>SMDT01000027.1:0-225792 GCA_005392925.1 Aquilaria sinensis | reverse complement strand
GGTGGGTTTTAGCTTCCAGTTTCTTCTGTTTTTCCAAATTTTTTCTTCGAAATAGCTTTTTGCCTTTTTCCGAACTCGGTTTTTTGCCAGTCATGCCTATTCCCGAAAGCTGGGAACCCCTTCTTTCTCACCCCTGCTGCACCACTTCTGCAAAACTTAAAAAATGGAAAAAGAAGTTCTTCCTTCCTTCCTACGTCACTACGAGGTTGCCTCGTTCGGACCAATATAGCTTTTCAAACCGTAGTGACGAGGTTACTGTTTTCCGTGCCCAACTGAAGGCCGGACTTCGGTATCCTCCGCCGAAGATGGTTTGCGATTTCTGCGATTTCCATCGCATTGCCGTAAACCAACTTCCGCCGAACTCGTACTGCTATTTCAATGCTTTTCTTTGTATGTGTGGTGTCTTCGGTATAGAGCCACACTTTGTCATTTTTCTGCAGTACTACAAGCTCTTCGTGGTCCCAAAGGGTGGCTTCTATTTCATGCTACCTCGGGGGTCAGGGAGCAAAAAATACAAGTTCACCTTTGCCAACAAAGACAGCTGGCGAGGGTGGCAACAGAAATTCTTTTTTATGAAGAAGGAGGAGGCCTGGTCGCACGTCCCGACGAAGTGGGCTCAGGGAAAGCTCGTGATGGATGTCGTTGACCCGAAGATGCTGTTAACTCCCGAGTTAACACCCATTTTTGCGGACTTTGACAAGCGCATCCGAGCGGTCTCTGACTGGGATTCCGAGGTCCCACCGCGCCCCCTTTACCCCTTTCCAATTAACTGGAAGTTGATGACCGAAGAAGTACTTCGGGAGTTGAAGGTGGTAAAGGAGCACGAAACGGACCTCGAGATGCCGGCTCCTGCCATTGCTGGGAAGGACTCCTGGCTGGTAAAACTTCTTCAGAAGGACATTACTTATGCGGATTTTTTCGAAAGTAAGTCATCTCCTGGTCCCCTTGTTTTAATTTCATCTTGGACTTACGCTGATGTTTTCTCTCTTTTTCAGAGATGGGTGACGATACTGCTGCCTATTACGGATCGCTTTTCATCGGGCAGGCCGAGAAAGGCGAACAAACAAAGCAGGCTGCCTCCCGAAGACGAAAGGCGACTGGCGGGGGGCCTCCGGCGGCCAAACGATCGAAGAAGACCGTGCCTCCTCCTATGCCGGAGATTTCCGAGGAGGTGGGCGAGGAGCCCGAGGTAACCGTTGCTGCGCCTTCGACCGAGGTCGGTGCAGATGTCGGTCCTTCAAGCCCTAACTCGGCGGCTCTTCTGGGCGCTTTGGTGGAAGCCCCTTCTGCCGAAGATCGCCGCAAGAGGAAAGGGAAGGAGATTTCTTCTGAGGGGGCCCTGGATTCTGGCGACGATGTTGCCGAAGTGCCACTAGGTTTGATGCCTTAGACACTTAGTCTCTGAATTTTTTGGCAGCTACTTGTGTTTGACAATTTTTCTGCTTTTGTTGTGCAGAGGAGATTCTTCCTCCGGATTGGGTTGCCGAGCATGCCCGGAAGCGGGCCCTTCGGGATGCCCATATCCCGAAGGGGAAGATTCCGAAGGAGCCGTTCTGGTCCTTTACGGAGGACATGGACATGTACTCCGAGGACTGCCCGCTCATGGCCAAGGAGATCGCAAAGGGGGTCCTGACTGAAGCTTCTTTCAGGGCCCTTGCGGGGGCTCATCCGGATGATGACTCCCTCGCTGCGAAGCTTTCCGAGCACGCCGCCCAGGTGTGTTTCTCTCCTTGCCCCTTTTTCGTCTTTGATTTCTTCTAAGCATTTACCTTTCCTTTTTTGCCTTGTCTCATTCTTGGCTCTGTTTTTCTGCAGCTGCTGGGATATGCCGGATTCCTCAGAGTTCGGGTGGCGAGGCAGGGGATGTACCGGGCCGCCGCTTCAAAGACTATAGAACAATATCAGACCCAGTGCGCGGACCTGCTTGCTCGAAACACTCAGCTGGCCCAGACTTCGGCCTCAGAGATTGCTGCCCTTCGGGAGGAGTTTGCGAAGGAAAAAGAAGAACTTATAAAGGACTCCTCCCAGAAGATTTCCGACCTCGGCGGAAAAGTGGCGGAGCTGACTTCGGTTAATGAGGCACTTTGAAAGGAGAAGTCGGATTCTGCGGCTCTTCTGGCGAAGGCGGAGGCCGAGAAAACTGCACTTCAAGCCGAGGTCGATTCTTCGAAGAAGGGGAAGGATGAGTCGAGAAAAAAGAAGGTGAAGGCATTAAGGAAAAAGGTTGAAGACCTGGAGAAGGAGCTTAATGATCTTGGTGTCGAGAAGAGGAGATCCGACGAGATGACCAAAGTTGGTTTTCAAGACGGGTTTTGTCTCGTTCGTCATCAAGTTCTTCTGAAGTTTCCAGATCTCGACCTTTCTTTCCTGGAGGCCCTGAATATTCCTGAGGGACCTCGGTGGACTTGGTCCAAGCTCGAGCACTTGAACCTGCCTCAGACTCTTCCGGCGCGGGTGGTGGCGGAAAAGGATGCAGGGGCTAGTGGCTCTCGGGAAGCCGAGAATCCCTAATTTTTCTCAGGCCCCTTCTGCCTTCTTTTTCTCTTTCCTTGTACTCTTTCTTTCCTTCTTCTTTGTAAGCCGATCTTGTCTGTCAATAAAGACTTTTTCTTTCCTGTAAGAAATTTTGGCTAAGTCTTTTTTGTGAGATTGTTCATTCCTCTTTGCCCTGAACGTGTTTGCTCAAGAGACTTCGGAAGATTAGATCGGTTCTTTGTAAGCCTTTGTATTTAGAAATTCTCGCAAGGTTTTACATTTCTTGTTGTCCCGAACATGCTCGCTCGAGGGACTTCAGGAAATCACACCCATGCTTATTCAGGCGACCATCTTCGCGGATTTTTAGTATTTCTTTTGTTCAAGAATCTTTCTTTCAGAAGCCCGTGTAGCTAGAAAATTTTTCTAACTTTGTACAATGTAAACCCTTTCGTCAAGATTCTAAGCATAGAACTTTTTCAAGGCATCTGAATGCCAAGTGTTTTTTAATTCCACGCCTTCGGCGTCACCGAGCTTGTACACCCCTCTTCGTACTTCGGCAAGAACCAGATAAGGTCCCTCCCAATTCGCGTGAAGTACGCCGTGTGACGGCCTCCGGGGTGCGAATTCCGCCTTTCGGAGAACGAGGTCACCCTTTTTTATTCCTTTTGGCCTAGCTCGCAAGTTTATAGCGGCGGCCACTCTTTGCTGGAAAGCTTTCCTTCTTAGTTCCGCTATTTCTCTATGTTCGCCGACGAGGTCGAGCTTGGTTCTTAAGCCGAGGTCATTTCCACTTTCATCAAATACCTGCACTCGTATTGATGGTCGCACTACCTCTATTGGGATCAAGGCCTCCGTACCGAAGACGAGCGAGAAAGGAGTTTCCCCTGTAGCTCTTCGGGGCGTTGTTCGGTAGCTCCATAGCACGCTTTGGAGTTCTCCTGGCCATTTCCCTTTTGCCTCCCCCAGTCTCTTTTTCAGACCATCTTTTATGGTCCTGTTAGATACTTCCACCTGCCCATTGCTTTGGGGGTGAGCTACCGGGGCGAAGTGCATCTTTGTTCCGAGGTTGCTGATAAACTCTTGGAACCCTTTGTCTATGAACTGGGATCCGTTATCAGCCACTAGCACCCTCGGTATACCGAATCTGCATACTATGTTTTTCCATACGAACTTGTGCACTTCTCTTGCCGAGATAGTCGTCAAAGGTTCTGCCTCGACCCATTTAGAGAAATAGTCTACTGCGACTACGCAGAACTTCACGCCCCCAGGCGCTGTCGGGAGCGGCCCGATAAGGTCTATGCCCCAAACTGCGAAGGGCCAGGGATAGTTTGCCGAAGTCACCAGCTCCGAGGGTGTTCTCTGGATTTTTGCATGTCTTTGGCAATTACCACATTTCTGGACGAACCGCCTAGCGTCTTTCCTCAGGGTAGGCCAAAAGTATCCTTGGCGAAGTATCACCGCTGCCAGGGCGTCGGTTCCGATGTGCGAACCACAAGCGCCTTCGTGAACTTCTTGGAGGATTATTTCAATATCCTCTTCGCCAACACACCTCTGTAGCGGATTTGCATATCCCTGCCGATATAGCTCTTCTCCAATCAGAAAGAAACGACCGGAGCGTCTCCGCACTTTTGCTGCTTCATTGGGGTCTTCGGGGAGCGTATTGGTTTCGAGATATGTTCTTATTGGGTCTTTCCAGCTTCTTCCCGAAGTCATTATGCTCAGCACTGTAATGCTCGGCTGGCTTAGCACCTCAGTATATGCTTTTGATTTTGCCAATTCATCTGCCTCAGCGTTATGTCTGCGAGGCACGCTCTCGATTCGCACGGTGTCGAATTCTCGAATAAGCTTCGTTACTAATTCATGGTATTTTGCCAGTGTTGGATCCTTCGCCCCGTAGTCCCCTGCTGTTTGCCGAACTACTAGCTGGGAATCGCTATGGGCTTTCAAGTTTCTGACACCAATTTTTCTGGCCAGGCGCAAGCCCGCTATGAGGGCTTCATATTCAGCCACATTGTTGGTGACATTGAAGCTGAACTTAATGGCCTTCATTACTTCCAGGCCTTCGGGGCCTCTGATGATCACCCCTGCTCCTTGGTGCTCGGCGCCCGAGGCACCATCAACGTACAAGGCCCATTCTGGCTCATTTTCGTCGGGACTTGGGTGGCTGTCCTCGGTAATGGGGACCTCGGCAATGAAATCTGCCAAGGCTTGAGCTTTTATGGCTTTCCGAGGTTCATAAGTGATGTCGTGTTCGCCAAGCTCTATACACCATTTGGAGAGCCTTCCCGAATGGTCAACCTTCTTCATGACGTCCCGCAGGGGTAAACTACTTCGGACGATGATGGGGTGAGCCTGAAAATATGGTCGTAGCCTTCTTCCTGCCAGGACCAAGGCATATATAGCTTTCTGTAATAAAGGATACCTGATTTCGGCGCCGTGCAGGGACTTGCTCACATAGTAGACTGGCCACTGCTTCGCCCCTTCCTCTTTCACAAGGACTGAGCTTACTGCTTTTTCTGTGACGGCGAGGTACAACACAAGAGGTTCTCTTTCGCGGGGCTGTCGCAAAGTGGGCAGGCGAGCCAAGTAGATTTTGAGTTCTTCCCAAGCTTTTTGGCAGTCCTCATTCCAAGGACGATCATTACTCCCGAGGTCGTCCTTCCTTTTTGCTGCCTTAGTGAGGACTTTGAAGAATGCTCGGCACCGGTCTCCATATCTGGAAATAAATCTGCTGAGGGAGGTTATTCTTCCAGCAAGCCTCTGCACATCTTTTATCGTGGCGGGAGTTCGGAATTCCAACAGAGCCTTAATTTTTTCTGGGTTAGCATCAATGCCTCTTTCTGATACCATGTACCCAAGGAACTTTCCCGAAGTTACCCCGAAGGTGCACTTCTCGGGGTTAAGGCGAATTCCGAAGGTTCTGAGCTGGTGAAAAGTCTCCCTTAGGTCTGTGACATGGTCAACAGGCAGCTTGCTTTTGACTATCATGTCATCTACGTAGACTTCCATGTTCCTCCCTATTTGGTCGTTAAAGACCTTGCTCATCAACCTCTGGTAGGTGGCTCCTGCGTTTTTGAGCCCGAAGGGCATCCTGGTGTAACAGTACGTCCCCCCCTCGGTGATGAAGGCTGTTTTTTCTTCGTCTTCGGGGTCCATCTTTATTTGATGGTAGCCGCTGAAGGCGTCTAGGAAACTTAGGAGCCCGTATTCGGCAGTTGAATCTACCAGTTGATCTATTGGCGGGAGAGGATATGAATCTTTTGGGCAAGCATTGTTCAGGTTTCTGAAGTCGATGCACATCCGAAGTTTGTTGCTTCCTTCTTTTGTGGCGATCACCACATTGCTTAGCCATTCGGGGTACTTGACCTCCCTGATTACATCTGCCTCCAATAAACGTTGGACTTCGGTTTTGACGAAGTCATTTTTATGGGCTGAGATGCCCCGTTTCTTTTGCCGGACAGGCTTTGCTTCCGGACTTACTTTGAGGCTATGTTGTATTACGCGCGGATTTACCCCCGGCCTGTCTTTCGGCGAGTAGGCGAACAGGTCTTTATTCATTACCAGAAAGGATACAAGTTTTTTCTTATCTCCTTCGGACAAGTTTTTTCCTATTTGGGTACTTCGTCCTGGGATAAGTTCCACTTCTTCCATTTCCACCTTGCCAGAAACTTCTTTCTCGCCATTTTTTGACTTTGAAGCCCCTTCTTCTACAGCTTGTGTGAAATTGTTTGCTGGGGCTTTTCGGGCTTTGACGAACACCTTTCTTACTTCGCCCTGATCTATGAAGATTTCTGCGTCTCCTTCCTTGGTGGCGAAAGTGACAGTCAAATGTCTCACGTCAGGGCGAATGTGCAGATTTCCCTGCGTCTGCCTTCCAAGGATGGCGTTGTATGATGAGGGGACATCCATGACGATGAACCTCGCCATCGTCGAGGCAAACAACTCAGCTGCTCCTTTGACCGAAGTCCCTCTCATCATTAATGGAAGGTCGATCCACCCGAGGACGGGTAACTCGGAAGGTCCTACCCCGAAGGTCGGTGAAGTGACAGGCCTGAGATCATTGATGGATATGCCTAAGCTCGGCAGCAGTTGTGAAAATAGGACGTCAGCGTTTGATCCGTCATCAAGCAATACCCTTTTGACATCCCAGTTTCCAATTCTTGCCATGATCAGCATCCCAGTTTCCAATTCTTGCCATGATCAGGAGTGGGTCGTCGTGAGGGAAGACGACTGTGGAACCATCTTTTCGGGATACCTTCTTCGCCGGACTTTGATAGTCCATGACAGCTATTTCCCTGGCCTTCCTTTTTCTTTCCGAGGATGGGAGCCCCGTCGTGATTGTTTGTATGACTCCCGCAGGGGGTGGAGGGCGCCTCTTCGGACTTCGGTTTCTCCGCCTGTCGGAGTCGTAGTCCTCATCTTCTACCTTTCCTTCCTCCTCTTTCCTCCCCTTCGGGGAAGGCAACCGTAGGTACCGCCGAAGTTGGCCTTGTTTTATCAGCGATTCAATATACTTCTTCAGCTGGAAGCAATCCTCAGTGTCGTGGCCATGATCGCGATGAAATTGGCAGAACTTCTTCATGTTTTTTCTATTTTCAGCGGTCATGGCCCTTGGCCTCTGAACTTGTGTTCCCTGCCTCTCCAGAGTCATGAGGATGTTGGTCCTCGTGGTGTTCAGCGCTGTGAAGTTCGGGGGTTTCCTTCCTCGCATTCTCCGGGGTCGGGGTGGCTGGTCGGTCGGATAGCGTGCCTGCTGGCTGGGCCCCTCGCCACGGGTGTGCTCGGGCCTGGGTCCGCCCATTCTTAGTTCTTCGGCCGTCATGTGCTGTTCGGCCCGTCGGTAGAATTCGCCCAGTGTGTCTGGAGGGTCCTTGGAGAATTCGTAGAAGAGTTGGGAATCCCTCCGAAGGCCCCTTGTCATGGCGAGGATGCGTATTTCGGGCCGAAAGTCTGGAACACTTAAAGCCTCTCTGTTGAACCTCTCGACATAGTCGCGTATAGTTTCTCCGCTTCTTTGCGCTATGTCGAACATTTGAACGGGCATCTTCGCCGTCGGGCGACTCCCGATGAACTGTTGGGTGAAGGCTGTTGATAACTCCTGGAACTTCCCGATGATTCCTGGAGCCAAGGAGTTGTACCACGCGGTTGCTGGCCCAGAGAGGGTGACCTCGAAGCACTTGCACAAGGTGGCGTCGTCCGCACCGTGCATCATCATGCTGCGTCTGTACTTCGTCAGGTGGGCCTGTGGGTCGGTCCGACCATCGTACGTCTCTAGCCGAGGTACCCTGAAGTCGCCTGGCATAGCTGCCTCGACCACAGCTCGGGTGAAAGGAGACTGATCCCCACAAAAAGACTCAGACAGTCTGGCCCAAACTGGCTTGCGAGCCACCTGCCTCTCGACTTGGTCCAGCCTTGCCAATATTTTCTCCATGAGGGCGGCGGCGCTAGGTTCTTCCTCGGGTGGAGGAGATTGACGACGCCTCTTCGGAGAATGGCTTCGTCGTCGGGGAGAGGGTGACCTCGTCTCGGGCAAAGGGCTCCTTCGGCGTCGAATTTTGGGTTGGTTGGGCCCCGTTTGCCCTGGAAGGCGTGCCCCGAGGGGCATATTTTCTGTTGAAGACTCCTCACGTGGGTCTTCACTCCCCGAACTGCGGCGGACTGCTTTGGGGCTCTTTTCCCGAGGGCGTACCGGTGAAGGAGACCTTTGGGTTTGAGCTTGTTGTGGCCATCTTCTGTCTATCTGTTGTGTCATCTCAGCCACAACAGAGCGTTGGAAGTCACGGAGGAAGCTCATGGTTATGACCAGGGGATGTTCTTCCTCGGGCGTGGAAGTCCCTGGAAAAGTTTGCTCAGCAGCCGGTTGGACTTCAGGCACGGACGGGGACTTCGGGTGTCCTTTGTCCTTAGAACGCCGAGTCTCAACGACGGCAACCTGAGGGTGGGTTCCCACAGACGGCGCCAAATGATGTCTGGAGACGTCTTCGCTGGAGGACATGGTGGTGTCTGGAGGGACTTCCTGAGGAGGAGAACGCCCGAAGTTGAGGTTTCCCAGGGAGTGGTGCCTGAAAAGCCCAAAAGGAAAGGTTAGGAGGTCCCCGGGATGTTTTTCCGGGGAGGAGCCTCCGACGCCCAAGTTAGTTCTCTGAGAGGTGAAGGAAAGAGAGCACTCAGGGGTTTAGTGGCCTTGCCTGCTCGTATCCTCTCAACTGACTGACCAACCGTTTGCAAGGGGCTGCTCTTTGGTATTTATAGAAGTGTCTGGCCCGTTCAGATCGTGACACGTGTTCGGTCAGATCTGCTGTGTACCTTTGGACACAGGGGACAAGTAGCTGTTTGTAGGCTCCCTCGAGCCTTGGTCCGAGACAGGTTGTGACAAGACCTGGGCGGCGTCGGCGTGTCAGAGCATCGTTTGAGGTGACATGGTGCGTCTGTGGGCGATGTGTCAGAGGCTCCTTAAATGCTCCTGCCGTACTCCCGATGTCCTTTGGGCGGGGTCGTTCTCTGGGACGAACACCCTTCTTCGGGAGTTATGCCCGCAGTTCGGGGCGCTGCCTAACTCGCAGTTTCCGCCTTCGGGAAATCCTCTCTTACTTGCGGTAGCTGATTCTTCTACCCCGAAGGCGGTCCGTTTAATCCTTCGATGGGGCTGTCTGCACCTTTTGGAGCTCTCTGGGGTACTAGGCTAGATCCCGAGTTCGAGGCACTGGAATTCGCCTAGTCCGAGGTCAGTACTAGTGCCTCTCTCGGATGGTGCCAGGCTTCCCGAGCATGCTTTTGATAGGAGGTACGTTCTAGGAGAGGCGATAGTCCTTCGGCTATCAAATGGTGTGGTAAAAGTGGTGATTGCCATGTAGAACATATCAGTGCTTTGAAGACGTGAAGAAGATTCAGTAGCTACATTTTCTTTACCTTTACGGTACTGAACTACAAAATTGGATTTCAATAGCTTCACTCTGAATCTCTGTTACAATGGTGTAGTCACCTTCTACTCCAATAGATACTTCAAGCTATGCTGGTCCATTTTGACAATAAAATACCGCCCCAAAAAGTAAGGTCACCATTTCTCGACCTCAAACACAATGGCAAAGAATTTTTTTTTTTTTTGTAAGTCAAGAACCCAAGATGTCTAGCTGACAAGATCTTGCTGATATAAATGAAGGGATGCCCATTCTGTTACAAGACCACACCAATTCCTTCATGGCATGCATCTATTTCCACCACCAATTGGGCCAAGAAGTCAGGTAAAGCCAAAACTAGTGTTGAAGTCATAGCTTGCTTTAACCTTTTGAAAGCCTCCCTAGCTGAATCTCTCTATCGAGAATGGTTTTTCTTGAGCAATTGTGTCAAAGGTTGAGCAATGAGACCATAATTCTTAATAAATCTTCTATAGTACCCCGATAAGCTGAAAAAGCCCCTCAACTATTTCATTGTCTTTAGCTCTAGCTAGCTTACTATAGCTTCAATTTTGCTAGGGTCTGTGGCCACTTCTTCATGGCTAATGATGTGCCCAAGTATTCCATTTGTGTGACTCCAAAGGAACACGTACTCTTCTTAACATATAAGGTGTGTTTTTCTAGCAACTCAAAGACTAGCCTTAGATGTCTCACATGATCCTTCATGTTAGCACTATATACTATTATATCATCAAAAAATACCAACACAAACTTCCTCAAATATGCCCAAAAGACTGAGTTTATTAAGCTTTGGAAGGTGGAAGGTGGAAGGGGCATTAGTCAAGCCAAAAGGCATGACTAGGGACTCAAAATGCCCATGGTGCATTCCAAAGTCTATCTTGGCAATATCCTCTTCATACATGTGAATTTGATGATAACCAGCCATTAGATCTAACTTCAAAAAGTATCTTGCACCATGCAGCTCGTCTAGCATTTTCTTAATAACTGGAATAGAGAATTTATCTTTAATTGTCACCTTGTTTAGTTCCTTATGATCCACGCACAACTGCCAACTATTGTCCTTTTTCTTCACTAACACTAATGGAGAAAAGAGTGGACTATGACTTGGTCGAATGATCCCTTCTTTATGCATCTCGTCCACTATCTTTTTTATTACATCCTTTCTAATGGAAGAATAACAATAAGGTCTAGTGTTAACAAAAGGTGCCCTTGGAAGTAATAGAATATGGTGGTCATGGCACATCTTTGTAGGCAAGTTGATGGGTTCCCGAAACAATTTGCCCAAACTCTTCTAACAAGCTACTCAACTCCCCTGACTTGGCCTCTATCTCAGCCTTATCATAACTAAGCGTTGCTGGAGCATATCCTATCAATTGCAGTGCAAAAGTCTAACCGCCTTCTACCAAAGAGACTTGATGAAGTAACTTCTGAGTAGTTTGTGTGCCACTAAATACTAAACTCATCTTTGTCGGACCACGCAAATGCATCTTTTGTCCTTTGTACTTAAACGTCATGGTCAAAGCCTTAAAATTCCACTTGATATCACTGAGCAACCTCAACCACTAAACTCCTAACACCATTTCACACCCACCAAGCTGCAACAACAACACATTAGCTGAGAACTCCACCTCTTGAATTTTCCAGGAGATCCCCTTACTCATAACTGCTACTGACAGCATCTGTCCATTAGCAATTAGCACCCCTAATGGAACAATCCTTTCCATCAAGCACCCCAAACGCTTGGCTAAAGCCTCATCCAAGAAAATATGGGTACTACCTGAATCTATCAACATGCTTATTAGCCTTTTCGCAATGTACCTCGTGGCTCTCATCATTGTAAAGTTGGGCACACCAGACAATGTAATGAGAGATAGACAAGGGCCTCCAGTGAAGAAATTAACAGCCTCAATGAGTTCCACTACTTCTTCCTCTATCTCTTCTTCAAAGTCAAGCTCTGTCACGAACTCAATCTTATTAACCTACCCTTATTTGCACTTATGACCAGGAAAATACTTCTCGTCAAACCAGAAACAAATATTGTTAAGCCTCTTCGCATTCATCCTTTCCACGAACTACGTCTTATAAGCCATAGGCAGGGGATTAACTACCGTATTAGGCTGACCGAAGGTTTTGCGTGCAGGTAACAACCCCTTAGCCCTCTCATCAACTCCCTTCTTTGATTTCTTAATTGAAGTATGAGCAGATTCTTGAAGCTTAGCCAAGCATTGTACCACGTGTACAGTTTTTGGTCATAGTACCCAAATGGCCCCCTGAATCTCCTCTTAAACGCCTCCAAGAAATTGCCCACCAAAAATTCTTAATGGTCCAACCTGGTTGAGTAGAGTATCAAAATGATTCTGATACTAACAAACAAATCCGGTTTGCTTAAGAATTTTAAATTCCATGGATGGATCGTAATGTCCATCCCTAAATCTTTCATGTACTGCCTCCGAATATAGATCCCATGTCAACCTCTTTGTCATTGGCTGCTCACGAATGAAACGTTTGTGCCACTATAATGCCGGGCCATTCCATGTGGATGGATGCCATTTAGATCTTACGATCCTTTCCCACCCCATCCAAATCGAAGTTCTAGTTTGACATTAATCAAATAACTATTTTAATGTATTGCTTTTCTAAAAGGAGCACCATGGGCCCATGTGTATGTAACATACATATCCACCACACTAAATTGGATGTATTGGCAAATATTAAGAGCATCAGTGACTTAAAAGCACTTAAATCCAGACTATTTCTTTTATTTTCCGTGTAATTTGAAAAAATAAAATCTTATCATGGTTGTTCATTATGGATGTGGATTTCAAATTTCCAGGTAACAAAGTTAATGGCCTATCCCTGCCTTTGTTTTCTTTCAACTTTATGACAGACTTTTAGTAGCAATTTTTTAACATTTTTTAATGTTTTAAAATATAAGAAAAATATAAGAATTATTTTTTCCTCATGGACATCCCTTTTAATATTATAACACAAGTTTTTATTCATTGCAACTAACTCTTTTTATTTACTAGACAATATTAAAATATATTTTTCATTTTTCATTTTTTTAGAGTCAACCAAAATCATACAAGTTGTTTTACGTTCCTTGCCTATGGGTAAAATGGTGGGAACACCATGCCGCCCCGTAGCCCATTCGGATTTAAGGCACACTACCCCCACTCATATTCATCCCTTACTGCTAAATAACTATACTTGTACCTACACCTTGCTTCAAAGTACCGAAAAAAAATTATATTAAAAAATTAGAAGTAATTTTCGTTTGAATATTATATTTCATGGTAGAGGCTCATCACAATGAAATAGTTTTAAAGTTGTTAAGAGATTATGCTAACAATTTGATTTTTGTTATTACAGGTTTTTATTTTATCTAGATTAAGTATAATAAAAAGAGAAATTTGGAGGTTTATGTATTCAAAATTGATAATTAAATTAATTATTTTTAGGTCCTAACTACACGTTCTGAGCACATAAGGGATTATATGAAAAAGAAAGATGTTGGAGGATTCTTAGGCATATAATAAATTTTAGTAGAATAAAAAATTTTACATCATGTACTATATGTTCTAGATCAAAGGTTTATTCATTTTTATCCAAAATACAATTTTTCTGTGACTTTATCATTTTTTTTAATTGTTGTAGTACCAAATTCTTGTACTTTCATATTTGACATTGACAATCAAAATGTTTTAAATATGAAACATGTTTTGAGAATTTGTAATTTTTTTAATAATATAATTGTTATATTCAATTTACTAAGTTAATATTTTTATTTTTTCAATTAATCAAAATTTTAATGTATTTCCAATATTTAAAATTTAAACAAGTTTGTACCAATTACAAATTTTTATATTAGGAAAATAATATTAGTATCTGCAAAGGAAAATAATGAAAAAATAAGTGATTGTTTTCTATGTTTTCTATGAGCCATTTCTATTGCAAAAAACTGAAAAATGCCACTAAATTTAAAATTTTGTAACAAACATGTCTATCATTTATATGACTGTTAAACATGCCTAAAAACATGATGTTTATCAATTTATTTATTTTTTAAAATTTAAATACTTTTATCAAAACTTAAATGCATAACTTAATATCTATATCTATCTATATTTACATTTATGTATAATAGATAGTACAAAGATATAAAGTGAATAAACCCTAAATCCTAAGTTATTAGTTTCCCTTCTAGGAACTGGGAATATATTCTATTTTAAGGAGTCAATATTTCTATGATTGACTAATTATGTTATAGGAATAATGGGTAAGACTAGGTTTTGAAATCTCAAAGATGTGAGTATAAATTGTAAATCAATGGATAAGTATTAATTATCAAAAAAGAACAAAAGTTTTACAAGATTTGATCTCAATATTTGGAACAATCACATTGACTCAGTTGTAAAATAGATGATAAGTATATATTTGAAATATTGGGGTGAGTGTATTTTTTCTTAAAAGCTAAGAGTCAAGTAATTAACCTTTTTAGTAATGTATAGTTACTTGTAACCATATGTTTTGGACAAATTCAATGTTTACTTATCAAGTCTATACTTTGACATTATAGCTCATATTTGTGTCATATTAATTTAATGAAAATTTTTTTTTCTTAAGTTTCTTATTGAATGTACCACATGTAGGCTTTGCATATGTCTTTCTTTTTTTATTTTAACTAACAACATTCATTAAAAACTTAGCTTAAATCTCTTTAAAAAGCCAACATTACGCTAATATATTAACAGTAAATCCATTTAATTGCTTGAGCCAACTAATATAAGATCTTTAGTTTAATCATTAAATTTTCAATTTTAAAATATAAAAATTAAGATAAAATTTATTGAATTTAATTTAATAAAATTGTTAAACACATAACATCATTTAAGTCCATTAATTAAATAATATATTTTTTTAATAGATTACATATTTTTAATTTTACATTTTGTACCATGAAAATAAATTTTGACATCTTTGATAAGACATTAAATATATGAAGAAGAAACTTTTAAGCACTCTACCATCACAAGTAAAAAAATTCTAGTATGCTTTTTTGCAACCAATAGTATTATGTGTACCATATTCTACGTTATATTATTATTATTATTATTATTATTCATAATAAATAGAAATCATTATAAAGTAATCTATTAGAATGGATGATGCAAATAAAGATAGTTATAATGAAATATTATAATAAATAACAATGTAAAAAATAGAAAAATGAAACTAATAAGAAATATATCTTAACTAAAAAAAGTAAAACCATTATTGCTATTATTTATTTTGAACAAGATAATTAGAACTATAGTTATTGAAGAAAATAAATTAATATTTTGATTCACTTGCAATGCAAGTGTGCAATTACTAATATAGAAGAAAACACCAACAAAGAAAGCATCAAAATAAGTGTTAAAAGCAAATTGAAATGGAAAAAATGAAAAACAAAAAGGAATATGAAAAGCAGTTTAAAAGGAAAAAAATGAAAAACAAAAAGTAGTACAGAAAGCAGTTTGAAAGGGAAAACATAAAAATAAAAAAAAAACTGTTCATCTATTAGAAATGTTTATCATATATTGCTAGACCTTTGCACACAATCGGGAAAAAAAGATCTTGCGAGTAGATATGAGATAATTATGCTCCTGAACGAGTATATATCATGTGGCTATGATTAACAGTAATCACTTATCGCTTGAAACAAGGAAGAATGCCATTTTTTGGCTCTTTTATTGCTAAGAAAGCCAATGGAAGGCTCAATTCCAACCACCATTTCCTCTCTCTCTTAAAATCTCCTCGTTTTCTTATTTTATGACAAAGAACTGCCATTGAGCATTGCTCCAAGGCCCTTCTCTGAATCTTAGTGCCTCTTAACCCTCCTTCTACCGAGTTAAGACTAGACCCAGTTTAAGACAATATCTCTTTTTCCAGAAATTTGATCTATATCATATACTTTTCCCTCACCTTTGATGGTTCATCATTTTCACCATTGTACATTTTGTGTTCATTTTACGATTAATTTCTTTCCAAGGAAGAAATGCACGACATAATTTGGTTTTGATGGTTTTTTTAATTTTGCCAGTTAGATGTATGAATAAACTCCTTAACTTTGGTTTATTGTCTTGCCAAATTGAATATTCGTGTTTGGTTATGGCTAACAGTTACCCTTACGCATACCAATATCATCCTCATGCATACCCACCTCTTCCAATCTGAGTTAGCCTCCCCCTCCACCTCCAAATCCCAATTATACTCACCCTTTGCCTCCCAATCCATTCCCTTATGCTCCTCCTTGCCCTTATCCTTAACCCATGTAACAAGATGGTGCTGTTTATCCAGCTCCAGTACATTGTCATACATATTTACCACCTAATTCTTTTGCTATATCCTATGCATATCTATACATGATTGCTCCAAATCTAGCTCCTTTTGCTCCTGCTGCTGCACCAGCTCTCCAACACCAACATGGTTTCAAAAAATGGCTTAGTTGAAGCCTCGCTTGATGTTCCTATTCCTCCATCAACTCTCCAACACCAATATAGTTGCTAAAATGCCTTAGTTATGAACTCTCACAAGGCTTCCACCCCTCTTTCTAACCATAAGTTTGGAAGACCTTTGAACGCAGACAATTTATCCAGCCATCATAGACATGATACTGCAAGCTCTGTAAGAACCAATTTAGATGTCGTTGGAGAAAGTAATATGCCTTCTTTACATGTTTATCAATGTCATCATCCTATGACTAATGTGAACTTATCCCACTATAACCAGGTGCTACAGCATCACCATCTACACCTTTAATTCTTTATTTCCCTAGTTCTATTGAGACTTCTATGCACTATCATTAGAGTCGAAGTTAGGCATATGGTGACAAAGAACATTTTTATTGCATGAATAGTCATGTTCTTGTACAACTCTTTGATACGTTGTATTGTTCCATTATAAGTACAATAAAATAATACATTTTATTGTGTAGTGAACCTCTTTCTTTTCATTAACCATTGTCCTATAGTGCATTATGATGGGAAATGAAGGTCTTAACAATAAATTGGATTTATGGTGTTCCTAAGATACATTGAAAAAGAATGTGTTGGATAATCTCTTAACCAAGGAGAAAAATAAGACACACCCTTCAGCTTGGATTCAAGTGTGGTGTAGATGAAGTGTTTATTATTTCTGGGGTTCTTTCATTGTGCTGCCAGAATAAAAACTTCAATCTCTTTTGCTTGCAAGCACCAATTTAAGCTCTTTGCAGTTACTGCACTCTTGTGGCACTTTTTCATAAGTTTGTTCTTTTCGAAGGAAGAAATGAAAGGCACAAGAAGCAGAATGTAGGAACAAGGTCTTAAATTTGTAATTGGATGTCTCATCTCTTTGCATCTAGTACACCATTGCTTTACATTTTCCTTTGTTAGCTGGTCTGTCCACTGTGCTGTGTACCATTCAACCAGCTATTTCCTGCTTCCAGATAAATTAGACCTCTAAAACCAAGTCCAAAATAAGTTAAGATTGGGCATAAAGGGAAAGATAAAGCATGATAAGTCCACAAGAAAATTCAGAGTTCTGTTCTTCATTTCTTTTACAAGTTGTGTGTTCCATACAGGACTAGTTTTTGCTTGTTAGGATGGTAGAAATTCATAAAAACAAACTAATGGTCATGAACTGGAATCAACAAGAAAACATAAAACTGTAAATCTAAACTTGAAGGGAAGCAACAATGTGATTAATCAAGTACCAACAATTGTGTAAAATTGATGCTAAAGTTTAGATATACCATTGTGTTCAATCAAATACCAACAGAAAGAACTCACAATATCAGTGGGCTTGTTCTAATTTATTTAGTCCAATAACTTTCTCCAAAGTCTCAAGATTCCAGTCAACTCCTTTATTTGCTCATCACCAATAAACTAGGAAACAAAAGAACAGTAAAAAAAACAAAGATTTGAAGAAAAATGTCCCACTTCTTATGTGAAACAATGAAGTATCTTCAACCAAACAAATTAAGATGTAGACATAAAGGAAAAGAGAAGCATGAGTTGTCCACAAGAATGCATAAAAGACACAAAATTTTGTTATTATTCATTCGCCACACCAAGTTTCGTGTGCCAAAAAAGGCTAGTTTTTGTTGCTTAGGAAGGTAACAATTCGTATAAACAAACTAATGTTCATAAAATGGAACAAAAGTGTCTCTATAACATCAAAACCACTAAAGCAAATGAATATATTATCATTTCAATAATGAGCATAAAAGTTCTTTGAGGGAGTCATGGACAAATTCAGAGCCATTGAATTGTCAGGAAACCTGCATGCAATAAACAGGCTTAATTTATTCATCTTAACTCCCAAATGAGTCGTTGACCTTAAGGATTCCATCAATCTAAAATGATAAATTCAATAAATGCCATAAAATTAAGACGTAACGGTTTATGTTAAAGCTTATAGCGTATGTTGTAAAATGTTTGAGATAAAAGAAATAAAAATTTATCATTGTTATTCTGGGTGGATGTGAATTTCAAACTTTATGGTAGCAAAGTTAATAGCCTATCCCTGCCTTTGTTTCCTTTTTTCAACTTGATTACAAATAGTTATGTGCATATCTAATGTTTAAGTACATTTATATATATACAAATAAGAAATATTGAATCTTGTTTCCATATATAAAAATAGACTAATGTAGGAAAAAAAAACAAATCAAAACTTCATTGTGTATGAGGTTGTCTCCTGGGTTGAAGAAAGAGAGAAGATGGAAGAGAAGCAAATGTGGAAATCAAGTGGCAACAATGCTGGTTTTCTTTTGGTAGCATCAATCATCACCATGTTGCAACTGACCACCTCATGCCTGAGCTTAGAATGACACCGTGTTCGAATTGAGAACGAGCTGTCGAGAAATAAAGCCTTGACCATTCATTGTCAATCTTACTATGATGATCTAGACTTCCAAAAAGTTTGGCCACACGGGCACTACAGTTTTCTCCTTCCTCCGCAATGACATTGGCCCTGCCATTATATTTTACTATCTATGGAAGCCCAACGGTACTCGTGTCAACTTTTTTGCCTACAATGACTATCAGTTATCTAATGTAGTTGGTTGCCATGCTAAAAGTTACAAATGGAGGGCACAAGATTATGGGATTTATTTGTATGATAATGGTACAGAACTCAAGTTAGAGTTCAAGTAGACTTAATTTCTTTCGAAAAAAATGGCTAGTTAAGCTAGTCGCCAACTTTAACTTGTTCCCTAATAAACAAAAATCTCTTCTAGGACAGGCAGGGGCGGACCTACGTAGGGGCAGGGGGTGCCGCTGACCCCCGAAAATTTTGAAAAATTTGAAATATAGGTACTTAATTGGTTAATTTAAGAGAAATTAGGGACTAGAAATGTATTTTTCCCCCCCGGAAATATTGAAAGAATATGAAGATGGGGGGCAGTAAGGTAGGCGCTAAATAAAACAGTGACCAAATGAGTACTTATTCCCTCTAGTCTTAAACAGATATTCTAACATGGCCCAAATGCACTATTAGTCCTTCAAATTTTTCAACCTGTACGAGTTGCACCCTAATCTTTGAATTAGTACGAATTACTCCCAATCTCCAGCTTTACCTCGCCACGATGCCGTCCCTCTCCTCCGGGTTTAGTCAACTCTCCTCCGGGCTCACCCCCCGAACCGAAAATCCTAGTTCCGCCACTGAGGACAGGTTTGACATTAATCAAATATCTGTGTTGATGTATTGCTATTACTATTGACCTCAAGTGTACGTAGCATACATATCCACCGCACTAAATTAGATGTATTGGGAAATATTAAGAGTAACAGAAACTTGAAAGCACTTAAATCCAAACAATTTATATTATTTTCTGTGTAATTTGATAAAACAAAATTTTGTCATGATTGTTCTTTGTGGATGTGGATTTCAAACTTCATCGTAGAAAACTTAATGGCCTATCCCTACCTTTGTTTTCTTCTTTCAACTTTATGACAAACTTTTAGAAGTAATTTTTTTACATTTTTCAATGTTTTAAAATATTGGAAAATATATAAGAATTATTTTTTCCACATGGACTTCCCTTTTAATGTTGTAACACAAATTTTATTCTTAGCAACTAACTCTTTTTATATTTTGGATGATATTAAGATATTTTTTTTCATTGTTAATTTTTTTAGAGTCAATCAAATCATACAAGTTGTTTCAAGTTCCCGGCTTATTGGTAAAATGGTGGAAACACCAGGCTGCCTTGTAGCCCACTCAGATTCAAGGCACACTACCCCCACTCCTCTTCATCCTTTACTGTTAAATACCTATACCTATACTTTGCTTTTGAGTACAAAAAAAAAAGTTATTTTAAAAAAATTATAAGTAATTTTTTTTAATATTATATTTCATAGTAGAGTCTCATAGCATGGAAATAGTTTTAAAGTTGTTAAGAGATGTTATTAATAATTTGATGTTTGTTATTACAAGTTTTTATTTTATCTAGACTAAGTATAATAAGAAGAGATGTTTGGAGGTTTATGTATTCAAAATTTATAATTAAATTACTTATTTTTAGGTCCTGACCACATAGGGGATTATATGATAAAGGAAAAAGTTGGAGGATTCTTAAGAGGACATATAATAAGTTTTAGTAGAATAAAAAATTTTCCAACAAGTACTATATTTATTAGATCAAAAGATTATTCATTTTTATCCAAAATATAGTAATGCAGTGAATTTATCATTTTTTTCAATGTTGTAGTTCTAAATTCCTATACTTTCATAGTTGACATTGACAAACAAATTGTTTTAAATATGAAACATATTTTTGAGAACTTGTAATCTTTTGAAAAATATTATTGTTATATTCAGTTTACTAAGTTAATATTTTTCTTTCTTTGGTTAATCAAAACTTTAATGTAGTCCAATATTTAAAATTTAAATAGATTTGTAACAGTTACAGATTCTTTATATTAGGAATATCATATTAGTATTTGCAAAGGAGAAAAAAAAAAAAAGAGAAAATTAGTGATTGTTTTCTATGTTTTCTATAAGTCATTTTTATGGCAAAAAACTGAAAAATGCCACTAAATTTAAAATTGTGTGAAAAACATGTCTTTGATTTATATAACTATTAAACATGGCTAAAAACATGATGTTTATCAATTTACTTATTTTTAAAATTTAAATACTTTCATCAAAACTTAAATGCACAACTTAATATCTACATATATCTATATTTATATGTTTATATGATATAAAGTGCAAAGATATAAAGTGAATAAACCTTAAATCAAAAGTTATTAGTTTCCCTTCTAAGTACTAAGAATTTATTCTATTTTAAGAAGTCAATTTTTCTATGGTTGACTAATTATATTATAAGAACAATGAATAAAACTGGGCTTTCAAACCTCAATAAAGTGAGCATGAATTGTAAATCAATGGGTGAGTATTAGTTATCAAAAAGGAAAAAAGTTGTAAAAAACTTGACATCGATATTTGGAACAATTACATTGACTCGGTTATTAAATAGAGGATAAGTATATATTTGAAATCTTGGGTGAATGTATTTTTTGCTAAAAGTAAAGAGCCAAGTCATTAAGCTTTTTTAGTAATGTATAGTTACTTATAGCTACATATTTTGGAAAAATTCAATGTTTACTTATCAAGTCTATACTTTGACATCATAACTCATATTTGTATCACACTAATTTAACAAAAGTTATGTTTGCTTAAGTTTCTTATTGAATGCCTCACAATTGGGTTTTGCATGTGCCTTTCTTTTTCTATTTTAATAGAACCCAAAACATTTATTAAAAATTTAGCTTATATCTCTTTAAAAAGTCAAAGTTATGCTAATATATTAATAGTAAATCCACTTTATTGTTTGAGCCAACTAATATAAGATGTTTAGTTTAATCATTAACTTTTCAAATCTAAAATATAAAAATTAAGATAAAAAATTTTAAATTTAATTTTAATAAAATTCATAAACACATAATATCATTTAAGTTCATTAATTAAATAATATATTTTCTTAATAGATTACATATTATTAATTTTAAATTTTACACCTAGAAAAGAGAATTTAACATTTTTTATAAGACATTAAATGCATAGGGAAGAAAATTGTAAGTACTCTACCATCACAAATATAAAAAAATTCTATTACGTTTTTTGCAACCAATGGTATCACGTGTACCATATTCTACATTGTGTTATTATGATTCTTATTATTTATAATAAATAGAAATCATTATAAGGTAATCTATTATAATGGATGATGCAAATGAAGATAGTTATAATGAAATATTATAATAAATAACAATGTAAAAAAAATGAAACTAATAAGAAATATATCTAAACTAAAAAAAGTACAACCATTATCGCTATTAGTTATTTTGAACAAAATAATTAGAACTACAATTATTTAAAAGAATAACTTAATATTTTGGTTCATGTGTGATGCACGTGTGCAATTACTAATATAGAAAAAAAAAACT
This sequence comes from Aquilaria sinensis, assembly GCA_005392925.1. Classification (NCBI taxonomy): domain Eukaryota; kingdom Viridiplantae; phylum Streptophyta; class Magnoliopsida; order Malvales; family Thymelaeaceae; genus Aquilaria; species Aquilaria sinensis. The sequence continues at coordinate 203,924 of SMDT01000027.1, read as the reverse complement.
TCAGCAACGAAAGCAACAAATGGAGTATTAAAAGCAATTTTAGCTAGAAAATATGAAAAACAAAGAAGAATATGAAAAGCAATTTGAAAAGGAAGAAAATGAAAAGAAAAAAAAAAAAAAGAGTATGGAATGCAATTTGAAAGGGAAAAAATTAAAAAAAAAAACAAATTAAAAACCAAATTGTTCATCTACTAGAAGTTTCTATCATATATTTCTAGACCTTTACACTCAAACAAGAAAAAAGATCTTGTAAATAGATAAGAGTGCTCCAGAACGAGCGCATACCATGTGGCTATGATTAACGGTAATCATCGATTACTTAAAACAGGGAAGAATGCTGCTTTTGGGCTCTTCTATTGCTAAGAAAGCCAATGGAAGGCTCGATTCCAACCTTAATTTCCTCTGCCTCTCCAAACCTCCTCGTCGTCTTATTTTATGGCAAAGAACTGCAATTGAGCATCACTACAAGGCCCTTCTCTAAATCTTAGTTCCTTTTAATCCTTCTTCTACTGAGTTAAGACCAAACCCAAATTAAGACAATAATTTTTCTTCCAGAAATTTGATCTTTATCAGATACATTTCTTTCCCCTTTGAAGGTCCATCATTTTCACTATTGTACATTTTGTGTTCATCTTACGATTGATTTCTTCCCAAGGACATCACATAATTTGGTTTAGATGGCTTTTTAATTTTGCTAGTTAGGTGTATGAACAAACTCATTGGCTTTAGTTTAATTTCTTACCAAATTTAACATTCATGTTTCGTGATGGCTAACAATTACCCTTACGCATACCCATATAATCCTCACGCATACCCACATCTTAAAAATCCTAGTTACCGTCCTCCTCCACCGCCAAATCCTAGTTACCCTCACCCTTTACCACCCAATCTATTCCCTCCTTACCCTTATCCTCAACCCATGTACCAGCTAGGCCGCACCATCCATCCAGCTCCAGTACAGTGTCATACACATTCACCACCTAGTTCTACTGCCACATCCTATGCATATCCCTACATGGTTGCTCCAAATCTAGCTCCCTTTGCTCCTGCGCCTGCACCAACTCTCCAACACCAACATGGTTTTAAAAATTGGCTTAGTTCCAGCTACTCTCAATGTTCCTGCTTCTCCATTGACTCTCCAGCACTAACATATTTCTAAAATGTGTTGGTTATGGCCTCTCATGAGGCTCCTACTCCCCTTTCTAATAGTAAGTTTGGATGGCCTTTGAGGGCAGATAATTTCTCCAACCATCATAGACATAATACTACAAGATCTGTACAAACCAGTTTAGATGTTGTTAGATAAGGTAACATGCCTCCTTTACATGTTTATCAACGTCATCATCCTGTGACTAATGTGAACTTGTCTTGTCCCACTATAAACCAAGTGCTCCAGCAAGACCACCAGCACCTTCAATTCCCCTCTTCCTTAGTTCTCCTGAGATTCCTGTGCATCATCATCAGAGCCAAAGTTCTGTATACGGAGACAAAGGACATTTTTTATCATATGAATAGTCATGTTCATGTACAGCTCTTTGATACCTTGTATTCTTCCATTATAAGCACAATGAAACAATACAATTTCTCATGCGGTGAACCTCTTTCTTTTCATTAACCAATGTCCTATAGTGCATTATAATGGGAAATAAAGGCCTTAGCACTAAATTGAATTTATTGTGTTCCTAAAATGCATCGAAGAAGAATGTGATGGATGATCTTTTAAGCAAGAGGGGAAATAAGACAGATCCTTCAGCTTGGATTCTGGTGTAGAGTGGATGAAGTGTTTATTATCTCTAGGGCTCTTTCAATGTGCTGCAAGAATAAAGACTTCAATCCCTGATGTCAGCATGCACTAATTTAAGCTCCATGCAATTACTGCTCTCTTGTGGCTCCTTTTCATAAGTTTGTTCTTTTTTAGGGAAGAATGAGAAGGCACAAGAAGCAGAATGTAGGAATGAGGTCTTAAATTTGTAATCGGATGTCCCATGTCTTTACATCTGGTGCACCATTGCTTTACATCTTCCTTCGTTAGCTAGTCTATCCATTTCTTCGTGTACCATTCAACCAGCTGCCTCCTGGTTCAAGATGAATTAAACCCCTAAACCCAAATCCAAAATTAGTTGAGATAGGGGCATAAAGAGAAAGATAGATAATGAGAAGTCCACAAGAAAATTCAAAGTTCTATGCTTCATTTATTATACAAGTTTTGTGTTCCACAAAGGACTAGTTTTTGCTAGTTACAATGGTAGAAATTCGTAAAAACAAACTAATAGTCATGAACTGGAATCAACTAGAAATTGTAAAACTGTAAATCTAAACTTGAAGAGAAGCAACAATGTGGTCAATTTGATACCAACAATCATGTAAATATGGTACTAAAGTTCAAATATCCCATTGTGCTCATTCAAATACCAACAAATAGAACTCACAATATCAATACGCTTGTTTTGCTTTCCTTAGTCCAATAACTTTCTCTAAAGTCTCTTGATTCCAATCAACTCCTTTATTTTCTCATCACCAAGGAACTAAGAATCAAAAGAACGGTAAAAAAAACAAAGATCAAAACAGAAATGTCCTACTTCTTATATGAAACAATGAAGTATCTTCAACCAAACAAATTGAGATGTTGGTTGATCGTCAAAACTGTCAAAAATAATTTTCGTATCACTAACATCTCATAATAAATAAATTTGAAGTATAGCAGTTGAAATCAGGTCGAATTCTAAGAAAAATTTTTATCTGAAAGTTTCTTCATAGAAAACTTAAAATAAAAGATTACGGAGATTGTTTATAATAAAAAAATAAAATAAAATAAAAAAAATGATCAGAGAACAAAAATTAAGAAACCTATCAAGTAAAAAACCAACAAAACAATCAAAAATTCAAACCTTGGCATCAGTCAACATCCACCTCCCAATTTCTACAACTGATCATCGATGCATAGATAGATCAATCAAGACTTTGAATATTCATCATTAGAGCTATCTTCCTACCTCTCCTTAGTCGTAGTTAATCAGAAAACAAGCGATCTAATTAACCCTAACTACTAAATAACTAAGACAAGCACTTTGATTTAATTTAACAATTGCATTAAAAAATAGATAGATCGATGAAACTAAATAACACAAACACAAGCAACTGCATTTAATTTAGTTGAATGTTTTCCCTAAGACCTAATGATTTCTGACGCAGTAAATCACTAAACATCAGTTACTTCACAGATTAGAGAAACCAAATAATTACATATTTGATTTCTAACCCAGCAGTAGATTGAATTCAAATAACAACTAGTAAGCCTCCTAGCATATAAATGAAACAATCATGAAATTAATCATAAAAGAACATCCAATACTCAAAATATTAATTGAATGAATAAAACAACTTTGATCTCACAACACTAAAAAATTTGGGGTTTCAATATTCTTCAACCAATAATAAAAACATCACTAAAAAGAAAAAGAAAAGAACACAAAAAGAGTTGGGGAAGGAGAGGGGACAGCCCCTGCGACAGCTGCTTCTAATGAAAGAAAACTATAAAAACACCATAAACTTTTCATATTATTCTAAAATTGCCCCACCTAAATATGAAAAATTTAAAATAACTCAAATGTATTAATATGGCTAGGAGAATGATGTCTTTCAACTGGAATTTTTTTGCCCACATGGTTTAGAAGCTTTTGAAATTAATTCATATCAAAACTGGTTTCAAAGCTGTGAGTCAAGAAATGCTTCAGAACATCAACTGCAACTTCAAGCCGAAATTTGACCTTGATTCAGGAATTATCACTCAAACCTCAAAACATAAAAGTTGTAGATCTCCTTCTTAGCTTCGAAATGACATCTAAATCGGATAAAATAGACATCTACAGCCATAGATATGCATAAAATACCGCAACTGCTTTCAAACTAGTAATGACTCATAAATCGTGACTTTGAAGCTGAATTTGACCCTCTTAATGTGCAAACTGGATTTCATGGTCTGCATATGATTTGTAGCTCCAGATGTTAGCTTTCCAATGAATCAAGAATCACTCAATTCTGATCTCTTTAGCTCAAGATATGATTTTTTCTACCGGAACATTGCTAATCTGTCAAAATAATGAAAAAAATACAACCAAATTAAAAATTGTAAAATTGCAAATTAAATTCACTTTCAATCAATTGAGTCCAGATATGCTCTAAGCTACAAAACATACTCAAAATATATCTTTAAGATTCAAAATATATTAAAATATACTAAATATGAGAAAAATAAATATAATAAATATAAGTTTATCAAATGCGGACACAAGGGAAAAGAGGAGCATGAGTTGTTCACAAGAACGGGTAAAAGATGCAGAGTTTTGTTCTTCTTCAATTGCCACACCAAGTTTCGTGTGCCAGAAAGGGCTAGTTCCTGTTGCTTATGAAGGCAGCAATTCTTATAAACAAACTAATGTTCATAGACTAGAACCAAAGTATCTCCATAACATCAAAACTACTAAAGCAAGTGAATAGATTATCGTCTCAATAATGAGCATAAAAGTTCTTTGAGGGAGTTATGGACAAATTCAAAGCCATTGAACTGCCAGGAAACCTACATGCATTAAATAGGCCTAATTTATTCTTCTTATATCCAGTGGCGGATCCAGGATTTTTGGTTCGGGGGGGCAAACCCGGAGGAGAGTCGGCGGAGCCCGGAGGAGAGAGACGACGTCACAGTTAGGTAAAGCTGTAAATTGGGACTAATTTATACTAATTCAAAGATCAAGGAGCAAATCATACGAGTTTAAAACGTTTGAGGACTAATAGTGCATTTTGGCCATTTTAGAATATCCCTTAATGTAAAGGGAATAACTACTCACTGGGTCCCTACTTTCTTCATAGCCTACCTTATTGCCCCCCCATCTTTATATTTTACCACAATATTTGGGGGGGCAAAATGCACACACAATCCTTAACTTTTAACAAAATCATCAAATTAATACCCCATATTTACGTTTTTCCAAAATTCCCGGGGGGCAACAGCCCCCCCCAGCAACACGTAGCTTCGCCCCTGCTTATATCCCAAATAAGTTATTCACCTTAAGGATTCCATCTAATCTAAAGTGGTAAATTCAATAAATGCCGTAAAATGAAGAGGTAATGGTTCATGTTAAAAGGAATAAAATTTTATCATGGTTGTTCTTGGTGGATGTGAATTTCAAACTACATGGTAGCGAAGTTAATGGCCTATCCCTGCCTTTGTTTCCTTCTTTCAACTTTATTACATACGTTATGTGCATATCTAACATTTAAGTACATATATATATAAAAGAAATAACGCATCTTTTTGCCATATATAAAAAGAGACCAATATAGGAGGAAACAAATCAAAAATTTGTTGTGTCTAAGATTGTCTCCTGGGTTGAAGAAAGATGATGAAGGAGAAGCAAATGTGGAGATCAAGTGGCAACAACGCTTGTTTTGTTTTGGTAGCATCAATCATCACCATGTTGCAACTGGCCACCCCCTGCCTGGGCTTAGAATGAAACTGTGTTCGAATTGAGAACAGGCTGTCGAGAAACCAGGACCTGACCGTTCATTACCGATCTTACTATGAGGATCTAGACTTCCATAAAGTTGGGCCACATGGGCACTACAGTTTCTCCTTCCTGCGCAATAACATTGACCCTGCCATTATATTTTGCCGTCTGCGGAAGCCTAACGATGCTCGTGCCAGCTTTTTTGCCTACAATGACTATCAGTTATCTAATGTTGTTAGTTGCCATGCTAAAAGTTGTAGTTGGAGGGCACAGGATGATCGGATTTATTTGTATAGTAATGGTACGGAACTCAAGTTAGAGTTCAAGTGGGCTTAATTTCTTTAAGAAAAAATTGCTAGAGAAGCTAATCGTCAACTTTGACCTGTTCCCTAATAAACCAAAATCTCTTCTAGGACAAGTTTGACATTAATCAAATAACTTTGTTGATGTATTGTTTTTCTAAAAAGGGCGCTATAGACCTTATGTGTATGTAACATACACATCCACCACACTATATTGGATGTATTGGGAAATATTAAAAGTAGCAGTGACTTGAAAGCACTTAAATACAAACTATTTATATTGTCTGCTGTTAATTTGATAAAGGAAAATGGCAAAATTATTAAACTTGACACTAATGTTTTTTTATGGGACAAAGCTATCACTAATTTTTTTTCCTAAGTTAAAGTTACGACCAAGATTTTAAAATTGGTTCAAATTACCCTATGCCACTGAAAAGCTAACAGAAAATGTGGGAAGGTAGCTAGCTTTGAAATTTTAGAGTGATAATATAATTTTTAACAAATTTGAGGACTTTAGGTTATTTATTCATTTATTCAATGTGAAGGGAAAAAAAAATTAAGATTATGGTCCACCTTGCCCATAATTGTTGCTCTCATTGTGCTGCTGCTGGTAGCCTTTTCGATTGAGTCACTCAGCTCACCATTTGAAAAACTCAGTTAATTTATATATTTTCTATGTCGACAAGTGGCACTCTGATTCTAATTGAATCTTCTAGTGAAAGTCTTCCATTGAGGATGTGTGAAGAGTTCAATGACTTTATGGATATTTTAAAACACCCTTAAGTAGTGGCCTCATAAGCTATTCTTTTTCTTTATTTGGGTCATCTGTATCCACACCTATAAGTCTAACCCTTAAATTCGATATGTCTTTAAATATGCACCATATTATTTATATTTATATATTTTTGCATTCCTGTACAACTCTTCATAACATAAAATAAATGTGAACATATCAAATCTCATGTCCCCCAAAATCAGAGATATATACAATTCAAATACCATATATGTATAAAACTTGATATACAAAGAAAGTAAGGGATTTGCACATATAATGTGTGATATATATACAAATGATATTATATATATGTTTCCAATAGTGTGCACAAGTTTAACTTCCCATTAAAAAAAAATAATTATGAACACATCAAATTCTACTTCTCGCCAAAATTGGTGATATATATAAGTCAGATGTCAGATATGTATAAAACTTAATGTATAAAGTAAGTGATAGATATGTACAAAACATGCGATACATATATACAAATGAAATTACAAAACTCTTGCTGAAATATATTTTTATTTGTAAATAATTTTATAACTTGTTTCACATTATTTTCTTATATGTGTTCCTCTGATTAAAAGTTTTAGCTTTAAAATAAAGTTTAGGTAAATTTAGGTAAAAAAAAAAAGCAAAAAAAAAATTAGGGCTAAAATTAAATTAGCCCAAAACATTCTAAAATCTCGTCTACGGTGACACTGAGGCCAGAGCTTCTTTGATTCGGCAATGGTATGGCCAAAAGAGGAGGCGTCAGCTTGGGTTCTAATTCTGACGACCTAAACAACTTCCAGGCGGGCTGATGGAGAACGGAGATGTTAGATGGCAGTGGATTGCAAACGGGACTCCCACCAGCTACTCTACCTAGATCATTGACACCGAAAAACATGACATGGGATAAGGTCAGACAGTGGAGAGGAACTTCTTGCAACATTTTTGCACTGATGAATTGACGGCCAGGATGTGCAAAATGAAGGAGACAAAGAAGGTACACATGCCTGGAATTATGAATTTTAATAAGGACGATTAAATTTTTACCCATAGGGCGCATAAAAGGTTGGGCATATAGGAGACGGCTCCCTGTAAATAAAAATATTTATATTATTTTCCGTGTAATTTGATAAAAGAAAATGGAAACATTATCAATTTTGCTTCTAATGTTTTTGGCTACGACAAATCTATCACTAATTTTTTTTGTCTCAAATTCCCACCAATAATTTAAAATTGACTCAAATTGCCCACTAATGTTAAAAAACTAATGGAAAGGATGGGAAAGTAGTTGATTTTGAAAGTTTAGAGTGATAATGTAATTTTTAATAAACTCTTGGAGCTGATTATGGTCTATCTTGCCCTCAATTGTTGCTTCGCCTATAAGGCAACCGGTGGCCTTCTCGATCAAGTCACTCGGCTCACCATTTGAATGACTCAATTAATTTATCCATTTTCTGTGTCAACAAGCAGCACTCCGATTCCGATTGAATCTTTTAATCAAAGTCTTCCATTGGGGACATGAATGCCCTTAAGACCTAGCCCTAAAAGATGTTCATCATCTTTATCTAGGCCATTATATATGTACCCAAAAATCTAACTTGCCGAATGAAGAGCAGCGGCACTCGAAACAAGAGTAGGAGCAGAGTGAATCACTAAATAAGGAACTAGGAGGTGAATTCTTCTTCAAGAATCCTAAGCTCTTGGTTTGAAGTCTACAACCCACCAGCAGTTATCGATTTTTTTCTATGGTCATAGAATTTCAGTTCTATTTTCTGCTCTCAAATTTGAGGTGAAAAAAGTAGTTGAAGATTTGGTTTCAACCTAAAACATCAGTGAAAATTTTGAGACTTTTGCAAAACAAAATTTATAAATTCTTTCATATAAGGAACATTTTGTATGTGTATATATACATAAAAGTTTGGGCATCAACAAGCTTTGAAAAGGGAAATTGAAGAAAATGATAGGAACAATAAGCAAAAACAAATAGGTAAGGACCTCCCATTTGTGAAGTGTATTACCCATAGTTGGAACTAGTTTCCTAAATGCATCTTGTGGGAAATAGGTAACGAGCAAGAGGTTAACTTTTGGTCCCAGGCTTGGAGTACTAGTTACCCCATTAGGGCCATCATATCTTGCCCTTTTTAGGAACACGAGGACAAGTTCTTAGTGGTGAATTTCTTTGCCAAAAATTTGTGTGTTTCTTTTGTCCTACCTCTAGACATCATACATGCAATTAATGATGTCTATGTGAGTGATATACCTTCTGTTAAAGGTAAACTTTCTTGTCATTTTTTTGCAGTGGTAAATTTAGTTTGACTAAAGCTTATCACCATAAGAAATCATTAAAGCTTGAACCTATTCTTGCTATGAATTGGGATTGGATATGGAAGCTCAAAACTCTGCCTAAAATAAAATGTTGTATTTGGAAACGCATGCATGAAAGATTGTTTACAAATTCTTACCTTTTTCACTCAGGCATTACCCAGCTTGATACCTTGCCTGGATGTTTGCATCACACTGAAACCATAGAACATATTCTTATTGATTATGATTTTAGTATGGACATATGGCATCAATTGGGATTTGCCAAGCATATTGGAAATTGGAAATCTCTATGCAAATCCTTGTGTATGAATACTGATAGTTCCCATTGTTTGGTGTCCCCTTGTCCCTTCATCTCACCTATAATTATCTGGAATTTTCAGAAGGAAAAAAACAACCTTATCTTCACACTACACATTCTGACCATTCATTTATCATTAGAAGCGACAAAAAATAGGTCTATACTCATTAATTTATCATTAAATTACTATCCAATGGATCCAAAACAAAAAAGCTCAATAAGTTAATAAAAAGACTCTCATTCTCAAAGGAAATAAGATCCCGAAATAACGGGATTAACTAGAATATTCCTATCTAAAAGTTATTTACTCAAAACCCCTAGCTATATAAATCCATTCAGTCACCAATCTCGAGGTACATAATTCTAACTCAACATTCTCTTACTCCTTTTAGCTCTATACTCACCAGAAATCTGACTTGACCGTCAAAGGTTTTTCCCTGGGAAAGCACCCCGGGCTTTGACGTTGCTTTTGTGTGCAAGATCTTCCACCGAAGTCCACCACATGTCTGAACTAGGCCCTATCCAATCTTATCAACAATCAAATTAGCACCGCCTGTGGGAATGAATGGTGAACACCTGAAGGTCTCGCATGGAAAACTAAGACCAACCAGATAATGAGCAAAAGAGCCGGCACCATGCTAGATCTATTAAGCCCATAAGTGATGAAGCCTGCCAAAGAGCTAACGTCGAGGAGCCTGTGGCCCTTGATAGGGACCTCCATAAGGAAAAGGCTCCGCACCATTAGATGATGACTAGTTCCAAGTCTTACAAACATGCCTTATTTGAGCAACTTAAAATGATGTTACAACAAGAGATTTGGAGGTCCCTAACAAGAGCCCTAGAAGAGGATGCAAAAAGCCACCTACCACCAAAGGAGCCCTGCCAAGTCCCATTCAAGATACATTCCCAAGGGTGCAGGTCCCTGAACCCCCAATATCTTTAGATCGATCTGACGGCCCTGGTGGTAGCGACATTAGCACTATCTTGCAAATGCTTGATCAAATGGAGCAGCACATGCGAGCCCCGAGCCTCCAAGGCAAGGCCTTGGCCTTGGCATCAATGTCAAATATATGTGGCTTGAGCCTTTCATAGTTTGAGATAATCAATGAAATAGACTAAACAATTTCATACTAATCAATAGAATTACCCATAAATCAATAAAAAAATCTAGATTATAAGAGACCAAAAACCATAAACAATAAAAAAAAAAAATGTTTACAAATTTGAAAGGAATAGATGCGATGCTGCGGTAGCAGCATGACAAACGATGGCAAGCTAACTCGCAGGAATGAGCCAACGGCGTCGGAGAGGATAATTGTGAGATGTTTGGAGGAGAAGGATAATGGTAAGACAAGAGAGAAATGAGGGAGAAGCGTTATAATTGTGACAATTATGATTATCACAATTCTTGCGACATATTTGAGACGTTATTTCCCCAAAAAATGTTGTAGAGACACTTCATAGAAGTTGTAATAAATTGCGACAAAACCCAATTGTTGCAGATTTTGGTGTGTTGGGTTTTCCGAATCCCAACATCTGTGAAGAATTTTGAAATCGTCGCAGAGTTGTCATAATTAAAACTCCTAATCACAGTTGTGGCGCCTTCTTTCACACACATTTGGGACGATAGTTCTCGTTATAGGTCCTTCGTTGATTGATCATGATAAATGTAAAAAAAAAAACACTTTTATGATCGATGATTGATATGAATAAAATGCGTCCATCTCTTGGAGTGTTATTCTTTTATTTGCTTCCCATCATCAAGAGTTGACCAAAATATCACTTTTCATCCTTAATTTCATTCAATTATTTCAATTTTATCCCCAATTTTTTGAATTTAACAACCAGACTATGATAGTAACGAGGGACTAAAAATATCAAAACGTAGTTAGATACAATAACGAGAACTAAGTGAATAATCAGTGCTTCTATGCACAAAACAAATGACTTTAAACAATTGATACAATCCTTTTTAAATAAAACATGTGGTTTGAAAGAAATAGAATGTGATTTTAATATGTGTGTGTAATATAATTCTAAAATAAATTTATATGCAAAAAAAAATGCATAGTTCTTACAATTATGTAATTATGAAAGAAATAAAACCAAGTTACAGAAATAGAGAATACAATGACGGAAGAGAAGTGTAGGACAGTATATTTTTTATCCGCGCGCTTGCGTTTATTCGTTGTCTGCTTATATGCACTTATCCGTCCAAAATAGAAATATGAAATTCTATAACAATTATGATTTTTATGACACATTGTTATGGAATTAAAGTTGGAGAGTGTTCGAATAAATTCTAATTGACGACACAACAATTCAATACCATTTTGTTCTCTTTGGTATTGATGAACAACATAAACTACAAATCTTTTTCCCTCTAACATTATTGGTAATGGCCAATGGTATAATCCTAGAAACTGAGAATCATTTTCTTTGACTTACTTTATATATATACACGCACGTAGTTGCAAATAGGAGGAACGATCATCTTCTATAGACGTGGAGGCAAGAAATATGTATGTGAAGTGTATTAGGTGTTGAGAATGATGAGAAGCATCTTCTGGAAAATCTGAGGCTTTTTCACCTCCTCAGATGAGGTCATTTACTTAGTGTTAGGCTCCCAACGATGACATCTTGTGAGAAACTTGAATAAGGAAAAGGAAAAACAATGAACCTTTGGGGCAAAATGAACAAAAAAAAATAGCAAATGGAGGCCCACTTAACGGCCTTCTTAGTTTAACATGGTAGTAGCATGTGCATTATCCCAGAAATGATTTTATAGTGTGATCTAAGTACTTATAATTCAAACTAGCAACAAAGTGAAGATGGATCAACAAAAAAATTTTCATATCGGCTACATTTATAGGAAAAAAGTGTTAAGAAAAGTTATGAATTCAAAATTGTGTGATGATCAATTCAGAAATTTTTAACAAATTGAAACATCTGGAATTTGTTGGTAACAAATTTGGTAACTAGAGAAAATATGGCATAAGACAATGTAGTGGATTCGTGATTTTAACACAAGTTGAGGTTTATTTGTCACTCATGAAATTTTGAGGGCCTAAAATGAAAAGATCAAAAGTTTATGACATCTTTGGTGTATTGTTCGGATAAAATGGTAAACATGGCTATTTTCAAAGTTTGAAGACCAAAATATATAACTCATATAAATAGAAGACTTATTATATAATTTACTCATTTTTCCCCTCCAAGAAGCACAAAACGGGCTTCGAGAATTGTGATTACTTTTTGCCCGTCACAAAATAAGCAATAAGCTCTAGGGGGGAAAAAAGAATAATCGCTTATTGAAAAGGCAATGAGTTTCCATTTAAAAAAAGAAAAAAAGAAAAGGCAATGGGTGTTATTGCTCCTAGCCGGGCGGGGGCGAAAAAAAGTGTTTTGACCCAAAAATTTTAGCAGTGAAAGATACAATTTGTAATATCTTTTAAACATAGTTTTAAATTCGGTATCGTACCAGCTGGTATGGATAGTAGACTTTTATAATCTCAAGTATCAATATGTTTCATGTGTTGATATGTCATACTTATAGATATTTGATTTTCATATATCAATATATTTGATATGTTATACTTATAGATATTTCAGTCTAAATTATTTGAAACGGCACATCCAAAATGTTAAAATATTTGGTAGGTATTAGCACCATACTGTATGGTTAAAACACAATATATTATCCTGTAGGAGATTTGCAACATTACTTTTCAAAGCTATATTTAGGGTCAACGAGTAAAAACGTTTCAAAACATTCACCGATAATCAATTATTTCACATTTACTCACTCTTTTGCCCTTTTTTTTTGGGTATTTAGAAATAAAAAAAAATAGTAGCAAAGGAAGATAAAACTGCTAAAACTAGGTAAAACCAAGATCCATAAATATCATATAAAAGGATCTGCTCCACCAATAAATCATTTCTGATTAGTACGAGACTGAGATTGAGTCTGATTTTGGATATAATTGAGGGAAATTATGACCTTCAAATGAGATATCCTGCATAGAAACCTAAATATATTGATAGTCACACATCAATTCAATTTTGTAAGCTTTTGGTAAAAAGTTATTAGAACATCTATCACTATCACTCAATTTTCTTGTTTAAATAGCAAATGCAGTTAGGTGGAGTTTCCTCCTACTTCATCAGAAGCTCCATATATTTGTTAAACGCTTGTGTCTGTGTTGGTGTACTAATAAACTGGCCTGGACAGCCGCACATGGTGACAGGACAGGGAGGGAAGTCCCTGCCCGTGGGCGAGACATGAGAGAAGCTTTTGGACTTTTGCTCTTAAAACAAATCTGGTAAATGGCTGGAGCCTGGAGTCCTACTATCGGTGAGAATGCTTTGCTCCTGTTGCACGCAAAATGAAAATATACTTCCAGCTTGGCAACCTCTCGGTTTTACCTTTGAAAGTGGCAAATATTATCCGTCATGAACCTTCCTAGTTTGTGATGCGCTTTTCGTCATTAGATTCTCCACCTCCTCATGCTCAGTTTTGAAATCTGCCAATCAATTATAGATTCAATATTATATAGTATTAGACCTACTTTATCAGAAAATTACGGGAAAAAAAGTATGTGTGACACTTAGCAAGGTGGCAATACATATTATGACGGAAAGAAAATCCAACAAAACGTTATTACTATGAATTTTGCAAGGACTTATAGTGTTAGATAACAATAAATTGTTATTTAACTTTAACTCTAACATAATCCAAATTAAAGTAAACTATGATAATGATAATGATAGAGAGAAAGTCATAAATCTTTTTTTTTTTTTTTTGCTGAAACTCAGAACCATTAAAAGTAGAGAGATTATAATGTATTATACGAAAGTCATGGGGTATAATGTCTATCGTATGAAATTTTAGAGAATTTGGGATACAATTTTATCACTTTTGGATATCTAACATTTTAAAGTACGGCGTCCTTAAACACTGATCATTCACTTGAGCGTCCGCATGCAGCTGTAATATGAGTTAACTAAAGAAGATAGTCTTAAATCTTTCCGAGAAGGAAAAACGGTCGGCATTGGTTTGTGTAATAAATTAGCTGTAGGAGGGGGCAATGCATGTAGGAGTTGTGTTGATGGGAAATGCCGACGTTATAGACAAAAGGTAGAGGGGATAACTGCGTGTCACCACTGGCCAGCCAACCGGGATCAAGTGATATCTTGCTGTAAAGTTACTTCTCCGCTCCCATCAACCTCTTATCTGTTCCCTCATCTACTTTAACTAATTAACTCTTGTCCTGTAATGTCCTTTGAGTTGTCCCCTTTCCTTCACCTGTCCGTATTTCTTTTTAGGCAAAAATAATAAATAAATCATTAATGTTTCATATTAGACCAATTCATCCATTAATATTTTTTTTTGTTAAATAAATCACTAACATTTCTGAATTTGCTCAAATAAGCCACTCTCACAATGTTGACTGTTATATATGATGAAATCTCAATGTAAAATATTAGGTTCATTCCCTAGATTTTCTCCTTCCACTCCCAACACCTCTACAGTTTGTGGATCTAACATTTCAACCACTTTCTCCCCTTCAAATCAAGAAAATAAAAAACAGAAAATAAAAATGGATCCCTCCGCAACATTCCCATAAGTGGTGGTTGTGGAAGAGCTACTGCAGCAAGGCCTGGAGGTTCCCCAATGATGGAGGCATCTTATACAAGGGCACATCCGTCAACCCTCATTGTGACCTACTTGGCCAGCATCCTTGCTCCACCAGGATGAGCATGGCCTCCATACCGGAGTCCAATCCCGTCACAGCAAACAGTTCCCATATTGATCTTGCACTTGTTTATGTCAACTACCTAAACTCACACTCGGATAACAAAAAATCCAATTTTGAAATTCCAAAATTGGGTAGCTAGATCAATACAATTGGGAGCCCTAGCCCTAATTTGAATGGCAGAAACCAGGAAAAAATCACTAATGTTTAAGCAAAAAATGCCAAAAAAATTATAGTGGTGAGGGATGAGTTCTAAGTTGGGCATGAACCTATGCTTCCATTTTTGAAGAATTTGCTTCTGAAAAGGCAAGCCTTGGGTTTCGGCAACAAGGGGAAGAGAGAAAAAGAGTATCTTAGAGAGAGAAAGAAAAGGTAACGAGAAGGTAGAGAATGGATGCAGAGAAACATGGAGAATAAGAAATAAATTTTTCCATTTTTATTTTTTGTTTGAATTTGGATAAAGGTGGTTAAAATGTTAGAATCAAAAATTTTAAAAAATTCGGGAGTAGAAGTAGAATATATAGGGACTAAATTTAGTATTTTATGCCTAAATTGTGTCAAATATAATGATTAACATTATAGGAGTGGCTGATTTAAGTTTACTTAAAAATATTAGTGGTTTATTTTGACAAAAAAAAATATTAGTGGGTAAATCGGGCTGGACTGGAAACATTAGTGATTTTTTTACTATTTTTGCCTTTTTTTTTATTCTTCATTTGTATAAATATGCCGGTGGCATGTCCCTCTCCTCCTTACTTTGAGTTGTCTACCAGAGCTGTTGAAGTGGATACACAAATAAGTGAACCTTTTCGATATAATTATCATAAAAATAGGTCTAAAGCCATTTTTAGCCCTTGAACTTCTATAACTCAGACACTTAAACCCCTCAACTTGAACTCAATTGAACTCACCCCC
Source organism: Aquilaria sinensis (assembly GCA_005392925.1). Taxonomy (NCBI): domain Eukaryota; kingdom Viridiplantae; phylum Streptophyta; class Magnoliopsida; order Malvales; family Thymelaeaceae; genus Aquilaria; species Aquilaria sinensis. Next base: position 188,058 of record SMDT01000027.1, on the reverse strand, counting down.
AAACTTGTAAACATGGGATACTTTAGCCCTTTTGGGTCCATGTGCACATAACGTGAGCATTTTTCTCCAAACTCCACCATTGCTCCACTTATTTCTTGAGTTGTGGGCGAAAGGCTTGTTCGTGCCAAATAGAACAATGTAAAGAGGTAAAATGGTCCATACAAATAGAGACGTTAAGGAACCTCAGCAACAAAACCCCCCAAAAAATCATGCTTCCAACTACCATAAAATAAGATGGAAATAATTCATCAGCTAAAAACAAAGAAAGCAACCTTACTTCATTGGCGGTTCTCTGTATTTCCTAACTAACGTATCAATATTATCACTAGGAAATATCAAATTCTGCAAGCTAGTCACCTTAATACACTTGGGAAATTTCTTCTTCCCAATCAAACCAAATACCCTCTCTCTCATAAGCCTGGGCAACTCCCTCGGAAACTTCTACAAGAAAAACTCCTCAAGCGTCAATTCAACCACATATTGCCCTAGGAAACCCGACCTCAAATTCACAAATCTCAAGTGCCTCGTGTTTGTCCCTCACAAGACGAATGCTAAAATGCCATAATAGAGAATTTAGTTGCTTCACTAAATTATCGTCCCCCAGAGGGTAGCCCAATGCTTGCTTGGCTTTGATCAAGTACTCATCGATCCAATTTTTGTCAGCATTATTGATTTGAAAAGAAGACAAGCAAGAACTCAAAAGAAGGAATTGTTTTAGCGATAGTTGTCAGCTATTGAGGAATCTTTCTGCAAGCTTCTTGTTATCGAATGGGGGTTTCAAAATGAACCTCTTAGGAGGGACTTTCTTTTTTGGGCCAGTGGATTACTTCCGTTGGTGACCTCTTTGAGAAGTCTATATGACCTGTTCAAGGGAAGCTCCTGTGGTTTTTGTAACAAAACTCCAAAAAACTCACTCATTCGCGTTTGAGATGGCCACTACCTTCCTCATTAGTAAAGCCAAAAAATCACTCCTTTGGCCAGTAATGCATTTGTTTTACAAGTTAATTCTCAAGATCTTCTTTGTCATACTATGGCTGTTATGTTCTCTTCTTTATTACCTATGTTTTCTTGACCACTTTACCTCTTCACATTCCTCTTTTTGTAGCGAATGCTCTTGCCCACACCTCAAAAAACAAACGGAGCAAACAGTGTACAAAGAAAAGGCTCACATGATGGGCACATATATGCAAAAGGACAAAAGTGTCCCATTTTGATTGGTTTAGAGGGCAAGTTCTACTAATTTCAAGTTGAGAGGGTTAAGTATCCAACTCATTGAAATTTAAGTGCTAAAAATGACTTTAGGCCTAAAAACACTAATAAATATTTACATGTAAGAGTTTTTTAGTTATTGTTTTAGAAGAGAGAATAGGCGACGTGCCTCAAATCTAAGTAGGCATTGAGGTAATTCGTATTCCAACTATTTGGCCTAAATTTTGAGAACAATGTAGTGTTAACTGGTGATGGAATCTTAATAAAAGATTTTCACGAGTCATAGATGTAATGTCTACGGAACATTATGTTCGTCCATGTCCATATCCCTTAAATTGCGAGGATTTAAAACACATGCAACAAGAGATTTACTCACATGTAATCACATGATGGGTACATGGCTCTCGCGTGCCGTCTCCTTTAATGCACCTTTTTCTCTAGTTCCCTCTCTCACAATTTTAAAAAACTCTTTACAATTTCATCACATCCACTCTTCGGCAGGGACGCGATTGCCAGATTTCAAACTCGTGGGGACTAATAGAGTCATTTCCAATCCACTAATCTTTGCCCTGTTTTATTTATTCAAAACACTCTGTTAGGTGCCAGCCAGCCTTCAGACTTGGAAAATGGCAGCAGAGCAAGGGGTGGAGATGTCTCAGCTGGCGATGCCGAAGCTCATAACTTTCCTCTCTTCTCTGCTACAGCGAGTGGCCGAATCGAATGATTCGTTCGAGCCGCAGAAGATTTCGGTTTTCCACGGCCTGACGCGGCCGAGCATATCGATTCAAGGGTACCTGGAGAGGATTTTCAAGTACGCGAATTGTAGCCCAGCTTGCTTCGTGGTTGCTTACGTTTATCTGGACCGGTTTGCTCAGAAGCGGCCCTCTCTGCCCATCAATTCCCTTAATGTTCATCGCCTGTTAATTACAAGCGTCATGGTGGCAGCCAAATTCTTGGATGATATGTAAGTTACTTCTTGGTTTTTCTTTCTTTCTTTCTTTTTTACTTTCTTTCTCTCTCTCTCTTTCTTTCTTTCTTTCTTCTTCTTCTTTTTTAATATATATATATGGAGACCTACTTCTGGTGTTTAATTAGTTGAATTCCTGTTTCGGAATCTATTTATTCATCAAATATTACTAATTAAATTTAAGATTTTTGTTACCACGAAGCATATAATTTTCCCTATTTTTCTCCAAGGACAATGGAGGAAGTGTATTATTTCTTTGTAAAAAAAATAAAAGAAAAAAGAGATGATAAAGGAAGTGCTTTAGAAAAGGTCTTTTTTATAAGTATATGTTAAAGATATTTGGGGGCTAATTTTTCTCAACTAGCCGTCTTTTAGTGGTAAATTCAATGTGAGGTACCTAAAAATACTAATAAAGGCGTAATTTAATGGGAATTGTCGTACGAAGTAGGGAATAGTTTCGCTGCAAGTGAATGGAAATATTCAATGGGAAACCTGAACAGGGCATTAAGGTTATTAATTGCACTAGCTTTCTTGGTTTTCAAGACAAATTGCAACGCGATGCATTTCTTTTGATAACCTTTTTTATTTATATTTTGGCTATTTTTAGGTTGTGAGAGGTCCCAAGTTTAAAATCTCACTCTTGCGCAGGACAATTGATGATAGCCATGTCTCAACTACTTCATTTTTTTTTTATTTTCTGGTATTCTACAATTAAACCTTATAATCCCATTAGCCTAATCTTTGTTTATGCACTTCACACTCTATAATGCCCCCAATCAAAGAATAATATCCGACATCATACCAACCTGATGAGTTTGTTTTGATTCTGGAATAATATTTCCCAGGTACTATAACAACGCTTACTATGCAAAAGTGGGAGGGATCAGCACAAGGGAGATGAATTATCTGGAAGTGGATTTTCTGTTTGGGGTGAGCTTTCAACTAAATGTAACACCCAACACTTTCCAGACCTACTGCTCCTACCTACAAATGGAGATGATGCTGCAGACTGTTCCGCCTGCATCCGAGAATTACTTGGGGCTCGGCCGGACACCGAATCGCCACTCGTGTTTAAATGAAGAGGAAACCTCACATCAACAGCAGCTTGCTGTGTAATCAACCCCTAATTACTGTTTAGCTCTAATCAGATGTTTAACTTAAACAGCCTGTTCGTCTCGTATTCCTCACATTTTGCGCCATCAAATTAAACTCACTCCTGTTTATCCTTTCAGAGCTTCCTTCCATGTAACATATCCCGTTTCTGAATCCTTAAGATCATGATCAACAATATGGCAAACCTTACGATCGCGGTGAGGTTGACCCATTATTACCCAAGGAAAACCGCTGCTAATCAGAGGGACTGATTCTGTTTTTTTCCTTTTTTCTTTTTAAAGCTTCCCTGTTTTAAGAAGATCAAAGATGGAGGCTTTCCCAGACCATTGCAACTTATTTTGATTTATGGGCAAAGCAAATTCCCTGATTAGACTAGAACCCATTCGTTTAAAACCATAAAGATGAGCAGATTTTGTCCTCTCCTGTTGTAAGAGTCAAGAGTTTTCTCAACAAAATCAAGATTGGATATTGTAGTTTATGTTTCCAGTTTAGAGCTTGAGATCAAAGGCATGAAAACATAGAATAGACAAAGCTTTTAGACATCTAAGTCTGATGCATCAGTCACCCTCATCCTCTTCTGCCCTCTCCCTCACTGTTACGTGAAATTTAGTAGTAATTTATTGTGGTGACTTAGAGATGCTACTAGTTGAGGATCTTGAGATAATGGGCCACATTAGGATAACCATCATACTTAGGGACCATACATGGATTCTAACCATACAACATATCAAAACCAGAGCACTAGCAAAAAAAAAAAAAGTCCATTTTGAGACATCAGTACTGCCAGAATCATCAACATAATATCAAAAAGTTACTTCGACTTGAGTGAAATCAACCTTCAGTCTGCTCCCTCAGCCTTCTGATGGTGCTCCGGACGGTCACAGCACTAGCCGTACTGTAGAGGGAAATTAAATCAGTAGTGAATTAGTAATACATGAGAACATCATATTGAGAATACAAATATGAACATAGCAACAGATGACAGATCGAGGAAGATAGTGTCGTACTTCAAGGTGTATGCACCTCCGGCCTTCACTTTGCCACAGTCTTTGCAACCCCATATACCAACAGCCTTTCTCTTCACCGCGTACTGCAACACTACTTAAGTTACTTAAAATGACATATACAAGAAACATACGCTAGATATGGTTTCGAATTTGATCAACCAGACACTTTCAGCTGGAGGATTATGAATTACCTTCCCGCAAAACTCACAGAAGTATTTGCTGTGCTGGCTGACTTCCATCTTTTTAATCTGCTTCCTAAGACTGGCACCATAACGAGTACCTACAAGTATAATTGATCAGATTGGCAGCGATAGAAATCAGGAAACAAAGACTTCCAACGAAAGACCTGATTAGAAGACACATAGCGCTAAGGAAAAGAAATTGACTTCAAGTGAACATCGAAAAGAATCTCATTGTTCATCTAATAGCAAATGCAGACCAACATCACTACCATCTATAATTCTAAGACATGAGCCATACCATGACTTCCCAAAATTCCCAAATGAAAGGAAGTCTGACTTCTTCAATATTATGAAACAACGACTACAATCACACAGCAAAATATGGATTGACGTACTTGAAGAGCAACCAGCGGTTGAAGCAGATATAGATCCAAAAAGTTGAACAAAATATTGCGTACAAAAACTACCGATGATTGGATAAGAACTAGAAATCATTTCCTTTCTGTCTAACCCCTATCAATGCAAAGCAGCTTCAAGCTCAACATTTTAGAATTTTGTAATTTAACCACATATTCTTCTCTATCTCATGAAGAAGAAAATACGTGTAACTTTCACTATATTTCTCCTAATTCAAGTTGATAAATAGCAGGAACTGGGTTCGAGCTGATACCGTATTTGCCGACGATACCCGCCTTCTTTGTCCTCTTCGTCTGCAGAATAAGAGCAGATCAAATGAAAATGTCAGAAACAGGATGGAAGATTTGGCATCTCCGACGAAGCGAGTATAGGTAGAAATTTCTTGGAGACACACCACGCAAAAAGATCAACAATACATGCGAACAATGAAATTAGAACACGAAATTAAACAACAAAGGTTTCCTAGACGAGGGCAGACGCACCATTTCACAATCTCTAGAGCGACGACGACGACGACGGAAGCTGCTGGAAGAGAACTCTTCACCAGCCTAAACTCAGAGATCGTAGGTTTTATAGATATTACCGTGACCTTGCCCTAGAGTTCGACCCATTAAATCAAAATTGATAGGCCCATTAAGCTGCTCCATTGTAGCCCAATACTCAGTCCTACTTTCTTTTTTTTTTTTTACTTTTTCACAGAAAAATGTCTCACGTGATGATGCAATCACAAAAACAGAGAAGGCCAAAAAACACTTCTAGAAATAGATATGCTAGAAAGTTGAGGGGCCGAATTAACTTTTTAAAGATAACAATAAAACTCTGAAAAATTTTAATTTGAAACATCTATGACATTTTTTCTCCGTCAATGATTAATATAAGAGCTTTAAAAAAACTATCCAACAATAAATTTTTACTGCAGCGGTTTTATCTCAACCTTTAAATAAATTATTTAAAACTCTGACATTAATCATAAAGTTATTCCTAAATAAGGCTATCATGTCATCATAAGGAGTATCATGTTTATTTGTATAGCTTTATTTTATTTCTATTATCTTTATTTCCTTATGCTTTGCATTTCTAGGTGAACTTCTATATGAAATTTCATGTGAAACGATGTCTATTTGATGTTTGAAAATTAATTGTAATTAGGCATTTTTCCTTTGAAGTATTGCTATCAATATACTATGGCAATTTCATAGTTTTCTATTAAACTGAAATTAATAACATGATATGAGAACTGGTAGTTTTTGAACAACAAAGGGAAAGAATAATGAAAAAACTTTAGACTTGACTCCAAACAAATTCCCATATGATCCACAAGAATGATGATACTATGAAACTGCAACTCAAGAATCCAACCAAAAACTATGGAATGGAGCAATCCGCGAAATGTGAATTGGGAACTTGCAGTCAAGAAGTTGAGCCGAACATTGCAATACTGTTTTAATTTAAGTCAATTAACTTCAAAATATATTTTTTCTTATATTTTTTTTACACATAATTAAATTTAATTAAAAACCAATATTATGTAATTGCAATAGGGAAAGTTACAAAAACCCCCTGTGGTTTCGTCAAACCTACAATTTGCCCCATCTATTTTGAGAAACCTACACTTTGCCCCCTATATTTTTTATGCTGACCGATAACAACTTCTAAAACTGTATTTAAACTGTATGGTAATAATGTTCTAGTAATTTCAAGATTTTTGATATTTTTTTCACAGCAAACTGACCTTTAAAAAATACTGATATATAGTTACAGGTGGAAAAGTACATTTACAGAAAAAAAAAACTAATAGTTTAAAATATCTATTAGCTATAAAAAAAATACTGGACAGATTAAAATTACTGGAAGATGATTATCGTAGAGTTTAAATACAGTTTCAGAAGTTGTTATCAGGCAGTATAAAAAACATGGGAGGCAAAGTGTAGGTTTCTCAAAATAGAGAGGGTAAACTGTTGGTTTGACCAAACCACATGGGGGTTTTTGTAACTTTCCCAATTTCAATAATCTATTAAATTTACAATTTTTATAATCTTGCTAAATTTTTATGAATTTTTTTAGTTTAAGGAATTAAAAAATAAAAATTCATAAAAATTTAATAATATCATGAAAATTTACTTTCAAATGAATTATTGTATCTACATAATATTGACTTTCAAATGAAATTGGTTTTAGACAAAAAAGATATAAAAATTAAAATAAGTCACTTAATTTAAGTTAAAATGAATTAGCCAAAGCTTTGGTATTAGTTTGATATGGTTGCAAGCTCTCATGTAGTTTTGACCATCCTTGGTTTTTGACAGTCACACAACTAATTATATTCATCTCTTTATGGTTTCAAAATATTCCTTTACCTCCTTAGCTAAGTTAATTATGCTTCCTCACTGTTCATAGTTGCCCTATTCGACAAGTTTAGGTAAATGACACTTATCATCCTTGAACTAAGACCCATGTTGCGGATTCGTCCTAAAACTAAAAAATGTTATATCACTTGTCCTCTAACTATGAAAATGTTGCACTACTTGTCCTGCCATCAAATTTTCCGTTAAAATGGATGGAAAAAAAATGTGAAAACAAGTTTTAACCCTAAAAAAACTTTCCATTTGTCTTAGAAACCTCAAAACTTTTACATCTTGCAATCAAGCTACCTTTTCCAGCTTTTGTGATCCCATCTTGTTGGCTTTTACTTCTTCCTTACATGCGGCGGCCCCAGTGGCATGGCTCTTGGCGTCATCGCTCAAGAGTTTGTTGGGGATGAAAATGCCCATGGTTATTGCCTTTGTCTCTTTAGAGTCAGGAGCCAGCCTTTACATTGCAGCGAGTGCTACCGGAATGCTCATCAGCAACAGCCTTTTACTAGGTTTCAGAATAGGTCTTTCATTCCACTTTATGCCACCTTATGTCTTTGAAATTACACCCCTCAAGCATCACTCGATTGTCCTACCCTTCCAATCCCTGGCCTCCTTTAGTGTGTTCGTAGAAAATCTCATTAACTGGGTCCACGATGCTACGGAGCACAAGTGGCATGTGTCCCTCAGCGGTGCCATCTTTCCCACTTTGGCCACCTTTGTTCCCATCTGGTTCTTACTGACGGACATCCCCAGTTAGATATTGGAGAGAGGGGGAGCACAAGGGTAAGGGAATTGCTGTGCCATCTCCGGCTGAGCACAATCAGTGATTTGAAAATCAAGAGGGAACTGAAGGATATGATGCACAACCTTGAAACAGCATCCAAAACTCCATGGACAAACCTAATCTGCAAGAGGTAGCATTGGCCCTATCTTGTGGTGGTTGTTTTGGTTCCCCTATTCCAGCAGTTAACAAGAATCAACTTCTAGGTGATGTTCTCCCCAATTTTGTTGAAAGCTGTAAGGACAAAGGTAACAGCTTCAATAACTGTTACATTGATTGGCCTTAGAGCCATGCCACTGGGGCTACCACATAAAAGGAAGAAGTAAAAGCCAACAATAGGGGACCATAAAAGTTGGAGAAAGTAGCTTGATTGCAAGATGTAAACGTTTTGAGGTTTATAAGGCAAATGGAAAGTTAATTTAAGGTTAAAACTTGTTTTTCACATTTTTTTTTCATCCATTTAGAGATATCAATTTGAACCCTACCCTGTGGATATCCGATCTTACTCTACCCGATGGGTAGGTTTTTTTTCCAATTAAACAAATTCGGGGCAAATACGGATTTTTTTTTGTAATAGAACCCGTTGGCTGCGTGTAAGCTGGGGGTTTAGCTAACAACCTACCCCTAACCCGCCCTGAACCTACCCTACTAAATGGTATATATTATGTATGTTGTGTGTGTGTGTGTGTACATGTGCGTGTGTGGTATATGTATATATAATTATTAAAAAAATTAAAAATATTATATTCATTAAAATCACTGACACACGACATAAACAAATGTGAAATGGCTTTCCGATTTAGCCAACCATAAGAAAAATTATCTTTCTCAACTCTCAGTTTAATCAACTGTATCCGTTATGTCTTCGAGTCCGCCTCGCGCCCCACTCCACAATCTATTGTCCGCTATGTCTTCGACTCTTGCCGTTTTGCCCAGATCCATCTAGCAGTCCGCTTGACAGGTGCAATTTGCATTTTATTTTTATTTGACTAGTTGGTATTAATGAGCATCGTATTATTAGAATTAATTGTTGTTTTTGTTTTGTTTGAACATATTTATTGTTGTTATGTGAGATATTTATCATAGTTTACATGTTGGATTTCTTTTAATCTCATATATATTTCTCTTAATCTTATAGTATGTAATAATTTGGGGGTTTACGGGTTAAGAACCTACATCCTACGCACTATTGCAAGAGTAAGATACAAGTTTAGAAAACCCTACCCGATGCAGGTTGTGGGTAAGATTCGGGTTGTATGGATTGTATCACGGGGCGGGTTCTAGAACTGTACAACTCTACCTAAACCCGCCCTATTGACATCTCTACATCCATTTTAATGAGAAATTTGACGGCAGGATGAATAGTACAATATTTTCACAATTAGAAAACGAACGGTATAACATTTTTTAGTTTCAGGATAAATCCACAATATGAGACTTAATTCAAGGACGATGGGTGCCATTTACCTAACAAGTTTTTAGTTGACTTAAGTTGGTTTATTTTTTTGTTTGACTCGATCAAACTTTCTTGCTGTATGGAAAACCCATCCGGTCTAGGGCTGAAAATGGGCCGGGCCAAGCCCCAGCTCACTAGGCTCGAGGTCGACCCCTTTCATGTTTGGCACTACTTGAGCTTAAACTCGAATTACTCGAGCCCAAAATTTTTAAGCTTGAGTTCGGCCCGAAAACTCATTGGACTCGAATAACTTTTATAATTCTTCAACACTATAACTGTAATTTAGATAAAAGATGGGGACTAAATATGCAATTTTTTACTTTGATAACTAGAGAAGGAAAAATGATAGAATCAATCCTAAACTTTTTAGTCCGTTGCCGATCTATCCTAAGTTTGAAAACATCATAAATGAGTCATTGTCTTCATCTGCTATCAAACGCCAACCTCTGATCTAGGCTAATTACAGAATCTCGTGCCCATCTTCATTGTCTTCAATCGAATCGAGAAAGGGCCCATCACACATACTTGCATTCGAATCGTCATAATCTTCAAATCTGAAATCGACAAATCAAATGAAGCAACGGAAGTAATTACAAACAACAGATTAAATCCATGTTTGCCGCCATTTTCTCCTTGGCCCTCTGCTAATATCACTGCTAATTAAATAATGTGTCGTTGAAGCTGCGGTGACAGGAGCCGAAGCTTTCATGACTAAGACCTAGAGATCTGAAATCGTTTAAGCCACTTGAGGAAATTTGATCGGTGAAAGAAGGACCAAAGCTGCATTAGGCATGGGAAGGAGTATGTGTTAGGAGTATTATTATTAAAGTCAGAACCACTCTGGCCCATCTCTCTGTTCAGTACAGAAGATGACTTCTGGTGATCAGAGTTCAAACATGTTTGTAAGCTGAAAGGGACCTGTGGGTGGGTCTAGAATCTGAGATAAAAGAATGGGGTTTTGGTGGAGTAGTTGGAAATGTGCTGGATTTTCAATCTGTGATGGATTCAGAAGAGCGGCTGAAGTGTTTATTTCTTTTACAGGAGAAAGCGACGATGGAGATAAGAAAGTAGGAGACTAAGGCGTTAGGAGTGAGAACGAAGGGATGACTAAGGCCTGAGGAGAAAAGGCCCAAGAGACAAAAAAAAAATGGGGCCTGTTAGGCCCGCGAATTTAAAGGGCTGAATAGCATCAGGCTCGAGCTCGGCCCTAAATAAACTCGAGCCCCATTTTCAGCTTGAGCTCGAGCTCGAGCTACCCGAACTAGGCCCGACCCATTTTCAACCCTAATCCGATCTGGATGTAGTCTGGATGTGGGTCGGTGCATTTAATGAACAGGGCGTGTTTGTAATTTTGATCACAGACGGGGTCATTTCCATACCCGGTCAAAGGATGAATCAAGTCAATGCATAAAAGAAATCAACTTAAGTCAGCAGGATTGAACAGTTGGTTCTCAAACTATGGAGGTGCAAGTGTACTTTTTTCACCAACCGTAGGAGAAGTTGCAATTAACCCTTTTCTCTTTTCGTCCCAAGGAGGGCCAGGAGTCCAGGACTTCTGGAAGCCGCAGCTTGCAAAGACTAATCAGATCCGCGAAGCATACGAACGCAGTTTTCAAATTTCATGAATTTTCCTTTCATAATAATCAGTAATGCTTGTCTTTTCTTCCTCCTCCTGCTCTGAATCCATTTGAAGTTTTTTTAGTAACGTCCTTGTTTGATTGGTTCCCAATCAATGTACCCGCCACCGCCGCCACCGGGAATGTACCACTACCCGCCGCCAATGCTGGTGGATTGCTCCGGCTGCCGAACCCCTCTCCAGGTGCCGCCCGGGGCCGGATCCATCCGCTGCGCCATCTGCCAGGCTGTAACCCAAATCGCAGAACCTCGCTCCGCTCCCTTTTCCCACGGCCCCCCTCCTGCCTCCACCGGCGCTCCTCCTCCGCCGTCTCCGTACAACCACGAGCCTGCCGGCCAGCCGCCGCACCCTCACGGCCGGAAGAGGGCTGTGATCTGCGGGATTTCCTATCGGTATTCCAGGCACGAGCTCAAAGGTTGCCTCAATGACGCCAAATGCATGCGCTATCTTCTTATTAACAGGTTCAAGTTCCCGGAAGACTCCATTCTCATGCTCACTGGTAATTTCTGCTAATCAATATTTTTATCCGCATAACTTCATTTGTATACCATCATCTCAAATCTCAATCAAACAATTGAGATATGGAAGTGCTTTGGTTAAAAATAAAAAGGTGAGAGAGAAGTAAGAATATTTGCTGATGCTTGGATGAAAAAATTATAAGAGAAAGAACAGGAAGATATATTTATTCATATGTTCCTTCCATCTGCTCCCAAGCAGGCCGAACCAGAAAACTAGAGTTTAGAGTCAAACAATGGGGTAATAAGAGTCCTTGATCTGGAGGTTTGATAGTAACTGCTGAGCTCTTCCCTATCAGCTGAAGGACTACTGGTTGCTTTCCATAGTCGAAATTTGATATTTCATTGTTTTCTCCACATTGAAGCTAGAGAAGAGACCGCTAGATATAAACTCGTATAGCTTTACTGGGAGTTGCAATTGTGCTTCAGGAGTTGCGGAACGTGTTTCTACTTGCTTTACTTCTTTCTGGAGGAGTCTTTGTGTCTTTGTTTAAGCTTTATCTTTGCCACCCTTTTGGGTGATTTCTAGCATTAATGCATGCAAAAAAATTTTAAATTGCAGAAGAAGAGGTTGACCCTTATAGAATTCCTACTAAGCAAAACATGAGAATGGCTTTGTATTGGCTAGTACAAGGTTGTCAACCTGGTGATTCCCTATTGTTTCACTATTCTGGCCATGGTTCAAGGCAGAGGAACTATAATGGTGATGAAGTTGATGGGTATGATGAGACACTATGCCCATTGGATTTTGAAACTCAAGGCATGATCGTAGATGATGAGATTAATGCTACCATTGTAAGACCTCTACCTCATGGCGTTAGGCTTCATGCTATAATTGATGCTTGTCATAGTGGCACGGTGTTGGATCTACCATTCCTGTGCCGAATGAACAGGTTAGTTTTGTATCCGTGGGTCTTAGTGGAATCTCTATGTTGGGATTTTAGTAGTTATTCCAAAGGTTTTCTCATTGCAACACTACCCATGGGCTTTTGATTTGGGTTGGCTTACTTATCTTAAATAGGTTCTGCATCAAGACACCATTTTTTGTAAGAAAATATATGCTGGTAATCAGTGACTGCAGTTTTACCGCATGGTTCAATTTAAAATGGCACCAATGGGAATTTTTGCTTCCTGGAGAATTATTTGTGAGGCAAACAAGGATCATAATTCTGGCATTTAGTTTGAGTCTTTGGGTCTGTAATATGAAAATTGGAAGATGAAACAAAATGAATGGATTTTATGTGAATCTCATAATATTTATTGGTCCTTGCATTATTCACAAAGAAGAGCTCAATTGAGCAAAAATCAAGTGAGCTACAAGCAACTGACAAATAGCTCCAACTTATTCTTGTCAATCACTCTTTGTTTACTGTAGTCATATGGAGTGAAATGAATCATTAAATTTGTTTATACCAGGGAGCTTATGCTACTGTTTGTTGATTCAGGGCTGGACAGTTTTTATGGGAAGACCATCGTCCAAGGTCTGGTTTGTGGAAAGGTACAAGTGGCGGTGAAGCAATTTCCTTCAGTGGCTGTGATGACGATCAAACCTCTGCTGATACATCTGTAAGTTTCAGCACCGTGAATCTGATAAAATTCTTTCTCAGGTGTTTGTAATCATTTATACCTCAAAGAAAAAGTCTACTATGTAACAGGCACTGTCAAGGATCACATCTACTGGTGCCATGACTTTCTGTTTCATCCAAGCCCTTGAACGTGGTCAAGGAACCACATATGGGACTGTTCTTAATGCAATGCGCACTGCAATAAGAAGCACCGGTAGTGATTTGGGTGGTGGAGCTGTCACATCCCTCATGACCATGCTTTTGACAGGAGGCAGCATGAGCACTGGGCTGAGACAGGTATATCCTGCATTTTGTTTTGTTTTGTGGAGTCAACAATTTGGAGTAAGGACAGCCTACTTACTTGGTTTTGTTAGCACCAGCTTATAATATGATCTGGTGGATAGCTGAAAGCGTATAGATTGAGCAAAGTTTAACAGAATCTATCTTTTTAATCCACTTTTGTGCAGTTTATATGTTCACTTCTTTAACTTGCAAATACAATGTGATTCTCTCTCTCTCTCTGGACTGTATATGGTTGGCCTTACCCGTGAATGCTCATCAAATTTCAGGTTTCTGAATTCAGTTATACATGAGGTTTTTAATCTTTGCTTTGTTTCTTTGATCTTTTCTACTTGTTAACAGGAACCACAGTTGACTGCTTGTGAACCATTTGATGTGTATACAAAACCTTTCGTGCTCTGATGGACATTACAGATTGGATTTGTGGCAATTTCGTATTGTATTTAGATTTAATATATAGTGTGATTGAAGTCATTCTATGGATCAATGAATCTTGAACTCCCACGTTTTACAGTTAGGTTACTAAATGTTATATTTACAGTCTTCCATAAGTGTTTCATTACAGTGGAGTCCGGTGCTTCGTTTTTCATGAAATTGATGTCTTAATACGTATGTGAGGCGATTGAAGCTATTTTCCGTGCAAATATACGACCGAGATATGGAGGAGCCATTAGAATTTAGAACAGACTGTACCGGCTAAAAGCAGAAGAAGAAAACAAAGCCTTCATTTTGTCCCTAAATTAATCAAAGGTTAAGATACATTTATCGTCCCTAAATTTTTTGTGTTGTCCTAAAATAGTCCATAACTTTCATTTTGTCCTGTTAAAGTCTCTAATATCTCTAGTTTTGTCCCACTTGTGGTCTTTCCATCAATTTTACAGTTAAAGTTTACTAAATTTTGGAGAAAATGCCAACTTTAGGCACTAAATTTTGTTCTTCATACTAGAGGCACCTTCAACGCTTTAAATTTTACACCTTTTTATAATTTTACACGATTTCATCAACAAATTCCACGGTGGCGCCCACTGAGTTTGTCATCAGAGAGTTTGTTGATCACTTCAACCTGTTGCTGCCTCCCATCTCCTCAAAAGTCATCATTCCTTGGCATTGCCGGCCACTGTGGCGCTAAATCAAACCTGATTTCGGGCGCGGGATCTGTTGACCCGATTTCACCGCCCAATCATCCACCCTCCTACAAGATGACCCAGCCACCTCCGACCAACCCAGGCCGCCGCTCACCCATCCACCGCTGTCAAACCCCAAGCAGCCTCTCACCCATCCACCGTCATTATACAAGGAATTGAGCAAGAAACCGTCATGCGACCCATCTAGAGAGTTTGCCGTTGGTGGGCGGAGAGGGGATGTTGCTGTTGGCAGCACCGATGATGATTTTGATGCCGTAATTGGCAAGGGCGAAGGGCGGCAGATCTGGGAAAGGTTGGAGGTGGCGGAGGGAGGAAGGAGTGGAGAAGCTGGCGAGTCGAAGGGAGGAGGATGAGGAGGCGGAGGAGCTGGCGAGTCAGAGGAAGGAGAACTGGGTGGCAGAGGAGCTAGCAAGTCGGGGGGAGGACGTTGGGGCGGCAGATTGGGGCGAAGCCGGATTTCTGGGAAGATCAAAGATGGAATGAGTGGGAGGGAGAGAGAGAGTGTTAGATTTACAAGTTAAGGGTAATTTGAGTGGCAAGAAGAAAATGTAGGGATTAAGATTGTAGTTTTTCCTGAAATTTCATTATATTTAATTGTGAAATTTACAAAGGACCACAAAGGGCTTCAATTTGAATAAAAATAGGGAGTTTTGAGACTTTAAGAGGATAAAATAAAAGTTAGGAATCATTTTAGGACAACATAAAAAGGTTAAGGATCATAAATACATTTTACCCTTAATCAAAATATGATGGAGATAGGTAAACTCAAATTTCACAGCCTTTTGTAAACTGGGAAAGAACCTGCACAAACCGCCAACGTAGTTTCCTTTCAATTATATCGGAGTACCATTTCTTTGAACCTAGAGGTTTTCAAGCCCGAGGAAAATAGTAGAATTGCTATAAGATGTTAAATACCGTTATCGCTAAATGTACCACATTCTAAATTTTTAAAGTATACCACATGATATATGGCATATCATTATCATTTTTACAAAAAAAAAATTGTTAAAATATTATTTTAAGATGACATAAATTCACTAATTTTTTTTTGCACATTTTATATGTATTCTAATGTTTCTCATCATAATTTTTCAAATATAAATAAAATATATATGATATAACGTATTTTTTAATACAAAAACATAAAAAATGTTTTATATATAGATCCAAATAAATAATACTCAGAAAAAAACTAATTTGTTGATATAAGAGAAAAAAATAATAATTTAATAATAACAATACATTTTCTAATATCATATTGAGTTTTTAGATGGTTCAAAGTAACTATTAAATTTTTATGTTAATTAAAGAAAGTAACCAAAATAATAAAAGTAAATATTTATTTTATGATATGTGTATTAATTATATTTTAATATTTTATATATTTTTGATATTTTTGATGTAAAGTAACAAAAAAAAATCTTACATGTATCCATAAAAAATAAAATCTCGCAGCACGTATTTTACGGTATTTACAATATATCACAACTTTTAGATAAAATGTATATAAAAAGTGAATAGTATGGTAAAATACCATATTATACCACAATATATCATGAATAAGCAGTATATTAATGTATTTAACTCTATTTATCCCCAAAAGAAATTTTTTTAGGGGGTTGTGCAGTCTTGACTTTTGAGAATACGATTGACGAGTAGGTTAGCTAATAGCCTAATACTGGTAGATCCCCCATCAACATCCTTTTTTCCACCAAATTCAGTTGGCAACTCACTGACATTATTGTGTAATAATTTGGGGAGAAAAAGACTCGTGACCATAAGTAATCCTCCCTCCCGCCAAAAAGAAAAAATTAAATGTAATTTTTTTTTACAGTGTTGCTAAAAGATTGGAACATATTCTTTTTTTTTCAGTTAAAAAAAACATTTTCCGCTTTAGAAATTTTCTAACATATAATTTATCATACTACCTCATTTAAATTCTCATAATATAAAAACTCAATAAATTTTTTAATCTTAATTTAAATTTTTTCTACACAACTAAAAAAAAATTACTCATTATTTAAACTCTCATTACATAAAATTTTAAAAAAATTAATTTCAATTTTACGGGTAAAATTAAAAATTTATCATAAATTACATACAACTTAATATATGCACGTAGACAAACATTTTAGGGTCATAATGAATTTGGTGTATGATGATTAGCTCAAACTAAATTTGAGTGTAGGGTGTTCGAGTTTGATCTTAATTCCCCACCCATCTTCCATAAGAATATTACTTTACTGCCGAGTTGAGGATCTATAGCAAAGAGCTTCTCCAGATCCAACTATAGGGATCACTCGAGTTTGAACGTTCTCTTAGAATTGGATGCTTGGCACCAAGATTTCTCAAGCATGACACTCCATTTTAAATAAGTTGATTATATGGTGTGTGTGGAGTACATGTGGCTCTTCTTCAATGTGACTCTTTTTAGCTCAAAACGGTTTTAACATGTCCACAACCTGACAGTAACAAAACGTATCACTTATGATAGAGAAAATCAATAGGCCATTTATGAGGGAGTTTTATGTATTTTTCTTAATTTGGCTCATGATTGACTCCCATGTGTCATTTTTTAAAAATTTCACAGCACAATAAGCCTTTCAAAAAGTGATATTCTAATTTTACCCATCATTAAACATAACAGATTTCTCAATCGATGTTAAATTCTTTTAATGAGTTTAACAAAATGATTCGTTTATGCTCTCAATCAATTATTTCAAAAAAGAATGACAATATAAATGCATTTTAAATGAGATAATAAAGGAAGGAAACAATTATGTTTTATGTGTATACCTTAAAATCCATATCCAAAGAAAAATATTTATAAGACAAAAGGAGAACAAAATTAGGGTCATAATACGAATGAATTGGCGTATGCTGAGTAGCTCAAACTGAATTAGAGGTAAAGGCATTAGAGTTTAATCTTAATTCCCACTTGTCTTCTACAAATATACTACTTCACTACCCAATTAGGGATCTACAGCAAGCAACTTCCTTAGTTCCGATAGAATCAATCATTCGAATTTGAACCTTTTCTCAGAATTGGATGGTTGCTACCAAGATTTCTCGAGCATGACATAGCATTTTAAATAAGGTGATTTATATGGTGTGTCTGGAGTACATGCGACTCTTCTTCAATGTGCCTCTTCTTGGCTTGGAACAGTTTTAACATGTATGTAACATGACAACAACAAAATATATACCTTATGATGAAGAAAGATAGTAGGTCACATTCTACATAGCAAATTGTAAGGGTAACAAAGAAAAAAAACACTAATTAATACGTAATAAATGTTGTTCTTAGATGAAAATATGACCTATGCTTGCGTCTTTGGTTCATGATATAGTCGTGTGGTGTCTTTAAAACATAAAAACCAACTAGAACATAATCCAAATACATGCCATGAATAAAAGGAAATTGACTTTAGAACCCTGCAACATTTTGATGGTTTTAAATTGAGGTTAATGAAATCAAGGTTTAAAAGAAAAAATGTGAGGGTTATTAACCAAACCAGATAAACCAGCATTAAGATTTGGGACTACATGAACCTAGTATTTTGTACTCAAAGACACCATTATAATCTCGAGTTATGCACTCAGGGGAAACCTTCCAATAGTCAAGTAAACTTCTCAAAAAAGAAGAAGAAAAAGCAATAAGGCTACAAAGGTTTTCCTTTCATAGTAGTAGGAAAGATTTAATGGGAATGAAAGTCCCATTAAGGAGGGATTCTATTCTATATAAGAGTCTCCTCCTTTATGTTAGGTGGCCAGCGGCTTAGGCCCTTGGTGGACTATTCTAGCAATATGGGCCTTAGGCCCTTTTAGATCAGTCAAGTGGTCTATCCTTTGATATGGGCTTATAGGGCCCATATGGCATTAATATGTCTACCATCATTACAAAAATGTAGGTCAAGCGCCCTACATTTTACGAGGCTTATTGAAGAATAGTGTCCTTTTAAATGGTGCCCTCTACTGGTGGTATGGGCTGTTGTGAAGGCATAACAAGGCCTCCTAGCTAAGAGGCAGATCAACATCTCATAGAATGCCTCATTTTGGTGGAATAGTGCCTATTGAAGAAGAAAGGCATAACCACACCTCATGGAATGGGATAGGATGTCTCTTTAGAGCAACTAGTGATAGTTGTACGTAGCTGCAAATATGTATCACCTTCAAACGATTGGATAGGAGTTGAAGTGACCTTTTATTAATGTGAGTTAGAGACATGACAAGGTGCGTAACGTTTCCGGCTCTTGAGGGCCACATGACACTTTTTCATTTGTCTGTCAGGGGCCAATGATAGTAGCAGTTTTTGATACGGGAAAAGGAGAGTCTCATGATGACTATAAAAGGTTAGGGTTTTTTACCCATTTTTTTTTTTTACCATTTGTGGTATTCTTGTTCAACTTCTTTGCTTTCTTATATGGACATTCTTGAGCCCTTCGTTTGCCTCTTAGAATTTTTCAACAACTTTCTCTAGTTGTTTCCATTGTAATCAAAATATATCAAGTAATTAAGGCTGTTGTTCTAAAATTTCCTATGTTTCTACTGTACCATTTCTACTTTTCCATTTTTCTCTATGGTGGTCGGCCACACTTCCCAACATCCTCTCATGCTTTCCTCCTTTGATCCATCAAATGGATCGTAAATCTATTTCATAAAGTGTGGTTGTTGTGGTTGCTTAGGTGCTTACCAGTGTAGAGTCCATCGCTAAAGGGGACCATTCAAGGGGTACTCTCCTTCCTAACTTGGATGAGTTAGAGGACAAGAAGACGATCCTCACTCTAGGTGCGTTGGAGAAAAAAAGGGGAAAACGGAAAGTAAGAAACCAAACAAGATAGAAAACATAAAAGGGAGGGAAGAAAAAAGAGAAGTAAAGTGACAAGGAAGCTTGAACCCACGTTCTTCAATATCTTTCCCCAAGTACCTAGCCATTCCAACAACTTCATAGCCATTGCTAGAAATTTGACAAAAGATCATAAGTATTCATGTTTCCAGACACATCACAGGACCCAGCACACAAGTTTTACACATTCTTTGCTTTTGTGTACCAAAAAAATAAATGTTTTAGCCATTATATAAAATTTAGGGTAAAATCCACCGGGGGTCACCTAGCTTATTTTTTTGTCCTAAACGGGTACCTTATCTTCAAATTGTCCTACCGAGGTACCTTACCTCTTATTGCGTGTCCTATTTAACTACTTTCCGTTAATTTCAGAATTATATCTAACGGAAATTGCTTATGTGGCATAAAAAAATTAAAATAAATCATAAAATAACACTTATGGTCCTTTAATTTTTTTCTATCAACAATTCTAAACCCTAACATTTAAAATCTAACCCATCCCCTTCCTAAACTAAATGCACGCACACACACCGCCGCGAGCCACCTCCATCCTCCCTCCTCCTTTCTCCGCCTCCGTTTCCCTCTTCTCCGCCACCTTCCTCTCCTCTTCTCCATCTCTCCCTACGCCACAATCTCTTGGTTCCTCTCCTCTCCTCTCTTCTCCGTCTCACTCCTTCCTCTCCTCTCCTCCGTCTCTCCCTCCGCCTCAATCTCTCTGTTCATCTTGCAGGAATCAATCGCTAAGCCCATTGTTGCGCCTTAATTTCAACGCTTCGCTTCTCTTCCTTCCTGCTGACCATGTCCCAGATGAAGCGAGGATGGTGCCGATGTGGGACCCATTTGTAAAGCAGGGGAAGCCCCGAGTAAGGCGATTGGTGTTTGGTCCGTCTGTGATCCTCGCTCTCAAGGAGAAAGCGAAGAGCCAAACCGTGCCAATCCCAACAAGAGTGGAGGTTGTTTTGGGGCAGCTTTCTAAGTGCATTATTTCTGCGTTGGCTGCAAAATCGGGATGCAAAAATGGGGTAGGGAAAATCGGAATTTCTGCAATTTCAGTTTGTACGAGATTGATTTTGGGTGGAAGTGATTTTGTACCAGAAATTTCTGCAATTTCTGCAAATCCGTCCCCATGTAGTCAATTGGACTATCAAGGAACCTCTCCGGGTAAAACTTCTCTGGTTCGTCCCAGAAAGAGGGATCCCTTCCCAAAGCCCATGCATTGATGATGACCCTTGTTTTTGCAGGGATCTCATATCCATTTATCTCGCAGCTCTGGCTGGATTCTCTAGGAAGCAACAGAGGTATGGGAGCGTGTAATCTCAGTGTTTCTTTAACCACCGACTTCAAGTATTTTAGCTCCTGGAGCTCTCCTTCGTCCACATTTCCCTTTCCTTTGAAAACTCGTCTCACTTCATCTTGAGCTTCTCTCAGCACTCTTGGGTTTTTCAACATCTCAGACATTGCAATTTCGGTTGTACGAGTTGCAATCTCATTGCAAAAGTTGGAAGTGAGTTCATCCAGTGCTCGAGCTTCTGCAATTTCGGTTTGTACAAGATTGATTTTGGGTGGGGAAAACCAGTCTAGGCGTGCGGGATCGAGGAGTTCTGGTGAATTTAGGAAGGGGATGGGTTAGATTTTAAATGTTAGGGTTTAGAATTGTTGATAGAAAAAAAATTAAAGGATCATAAGTGTTATTTTATGATTTATTTTAATTTTTTTTATGCCACGTAAGCAATTTCCGTTAGATATAACTCTGAAATTAACGGAAAGTAGTTAAACAGGACACGCGATAAGAGGTAAGGTACCTCGGTAGGACAATTTGAAGGTAAGGTACCCGTTTAGGACAAAAAAATAAGCTAGGTGACCCCTAGTGAATTTTACCCATAAAATTTAATTGCTACTCCAATATTGTAAAGAGATCTAAAGGCCTGTTTGGAGCATCAGAAATTAAATGTAGTCCGAAAATAGAAGATTGCCGACGGATTAGTTTTATAGGTAAACCATGAGAAGATTGCCTACCCCACAAGGGGAGTTACCCTTATTTGGGATGTTACTGAAATGAAGATAATAAATTAACCTCCGATCAGACGATAGATGTTGTCTAAAACTAATAATGAAACAAAAAAGATTTAAAAATGGAGAAAGAAAGTAAAGCCTAAGGTCTACTTGTGTAATTAACCATGTTTTATATATTCCTTAATGGTAAAAGGATAAAGATAGGTCATACATGCTTTGTTTATTTCCATTCAAAATCAATTGGTGACACCCCACTGTTAACGTCGGTCTCAAAAGTCGAAGCATCCTTCTCCAATCTATGAAGAATACCTCCATTCAGTTCCCGGTTTTCACCTCCTTCCCTTTCTTCCCCTCTCTCTCTCTCTCCCCATCTCTGGCTCACCTCTCTTCCTCCCAAATAGCAGCATAGTATAGTGCTACTCCTACTAGGAAACAAATTTTAAAGAGAAAAAAGAAAAGGAAAAGAAAAGTGAGGAAAATGGGGAGACGGACGACGGGACCAAAGCTGGCGAGTGAGTCCGAGTCAAATCAAACGCCAATCGCCACCCAAGCGGAGCCAAACGCTGCGGTGGGTGTGGGGTGGGGCTGCCCCCTAGAACCAAAACTCGATAACCATCACCAAAATCCCACCAATCATATTGGCCGCCCTTAATTCGCCAATTTCCACTAATTTCCCTATTCTATTAGGGGCCGAGGTGGACCAAAAACAAAGCCTCCATCTGCTGCGCCGCCCACCCTACGGCGCACGTTAGTCCCCACTCATCTCTCCCTCCCCCCACGCGCTCCCTAGTGGTGGCCTCCAAATCAGCCGCCCACCCTTTTAGCCTTTAGCCCCACCCTCCAACCACCCAACCATGCCACCCTCTCCCCGCTCCTCTATCCTGCGCCGCCTCCCTTATCCTGACCCCCTTCTTATCATGCGCCTTCCTCCTCCTCCGCGCCTCTTATCCCTCCCTCGCCTCTCTTAGATCTCCCCGCCGCCTCACCTTAACACGCACGCCTTCGATTCTTCTTCCCAACCATGTCCAACGAATCGTCGCCCTCTCCTCCGCCTCCTCAAGATCCCTCCTCAGACCCATCGCCGCCGTCGCCTCCCAAAGCCACTCTCGCCCTCCCGGCGCCGCCGCTCGCTTCCTCGCCCAATATTCCCACTGCCACGGTTGTCACGCCGAATCCGCGTCGGTTGCCGCCCCCTTGCTGGTCCCCTGATGAGACTGTTGCCCTGATCGATGCGTATCGCGACAAGTGGTATGCTCTCCGCCGCGGGAATCTCAAGGCCACGCACTGGCAGGAGGTGGCGGAAGCCGTTTCGCGGCGCTGCCCTACCGCCTCCCCTGCCAAGACCGCCGTCCAGTGTCGCCACAAGATGGAGAAGCTCCGGAAGAGGTACCGGACCGAGATCCAGCGGGCCAGATCTATGCCCGTTTCGAGGTTTTCTTCCTCCTGGGTCCACTTCAAGCGCATGGACGCCATGGAGAAGGGCCCCAATGCAAAGCCCGACTATCGTTCGGATAGCCCAGATGAGGAAAACGACGACGATGATGACGATGACCAAGATCAGGAATTTCTCGTTGATGGGTACAAGAATGGGAGTTCTAACACGCGAAGTGTTCAGAAATTGTACCGCAATGGGATCGGTAATAGCGGCGGCAGTGCAGGTAGCAGCGGTGCTGGCGGCAGTGGTTTTAGGATTAGGATACCTACTGGAGTGAGTATTGCACAGCCAGCGCCTAGGTTTTATGGCAAAATTGATCAAAAGTATAATGCCAACCAGAGTGCTAACCTTAACGCTAGCTCAACCCCTAACCCTAACCCTAGGGCTAACTTCAGTGGGTCAGCTTCAGGTTCGGGTTTTGGAGCAAGGATTTCGAGGGGGTTCGAAGAAACGACTGGGAAACCAGCCTCCTCAGCAAAGAGAGAGAGAGATCCAATGGCCGAGATGGTATCGGCTATAAAGTTGTTGGGAGATGGTTTTGTTCGGATGGAACAAATGAAGATGGACATGGCAAGGGAGATTGAGACAATGAGGATGGAAATGGAGATGAAGAGGACGGAAATGATATTGGATTCGCAGCAGAGGATAGTGGAGGCATTTGCTAAAGCTTTTTCGGAGAGAAAGAAGAAGCCAAAAAGAATCCCGACTCCTGAGTCTTGAGATTAGTTACTTGCCGCTGGCGCTGGGGAAACAGCCAAACAGGGGATTCTGATTCATAAAAGCTCTAGAGAGCAATGGACTGGTCTGATTTTGGTCAGGCGTAACCAAAACCTGTATGTTTAAACTGATATGTATTAATTAGATTCTTCTCCTGTTTTATGCTGCTTTTGAAGGATTCTTGCGAGATAAGATCATGTGCAGCACTGCAATTTCATTAGCTGTAGAACGCTATTCGTATTCCGTGTATTATTGTAGCCCTGTAATATGTGACTTATAAGGATATCCTTCATACCAGAGTTCTCTTCTTTTGCCAGCTCTGGTTTTCTGCTTGTACTTTCTTGTGCAGGTTTTTCTCATCTTGTAGGTGGGGAAGCATGGAACTACAATGGAGAGTGAACCACTTTTGCTTGATATTTTTTACGGCCAGGCTTATGAAGGGGACTGCAATCAACAAAATCATTAGATTAAGTATCGCCCGGAGCCACCATCATAATGTTAATGATCTTTGTTTCTTCAATGCATTCATTTTCTTTCCTTTTCAAGTAATGCGTTCTTAGAAATGCAGATGATCCTTGATTTTGGAAGGAAAACCAGTCTTCTGGAGAGTTCATTATCTGTTGACGCAGGTTGTGTCTGTGTTCAATGATGTGTCTCTTTTACCTTGATTGGAGAAAGTTCAGTTATGAGTTGGCCTGAAACTTGGTCGAGGGTTATGCAGTGCATGGAGAAACTTGGTGATCTTTGTTTCGCTGCTTGTTTGCATCTCTGCTTTTTTTTTGCAGGCATATCTGGTCGGGAAAAGTTGGAACATTTTGTGGGATCTCTGCGGCTTGAAAGTTGTGTACTTTTCTTCCGAGGTTCTGCTTTCATTCATTGTTAACCTGTTTGGAAGAATTATGTGATTGAGGATGATTTTTTCTTGGGAACATCAATTTGGAGACAGTTTACTGGCGCACTAATTTCATCAGTGATTATTCTGTGAAATGTGGAAATGTCTTGGTTCAGTTTTTGTGTTAATGTCGTGTTGCTACACGAAACCACAGTAAACCTGCTCCATGTGAATAACAAAATATGCACATCAACGAAAGAAACTATTGTTAGTATCTAAAATCTATATCTTAGCTGCTGCCCTTCAGTCTTCGAAACCGAAGAGGAACTGGTCTTTCCAAAATAGAAACGCTGATGTTATTCCATGTTTCGTGAATTGTTGGTAATCGCGTGATATGCTCCAAAACGTTCATATCTTCTGGAAGAACATAACCGAAAACAGTATGTGCCTTTCTCCACTCATGGTGGTTAGCTAGGCTGATGAAGAACTCCGGTCCTGAGCCAACCCATGCAACCGATCCTCTTATGATGGCAGGACAGTACTCTGCTGGGATGCTTTTAAATACAACTCCGTGGGCTTCAATTGTTCCTTGAATCATTGCGAAGGGAGGACCAAAGGGTGCCTGCATAGTTTATCGATTGAACTTCCTGAATTAGTTTCAATTTTCAGCTTGTATTTGAACTCACGAAGGAGAAACCTTGCCTACAAGACAATGCTGTCATCATGCAGTGAAAAACATAAAGATGGATAGAAACCAGCTTCAGCAGGACAAACACCCACTCTGGAGTGGAACTGGCATTTGTGACCCTCTTAATCCCAGAACCCTGATCCTTTAACCATTTGGATAAGGCTTCACAAACTGAATTAGAAATCAACCGTAAAAAGGTGCACCAGTTCTTTTTCTGCCAGTACATGATGTGGCAAGGCAAGCCAATGCCGACAGGGGCCTTTTGCCATAACAATGACAAAGCTTTCACCACCAAGTAAGCTAAATTGTTAGTCCATAGAGTTAATAACTTAAAGAAATCTGCTATGAAAGAAAAAAGCACAAGTTTTTGCACTGGAGAGAATGTGATCTGAACAACAATAATGAGAGTATGTAGTACGTGTAATGTAGAGACAAAAAACACTTACTTCTACTACATGATTTCCTTCAGAATCCCAGAAGCTTCCGCGGCTTTCAGCACGATAAAATTTGCAACCGGCACAATGCTGCAATGCCAACAGCTCAATGATGTAGCTAACAGAAAGTGGGGCACAATGAGGTAAAAGCTGCAGAATTGCAAGAACAAATTACTTGAATCTGGTGTACATTATACAGATTCAGCCAAGTGCATATGTTTTGACGGTCATTTGTCATTAATTAGAAGCGGAAATCTGCAGAATTGATAAACATTACTGGACCATACTATAGCCTCTGCCAAGTGAGACAACGACTAAGGGAGTCACGTTTATGCTCTCACATTTCTGTTTGGCAAATGAATTTATTTTTAGATCAAGGGCTTGTGTTGTTGTGAGAGCAAGACAGATATGATATACCAGGGCACATTAATTATTTCAGAACAGAACAAATGACTTAGACCATCACAGACAGCAGCAGAAGTTATGCATCAGAACAGAGCAATACAAAGTAGAATTTTATTCTTGCAGGCTTATTACTTATCCCATCAGAATCCATCTTCCAAACTCAAAATCAGATGTGCACAAACATGCTAGTTAAAAAGACATGGGAAGGCACTATCAATTTCTGACTCAGAAACAACGCAAAACTAAATCAAGTAATGCTGCATGCATCATATGACAGAACCCACTGCTCATGTAGTCAATGGATTAGCCTCTCACCTTTACACGGAAAACACCATATTCAGTTTTCAACTCAACAATGCCCTACATAAAAAACGGAAAATAACTGTGAAAAATTCATACAACAGGGGAAATCCCTTTCCATCATGAAAATCAAGATACAAGTTAGTAAGGAGCCAAGAGAAGTGCATGCATTGAAACACCAAGGGCCATGATAACGATCTGAAAATTAGATCCTGAGACGAACTGTGAAGTACAATTAATTAGTTCCACACAGTCTTGGCATCAATTGACTGAAAGGAAGAGTATTAGATCCTTCATGGTGACTATTATTGGAGTTAATCAATTATGCATGATCACAATGAAACAACATACACAAAACAAGGAAACCTAAGGATTTTGTATAGAAAAAGTTTTGAGCACCAAAAAGACTCATCTTCAGTTGATGGACCAACAACATCAGGTACCCAACGCTTGGCCAAAGTCCCATATTTTCAATTATTTGCAAAATTACCCTAATAGACAGAAATTTCCCTCATTAAAGTCAATATTCTGGGTGGGGTAACCAAGCACCTTGAGACAAAAGATCCTTCAACTACTAGACAGGAAATTGCATAAGGTAATGCTAAACATGCTAAAACTGCTAACAAAAACCCTACAAAATCCCATGTGTCACAGTTTGACCAGTTCCAAGTGAGGCCAATTAACTTTTCTACATCTGTTCAATGCTCACTCCTAGGATTATTAATGTTATTGTTCATTTTTTTAGTGAGTTTAGCATTTTCCAATTGTAGTACTCCACTATAATACTTTGCATATTCTGAATACATAAGCAGAAGAGCATACTGGAATGGGAAAAACAAAAGGCATACCACTTGTTCTCCAAGTATTAGTCCAGATGTCCACATGACTTGCTTGCCTGAGTCTCGTCGATCAGGAGCCAGGGAGTCCTTCTGTTTCTTCAGCCAACACTGGATGAAGCCATGGATCATAATGATCAGAGAAGGTAGACATACAACAGACATTAGCCTTCAAAATGGAATTTCGACGTGTAATAGCATAGTTTACCTCTATCCCTAACCTAATGTCACATATTCAGACTGACATGGTATTACTATGCCCAGTTTAGATCATCCCCATAAAGTCCTCAAATTCTAAACCTACATAATGCACAATTCTCAGTTATGGCTTGCTTGTATTTCAAGTTAATCTGTCTAGAGTTTACAAGACAGCTTCCAGAGCAGACGCTTGGACAAAACTGACTCAAGCACACGCGACACTTGTGATTTCGTGTTCATTTTTAAGCTCAAAAGAGAATCTGAAGTACCAAGAGATAAAGTATTTTTCCTTGAGAAAAATGAAGAACAAAACAAATTATAGCCAACAAACCATTATGAAGTGAATAAAACTACAGACCAAAATGAAACGACTAAAAATACCTCACCGAATCGAGACCCACAAGCGTCTCTATCGCCACAAAACACCCAAGAATCACAAAAACGTGGCCCATCAGCCATCTGCTGGCAAGCCCTGCAACACTCTTCCGAAGAATTAACCTTGAAGTCGGATCCCCATTTGACAGCGTCACCCCAGAGCTCCAGATGCTCGACTCCTCTGCAGCACCCACTTTTGTCTTCCTTTGCTCCGTCGGTTCTCGAATCAAGTGCGTGATTTCCAGGTATGTAGACCGTTGAAAAGAATACGTAAGAGGCGCAGCACGAGATGACGGCCATTGAGAAAATGAGAATAGAGGCCTTGCGACCCAGTTCTAGGTAGGCTTGTCTGCGACCCATTTTAGCTCAGGACTGATTTAAGGAAGCCAGAAACTGATCCTCTCGACTAACCGCTGCATGCTGCTTCTTTGGATTTGGGCAACCAAGTCCGCCGTTTCTGACCTCCGTGCGACATTGGCCGTCGGATAAACTACACAATAACATCCCAAGGATTGGCGAACAATACAGATGCGCCCTCATTTTTTTGAAACATGCCAAACGTTTGTTGATCACTGAAAGCTCAAATAATCAACAGCCCATCAATTTTGACCTTAAATGCCTTTGCATGTCTAAGATTCAAGTGGTCAGGGTAAAGCATAGGTGGTGATGCCTGACACAATTCGTTAGAGTGAGACATAAATTAAAACTGTTTATTTTGTGATAGGCCCCGAAATTCTGGACCCACAAAATTTGCAGCCTTTGAGGAGTGACGGACAGTAATAATACTAGTCCCATCCTTTTATAAATGGTGAAAGGATAACTGTTTGACAAAATTTTAGAGGTCCTTTGTAATGTAACCTTGATATTGGGAGTTTTAATACCCGTACAATAGGGGTTGATTTACACATGTGACTGTAATAGCGGCCAAGTTTGTGAATCTGTTATTATGATTTTCTTTAATGGGTGTGATCTTGATTCAAGATAGTAACCGAGTGGATTGGATCAGATTTGAGTCAGGTCATTTAGATTCAAGTTTAATCGAGTTAGCATGTATTTGGATCTAGGTCAGGTTATTTGGGTTTAAGTTGATTTCGGATTGAGTAGATTTTAAGTTCACGTTGGGTCAGATCGGGTTGTTCGGATCTAATTAGGTCGGGTTATCGGGTCTTAGACCAAATTCAACTTCATTGTCGAGTTTACTCGGTTCACTGATACATAAGTTTACATAAGTTTACTCGGCTGAATTGATTCAATTTTTTTGTTTAATTTTGATTAAAATTCAATTTAACTAGGTAGAAAAAATTATATAAAATTTATGAAGATATATTAATATTTAATTTCTTTAATAAAATACTCTCTCTGTGCCAAGTTTTTTATAACATTCACTATTCAACAATTAATTTATGATTTTTTATTTCAACATTTTAATATATAAATGAAAAATTATTATATTAAATAATAAATAAAGACCTATAGTTTCTAAATATATACTTTTTAATTTTTTTCTAACAAATAATCTCTCTCCGTCTCATTTTCTTTGCTTTATTTAACTTTTTTGACTAATTTGATTTAAATTTATTTATATTATTTTTTATTAAAACTTAAAAAAAAATATTTAAAAACTATAAGTCTTGATTTCTCATTCATGTATAAAATATTTTTATTTATATATTAAAATGTTGAAAATGAAAAAATATAGATTAATTGTTAAAATATGTATAGTGCAAAGAATTTAAGACAAATAGAGTAACATGAATAAATTCAATTCAAACTATTCAAAAAAGTCAAATATTTCAAAGAATATAGGATGAAATGAGTACTATAATTTCTAAAACCTAGTTATTCTTATCTCTCTATCATCATATCATTAATTGTTTCTCATAGTTCTCACTTGTTTGCTCTATAACGCAAAACAGATCAATAGAATAAAACAAACTAATTCACATATATTAAATTATAAATTTTCTAAAGTCTTTGTCAATCATATATTTTATGTTAATTTAAGTTAAAATTGAGTCTTGTCAGATTTAGTTATCGAATCATTTCGGTTTAGATCAAGTCAGGTTCAAGCTCGGGTTTTCTCAGATTTCACTTCAATCGATTTCAGGTTCAGGTCGAGTTTGGTACAATGGCCCTGTTTGGCATTAGCGTCAGAGTTTTGAAAAAGCTATCTAAGGGTAGCTTTTAGCTTTTAGCTTTAGCGTTTTCATCTCAACCGTTAAATAATTTATCCAAAACTTTAATGTTGATGACAAAAGTTGTTCCCAAACAGGGCCAATCAGGTTCAGGTCATTAATTTTTCTAGTCAAAATCAGATCAAATCTAACTTGAAATAGAAGTCAGGTCCAACCTTCAGATTGAGTCAAAATTTAACATCCCTAATTTTGATCGCGTCATGAGCTCCTCCATACGGATCCAGCTCATGCCTCTAGGCTCCTGTCCTCTTCGTTTTACTCATGCGCACTAATACCACCATCACTGTCCTCTTCGTCTTCTTTAATTTTCTTTGCTTAAAGTTAAAAAAATTTAAGTACACAAATCTCGATGGATAATTAGTCAATAACTCATTTCGCGGATTGATTTTAGCCTGGGAAATTCAAAGAAACTAACAACACTTACTCCAATTTCAAGAAAGAGAACAAAATAGTAAAGACTGTAATAAAAATGATAAATTCAGAAATTTAGAATTTATATTTAGGTAAAAATAAAAAATTGATACTGAAATGTGCATTTCCCCTGTTTTTTTTTTAATATATTTTTGCCCATAAGCAATTTTAAACATAGTGACAATTATTCCGAACAGGTACGTCAGCAGAAACTTCACAAAACAAAAAAAAAAAACAGTTACAATTGCTCCCTCGAGCAATTTTAAACCATCCCAGAAGTCCATTGTATGAGAATCACATTTGTAAATCCTTAGATTGATTCGAAAATTGTAATATGCATATCCGACAAATGCAGTTTTATACCGCTGATCCAAGTGACACTGAAGATGAACAGGCACGCATATGAGCGGTTTGTCAACGGCGGAGCAACAACCTCCTCAAAAAATGGGAAGTTGCTACACACCCCATAATCTAAATGCAACTTAAAAAATTCACAACAGATGGAATCCAACTCTGGATCGAATTCTAAACCAAGAATACTTATCAATCACCTGAACTGGAGAATCATTCTCAATGAGCAGCGATTGTGAATTCGAATCTACGACGTGAAGTTAATACAGCTTAAAATATTCTTGGTACCTAAGATCACATTGCAAAGAATTACCCAGCATGAGATTTCTCAGTTTCCTTGGTGGGTAATGGGGATCACACCCACACAAGTGAGGGAGAGAGGATGCAAGCATCAGACACATCCATTACCTCAAACTATATATTACACATACTTACACTGCAAGCAATCAGTAATACAACACATTACACGTTTAAAAACGAGAATTGGAAAGGAAAAGATTAAAAGAGAAAGAACTTCTAAGAATCTACAAATTTTGTCAAGCTATAGAGAGAGAGAGAGAGACAGAGAGTGAAACAATGTCTACAAAGACGATAAGAGATGCTGCCAATGGTAAGGTTCACTAATACCCTGCGATATGAAAACAAGTAGATGAAGCATAAAGCTATTAATGCATAGAGAAACCCTGGATCACTTCCAATACGTAGCAAACCATATCAACCTGGTGCACTTGTGATTCTGAAAAATTTCATGGAATATCACAACATTTAGAAAGAACAGAGTTACCTTATCAACTGATATTCTTCTCTTCCGCGATGACAAGTCATAGAGATTTAAAAACCCTACTAACTAGAATTATCAAGTCCTTATCACAAGCATCTTAACATGGAATAAGATCTACAGCAAGTCAAAACCAGGCATGATAAATTAAATTCAAAATCAGTGAGGGTACAACAATAAATTGAGAACAGCTTACATTCAAAGGATCTGCCTCCATCGGTGCCAGAACAACAGCAGCATTTCGTAAAGTTGGCAAATAAAACACACTATTTATCAGGAATATTTCCTGTTCTAGAGCTAAGGGAAAACACATATCAATGCCTTTCATCAGGTCAGCTTGTATGTCCACATAGTAAAGACATACAGATATGCGCATCAATTCGTATCCCAACAACCCTTGAGTCACCAAAAAATTCTGAATTTAAGTTACCTGTATTAGCTCTGCCCCAATTTAAGTCAAACAATAATTGGAATGTGAATTGAACAAGGCTACTTAAGAATGTCCTACAAAGTACCCAAAGTCACTTAAAATCACCATCACTGCAATTTTTAAGCATCCAGCAGATCTAATGCCATGAAAGTTCAAGAATCCTAGGAACCTAATCCATGAGATGCTGTAATCCATAAAGTTTCTCGAGCAAAATGGAATTGTTAGATAAATGAGTTGGGTTTACTAAGTGGCGTAACAAGTAGAGGAATTGATCCTTCACCCAACCATCATAACATGTACTTTAGCTGCTGTTCAAAAGCCAAAATATGCTTTCCCAGCATACTTGCAGGCCATCTCAAACTCAAAGAAACCCAAATTGACTTTGTCTGTTAACATAGTGGCCTCGTAAAAACCAAAAAAATTGCAAACACAACCAAGAATCAAAACATCAGGAGACCAGCATACCCACATTTTCCTTACTGGCATCGACAAATAATGGCATCTTTGCTTCAAGTTTTCAAGGGAAAAAGACATGGGCAAGAATACTGCAAGGTTAACATGCTTTACATCTCATGCCATGTGGCTCCATAAATTGGTACACCCAGAAACAATATTGAATGTCCAAGTCATGCCTCACTACTCTCTTCATTGCTTCTCTAATGAGCTTAGTTAGCTCTTCAAGGTTAATCTCATTCGAAAGAGCTTGGACATGTCTTCTTATTCTCAGGTGAACACTTGCTGATTAATTCAGGACAGAAAAATTCCCCGTACCAAGTAAATTGAAACCTTAACCTCTCATCTGATACTCAATCCATTATGAACATTATGCAATAAGCTTCCAAATTATCCATCAGTCTAAGCTCAATAACAGAAAATAAATACGAACATCATATACAGCACATTCTAAAGCACTTTCTCACTTCATGTCTACATCAGAAGTTCTCTTAGCAGCTTAACGTTTAATCCTCTTGTAATGACACATCAGCAGACTGTAACAACTTGAACCAGCCGTGCCATGCAAACTTGAAACTTAGGCCCCCACAACATTTTCCAACAGAGGTTTCCAAGGCCAAAGCACCAGTGCTTCTACCCAATAGCAGCTGCCAATATAAAAAGCTTCAAATAGCTGGCTTCCTAACAGCAGCCTCTTTTCCTCTCAATCTGTTCCATAGACAAATTCACTTGTGATGATAAAGCTTTGCCTCTCTCGTCGGGCCTCAGAAAACAATGAGAGACCAATTCCTTTTAAAGGTCTAACCTCCATCGCCAGTAAGCTTTCTAGAAATACATGCACATCCACATGGACTCTGAAACTATAAGCAAAAAGCAAGAATCAGGACTTACATCAATAGTATGAGCTTGAACCACTACCCATGTAGCTGCTGCCTCCAGTTCCACGACCAGTATACAGTGATGAATAAGAGCTACCACCAACCTGCCACAACATCCAAAAGGATCAATAAATAAGCAAGGACCCTCAGCTTTACAATACGAAATTGAAAATAAAAGATAGGCTTACATCAGATCCACGAGGCATGTAATCACTGCCATATCCAGAAGATGGGTACACTCCCCCAGCATCACTGCTGCTATAAGAACCTTCAAAATGACACGATTCATTAACCAATACAAAAAGGTATAGTTCAGTGGCATAAATTATTTAGCCTTAAGCTTCAAAAACATACCCCCACTGTAACTCATTGGCTGACGGCCACCATAAAGCCCATGCGTGTCATGACTGGACATGGAACTCCTGCTTCCACTGTATCCCATACTAGATCTACCAAATCTACAAGCACAGAAAAAGATTCGGCAGGAAATTGAGAATGACAGTTTTTACATTGGGTATAAAATGATAGGTTACCGATCACTGTAGGCATCTCCATAATGAGGAGCAGCAGGTGGAAGCTCGTAATCAACACGAGCCCTGGAATGGCGGACCCCAGGATCAACATAGCGTGGAGGAACATCATCCTGAACTTAATCAGAAAAGAATGTAAGAATGTGGAGTCTTTTTGTTTCTCATTAGGGGCGCAAATTTCAAATATTGAATCATGAACCACATACCAGAGCAGAAAATGGTCTTTTAGACCCAATAGTGTCATAATCACGACTACGCCCTTCACGATAACTTGGAGGCGGTCTTTCAAACCTTGAACTATATCCATCATCCACATATGGTCGCCTGAGATCAGCTCGAGATGCAGTTCTAGGATAGTCAGAGTATGCAGAGCTGCGGGACACATACTCATCCCTATAAGATGGGCGCCTATCAGGTACAACCCTTGGACTATAATCTACAGCAGCTCGACTCCTCGGAGGAGGAACCTCATCACGCCGACTGTAGTCTCTCTTCAAGCTACTCCTTGGGTACAATGGAGCTGACAAAAAGTAGATACCAAATGAATGAACGAAAACAAACAATTGAGAACCATTAAAGCAGTAAATAGCCAATCCACACCAGGTGCTCTTCTGTCATAAGATCTAGGAGGCAGCGGTACAGGCCTTGGTCTAGAAGGTATAGAGGCAACAGGACGCCTTTCTCTCGATACAATGGGTCTCTTCATACTGACTGGTGGAACACGCACACCAAGTCTTCTCACTGAACGACTAGGAAAGCTGTACGGTGCTGAACGACCCCATGAACCTCTAACTGATCTTCCAGGTGCACGTGCAAAACGTAAGCTGTCTCTGCCACCATGCTTGCTCCTGCCTTTCTGATGTGGCCTAGACAACCTAGCCCTGACTTTAGCCTGCAGGAAAATCAACTCTTAGTTGAGAGGTAAAGATAAATAGTTCACACAACAATCATAAAGCACTAAAAAATAAATATACCTTGTTCTCCCCTTCACCCAACTCTGTGTTGTTAATGCTTTTGGCACATGTTACTGCAGCATCATGGGTATCAAATGTAACAAAACCATAATCCTTTCTGCCAGCAGACGGCATGTTCCTGGCAAGTTCTATCTTTTCAATCTGACCGTATTTCTTAAGAAGCTCCCGGACATGATCCTCATCCCATGAAGGAGGGAGACAATCAATAAATATAGTTGTAACCTGAACTCAGAAAATGAAATCAGCAACTGGCCTGTGAAAAAGCTCTACCACTTAACAAATACAACAATAAATAAATAAATAAATCTAATTACATAACAATCTAGAAAGAGAAAAAGCAGAAACCAATCACAAAAACGAACATGTAACAAACACAAAACCAAGCAAATAAATGAAGTTAAGCACCCCGGCAGAAAGACCCTAAGAAACAACAGAAGGCACACTCTGAATATACTTGTCAACAATTTCGCAGCAGCAACTAGAAAGTAGTAGCATAACAAGACTTTATCTTTTCAAGACCATGCAAAACCATCTTGGCTGTTGGGAGTAGTACACCATCCAATGAAATTACCTGTGCCATAACCTCATCCCCAGGGTCAATGAAGGAGTCTGCAAATGAAACCTTCGCAGGCCTTTCAACCCCAAACAGAACATCCCTGCGTTGAAGTCGCTTGAAGGCATCCATAGCATCTGAACGAGATGAGAACTCCAAGAATGCAAAACCTCTGTTCATTCCTTCATTGGTAGTATCTTCTACCAAAGTTATGTCATCAACATTATCAACACCATAATGTCTCAGCCTCTCTTTCAGCTGGAAGAAGGATCAACAATCAAAAGTCAGACAAACGTCATTCCTGGAGCTGCTATAATGATGACAGATACTTGTTGGCAAACCTTAAACAAGTACTTACAGCTTCTTTAGTCCATGTCTTGCATATGTTACCAAGAAAAAGAGTGTCACTATCTTGACTAGGAGTAACACCACACTTTTTCCCATTGATCTGGCACAGATTTTTTACAAGAACGCTGATGAGTGAGTGAGTGAGTCAAACAGGCATTGAATAAACGTTAGAATACTGAAGAATCAACATTTACCACAGGATTCTTAAGCTCCGTAACAGCCCGTTTCGCCTGTTCTACAGTAGAAAAACGTAAAAAGGCAAACCCTTTGTTCTTTTTTGTTTGCGCATTCATCATAAGCCTGACTTCAACCACCTCTCCCACTTGACTAAACACTTTCCTAATGTCATTTTCAGTAGCATCCTTGTCTAATCCTCCAACAAATACCTCAAACTCCTTGCGCTTACGCCTTTCCTGAACAATTTCATGCCGCTCCTCATGCTCATCAGCATCAGCTACATCAGGGTGTTCAATTTCCTCACCAGGATGTGGTTCATCATCATCACCCTCAACTTCAGGAACATCTTCATCATCAGAAGCATCAACCCCTTTCTCTTCAATGTCATGCTCCTCTTCAGCCTCTTCCTCAATTTCATCCCCAACCTCCTCAGTTTCCATTTCCTTTTCATCATAATCAACCCCACAATATTCCTCACCTTCATACTCAGGTTCATTATCATCCAATTCCAATCGCTCATCTTTTCCGTACTCATCCACAGACTCCTTAGCCTCATCCTCTTCTGTTGTGTACCAGTGAAATGATCCAAAAAAAAAGGTCAAAAAGATAGGACAGCCCAAGTCCTATATCCTCTGGAGACTTTCTCAATACTAATAATTAACACTAAACGAACTGTGTTCAACAAAATAGTGATAAGAAACGACATGATGTTAATATGTGCTTATGCATGTATTTGAGGGGTGGAGTCCTAAACAATGTTAATCAAAAGGTTAAACAATGTGAATCAATCTACCAGAGCCAGGAAGTAGATATACATAACAAAAAAACACCATTTACGTGTATTTGCTTCGATCTGTTTCCCTTCTCCAATGCACGGGTAAATAAATCACCCAGATATAACCCACAACAATCAATTTTTTTAAATTTAAAAAATAGCCCCAAGCTGATAGCAACAAAACCTAACATGAATCCAATAACAAAGTATGCGAAACTCGCATCAAAACAGAACTAAACGAAGATCTGGATAACCTCAAGCACGAAACTTACTGTCATCGATTGTATCAACTCCGTTGGCATCTAATTTCACTTCGGCCTTGTCCACGACTATAGAAGCTTTTTCCTCAGTGACTGGCCTATCCTCGACCTTGATATCCTCCACAACCTCATCCTCACTCCTCACCTCAACAACGGGATCCAAAAACTCCTCCGCCTTCACCATATCCTCGTGTACCTCCGGTGGAGGATTATGCGCCTTCTGCGCAGCCCCTCGGCCCCTGCCCCTCCTCGAAGCAGCCGCCGCACCTCTTTTAACCACTCTCGGAGGCATAGTTGCAAACACTTATCGAATCAGACGGTATGAAAATCACGAATTGATCCAAAAGCACCCGCCTTGAGGACTCAGCAAGCGAGGGAGAGAGACAACGGAAACTAGATTTAGTAGGCGAATCTAGAGGAATACTGAACGAGATTTATGACGGCAGAATGGAAATAAAAAATTCACTGAAAACCCTAGCCCTAGTCGGAAAGAGGACCATA
This sequence comes from Aquilaria sinensis, assembly GCA_005392925.1. Classification (NCBI taxonomy): domain Eukaryota; kingdom Viridiplantae; phylum Streptophyta; class Magnoliopsida; order Malvales; family Thymelaeaceae; genus Aquilaria; species Aquilaria sinensis. The sequence continues at coordinate 150,718 of SMDT01000027.1, read as the reverse complement.
AAAATAGGGAGATGCTGAAGTGAGAAGCAGGTGATTTTATAGAGGCCAATATACATCTTGAGCCCCCAAACTCAGCTAACCAGGACACTTAACCCCTAAACTTGAAATTTATGTAACTTAGCCCCTAAACTTGGTAAAGTGGGTCAGTTAACTCCTTTAACCTGCACATGTCATCACGTGACCTTTAATACCCTAACGCCTTTTGCCCTCTCCCACAATTTTCATCTTCCCACCGCAAGATCCTTTCTCACCATGGCTGGATCTGGTAATCGAAGATCAAGAACAATGGTAATCCTCTCTGCCCACACTTCCTCAACTACCCTAAAGTTCATGCCCCCTCCCTTTCCTTCAACTTCACCAACTTAAATCCCAATTACAAGATTGAAATCCAATTCCATGGTGATGCATTTGGCTTCACTAGCATTTTGCAATTGAGTAAGAACCAAGGGGATGCTCATTTTACCCAGAGCTTCAATTAGGTCTTATATGCTTGTATCAAGCTTCAACACCCCTTCATTCACCATTGGTGTGACCTTCTTTATCATTCTGGTTTGTGCCTCAACATTCCCCCAATTCTTCAAGGAAGCTGCCTCGGCTTCTTCTTGTTGGATTCCACCCTCAATTCTTCCACCCACAGCAACACTATGGTGGTACCAGTTCAACATTTACAACAATGAATGGGATTTAGCATTCGCACATTTGGCATCGACATAAAACTGGTTTTTTTGCTTTAATCTAATCATGGTTAGTGGCCAACAAAAATGCATCGATGTCCTTAAGAAGATGATGACTTTTTTGTAAAGTTTATAAAATCATGGTAGAGTAGAGAAGGATCATGAAGTTTGATATAGATTTTATAATTTTTGTTTCTACTGTTATCTACACAAACAAATTATAAACTTATGCCCCATAATTCATTTAAAGTTGTAATTATAATCCTAAAGATTTATTTGTGTCATTGAACCACAAATAATAAACAGCATTGCGGGTTTTGAAATCATGTGATGACATGTATAAGTCAAAATGGCTATCTGACTTAGTTTACCAAATTCAGGGGATGAGTTACTTCGAGTTCAAGTTCAGAGATGTAAGTTGGCCAGCTGAGTTTAGGGGCTAAAGATATATTTTGGCTATATATATATATTAGGGAGAGATGAAAGGAAATGAGAGTTCTTTTATTAGTTGTTGATCATCGGATTAACTATTAAATTTACCATTGAAAAGTATCGAAATGAGCAAATTTACCACCAATGTCTTAGGTGTACCTAATCTCATACTGAACTTTTCTTTAAGTGCAAAATTACAATCGACTTTGTAAAAATAGGCAAATTTGCCACTCATCTATTAAGTGCAGTTAAATGAAGGGGAATATAACAGTTTTTGTCCTTAGTTCTTCACATTTATTCCACTAGTACCCTAACTTTATCCATATGATGATCATGTCATCTTTTTTACCATTTGCTTACTCAGGTTTTGCAGCTCACCTCAAGGATCATAGTGCTCTACAACGCCATAAATGTCCCCATTGTGAAATTCACCGGTCCCTTTAGGAAAACAAGAAGAAGAACATCTTCTCATCAACGAAGCCAAACATAACGATGTCCTAGGACTCAGCCAAGTTGGGCCAATTGAAAATGGCACATAAGGGATCATCTAAGAAGATGTTGAGCCCATTCAGAAAAGTGATTCTTTGCTAGACATTATTAATTGAAAGAATTGGACATATTTTCTACCAAGTTAAGATCTGGAATTTTTTGTTGCATAAAAAGGTTTTGCTTGTGAGAGATTTGGGAAGATGACCAAAGCATGATGGTTGGAAAGCACTCACACCATTATGGGTTGGAAGAGGACCATGGGTGAAGATGATGACATGATCATTAGATGGGTAAAATTAGAGAAATAGTAGAAAAAATATGAAGAACAAATGACTGAAAATGTTATTTTTCCCTTTCATTTGACAATCACTTATAGCTTAACAGACAAGTGAAAATTTGCCCATTTTTTGTAACATTGGTGGTAATTTTGCATTCAAAGAAAAGTTCAGTATAAGATTTGATATACTCAACACATTGGTGGTAAATTTGCTCCTTTTGATACTATCCAATGGTAAAATTAGTATTTAATCCCTTATCATCAGACAAAAATGTAGGCGCAACTGTGAGGCTATAAAAGATCCATCATACTTTTTTTTTTTTGGGTAATCAAAAGCATGTACAAGTAAATATTTAAGGTAGAATGAGTTATAAGGAAAGTTTGAGGGAATTAGTTGTTTATCTCACAAAATCTAGAAGGTGTCAAGCCGCATTTAAACAACTTGGGTCGACTTTGTGAATAGGAGTGCCTCCACCATTCCTCAAACCAAGCATCGATTGAGGCTATGTCTTGCCTTTGTCAGCTGAATTGAGCTGGCAAGGACCATCAAACTATTGATATCTAGCATGTTGCCAATACTTTGTATCAGCGAATGACATTTACAATAAGACCATTACAGTTATCATAGCTTATTGATCGATCTAGAACTCTATTCCAATCAACGTGATTGTGAGGTGAGAGTTTCCCTTAGTTTTAAGCAAAAAGTTGAACAAAAATTAATGGGCAAATAATAAGTTTACTATCCAAAACTTATAACATGTGCACTCTCCCAACAATGTGTTCATCATCATAAAAATTCATATCCACGTTACTCCATTAATGAAATTTGCCACTTTGTTGTTAAAGTGATGGTTGATAGTATAGGGAAGGCTATAACTGTATATAGAAGATGAGAATAGTGGCAAATAAGGACAATGAAGCTTATGGAAGAGAAGTCGTCAAAGTAACTATTGTGGATATCAAATCATGAATCATGATTTGGTCTTCATTTCTTGATGATGGTAGTATGAAAGAACGACTTTACAAGGTCTAAATGGGAGGACAATAGTGATAAGGCCTAACTAAAATGGCAACATAAGGAAAAATGGTTGTTATGGCGAACGATGACAATAACTAAAGGCTAAATTATGATGAAGGGTAACAGAATATGTTATTCTTTAACTATATATTATGTCGCATTTGCACCTAACAAAAACACTTATGGCAGTCGAATTAAAGTTTAGGTATAAAATTTTTAGATAATGAAAACATTGGTGGAAAGTTTGTGGATAAAAAAAATACCATTACTCCAAACGTTTAATTATTATTACAAATTCGTTCAAAACATTCATTTTGTTGCAAGTTGTCCCAATTTTTTAGAATCCATACCTTATTGGTCCCTAATCCTAGGCAAGAGACTAAGTAGGCTCAAAAACTCAATTTAAGATAAGGAAAAATAGATAATTTAAATGGTCCATCAACTTTAAAAAAAATTATTATACGTTTTGAATTTATTAGAAAAATAGTTATCAAACTATTTAAATGTGTTAACTCTTTTATACTATTTGAAATTAATTTTTAAAATTATAATTTAAATTATTTGATAATTATTTTTCTATAAATTTAATCCATGCTATAATTTTTTGATAATGAGCATTTTAAATATTAGTCTTTTATCTGTAAATTAAGTTTTTGTGCCAATAAACTCTTATTTAGAGCTAAGGGTCAATATACAACAAATTCTAAAGTTTTAAGACCAATTTATAACAAATAGAAGTTGATGACCAAATTACTATGACAATTAAAGGTTTGGGACTATGGTTACTTACCTGAAAGTTTGCACTTTTGATAGGTTTTGAGTCATAAATTTGTCATTTTAGCCAATATTAATTTTATAAACTTATATGTCATTCTAAACATATTGTGAATGTTTCCATTAAATTGTAAACAAATTGTAAAAAATTTAACATGATGTAAAGGAAGGATGTTAAGGATTGGGTTAGGGTTTTGCAATTTGGACAATATGGAAGAGGTGGCATGATGATAATTAAATGATAAAATAGTGGTACTTGTTTCCTTGATTTTTTAGGTCAGTTTAGACCCGATTGTTAACCCAATCCAGACCATTTTACGATCCGCCTTACTATTCTTTTAGCCAAGATGAAGGAAGCATTAATCTATAAAAGACTATTATGTTAGGATAAAGTCAAGAACTTAAAAATGGATATCGACAACAAATCAAAAAGAGTTATAATAAAATCAACAAAATCAATCGATATACTAATTTGAAAGATATAACAACAATTGAACAATTTTAGTTGGTAATTAGAATAATATTAAAACAAAAAGAAGGGATAACAAACTTAGAAAGACTATAAGACAAAGTCCCCAATAAAGAAGACATAATCACACCATGATCCTTGAAACCAAGGTTGTTAAAATTACAATCCTGATACGATCATAACACAAAAAACCATATCAAAAAGTTGTAAGATCAAAGGCATGGTAGGATCATAATAAGATCGTGACTAGAATTATAGGATCATATGATGGAAAGATTCTACCGATCCTACCCGATATTGATTTTTGTTGGGGTAAATTGCATCGATGATCCCTAAAATTTAATTTTCATCATGTTTTCATCTCCAATCTATTAAATGTTCTGTTTAAATTTTAAACCTATTAAAAACTTCATATTTTGGTTTTAAATCCATTAAAAACATTTCATTTTGGTCCTAAATTAGACAAAACGAGGTTCAAAAGGCCTGCGTGCTGCGGGAGTCACATAGTATCACAATATTAAGCAAAATAATAATAAAAAAACAAGAAAAATAGTTTGGGGACCTATAAGGAAAATATAAAAACCTTATGCATTAAGAGTTTAACAATTAACTTAGGAAAAGTTAAAGAAAAAAAACTCTATTTTACTAAAAAAACAAATAAACCATGGTAACTAATGTTTTAGTTTAGAAAACAACACACCATAAAAAAAAACCCAAAAGATCAAACAAAAACACTATAATTAAGTAGTTACTAAGTTTATGGTCCAAAATGCCAAGCTGATGAAACTTAGGATCTAATATAGGAAACATAAATAATACAGGGACTGGAAACGCATTTCATCAAAAAGAAATATGAAACAAAATGAAAGTGGGAGAATAGCAAGATAGGCCTCTAAAAAGCTATTATCTTTCAAAAATCTACTCAAACTTCTAAAATAAGCAATCGCTTCCAAAGAAAAAAAAAAAGAGGTAAAAGGGCGGGCCGTAGCCCAACCCAAAGCCGAGGGACAAAACCAGAAAGACACTGTTCTTTTCTGTTCAAATGGATAGGATCTGAAAATAGCTTTTAGTATATAGTATAATTTATTAACTCAAGGTAATTGTCTAATAGCAATTTTTAAAATATAATTTAAATTATTCATTAACTATTTTACTGTAAATTTAATATATATGATAATATTTTTTATAGTTAATAAACATTCAAATTACCAGTTTTTCCTCTATGTAAGTTGAATTTATATTATTTAGGAAGAAAAAACTACTAATTTTAAATTATTTACTTACTGTAAAAAAATCATTATGCATTTTAAATTTATAGGAAGTTAATTATTGAATATTTAAATTATGGACATTGTACTCTTTTTTATTTGTAAAAAAATGTGTTTGTTCATGAATTTCTTTCAAACTTGTGATGATTATTTTATTAATTATGTTAATATATACTCTATTAAAGTTTGAATTTTACTTGTCTTATATGAATAATTATGTTGTACCATTACCATGACACTTAAATTTTACTCAAGTAGGATCCCGATCTTGACAACCTTCCTTAAAACTGATAAATGATCTAACCTTGCCATTTGTTCATCTAGCTAGCACGAAAACTAGTCTGACTTTGATGACATACCTTGGGGAAATGATTGTTGTCCACTAATTTGCATGATACCTCTTTGCAAGAAGTGTATCATCATATGAACTAGCTTATTTTTTTCCACTCTACAAAATTGAAGAGTTGGATTCTGTCTGGGATTTCTTGGCCATCTTGACAAATTGAAACATACAACAATTACTAAGCTTAGTGATGAATGTCATTGATTGATCAACATTAGAAGCCATCTGATATATATCTTTGATAGAGTGATCCTTTGTAACTACATTTTCCTTGGAATGCATCTGCACAATTGAATAATTGTAAGGGATGGCAACACAAGATAAGAAAGGCAAAATTATATTATTTATTTCTAAACTATAGCCTGTGTTGTAAATTTGTCATTAAACTAACCATCCATTGTAAAATTTTCATTCCATTTACAAACCTCTGTTAGGTGCCTAAATGGCAAACATATACAATCATATTTGTTAGGGAAAATTACAATTACCCCCTGAGTTTTACCTTAACCTACAATTTGACTCCTTTATTTTTGTAAACCTACACTTTGCCCCTAGTCCTTTTATATTGTCGAATAACAACTTCTAAAACTGTAATTTAAACTGTACGATAGTTATCTTTCAGTAATTTTAGCATTTTTAATATTTTTTTTATAGTTAATAGATTTTTTAAATTATCAGTTTTTTCTTTACGTAAATGAAGTTTTCTCCTTGTAAATTCATATCAGTATTTTTTAAACATTAGTTAGCTATGAAAAAAAATCAAAAATATTAAAATTACTAGAACATGATTATTAGATAGTTTAATTTATGATTTCAAAAGTTGTTGTCGGACACTTTAAAAGAAGTTGATAGCCGAAGGGCTATCGCCTCCCTCAGTACATACATCCTGCCAATAGTATGGTCAGGAAACCTGGCGTTACCCGAAAGAGGCGATATCACAGACCTCGGAAGGAGCGAAGTCAAATACCCCGAACACGAGACTTCGGCTGGAACGTCAGGAATTCCAAGGATGCTACCGGCTCCCTCGGGGGACCAAACGGATTGCCTTCGGAGATGAAGAACCAACTATTTCAAGCAGGAGAAAATCTCCCCGGAGGCGGAACCCTCGAACTAGGGAACTCCCTAAACTACAAGCGTAATTCCCGAAGAAGGGCGTTCGTACCGAAGGACGACCTTGCCAGAGAACCTCGGGAGTACGACATGGGCATTTAAGGAGCCTCTGACATGTCGCCCACATGCGCTACATGCCGCCTCGAAGAGCGGTCTGACTCGCCGACGCCAACCAAGTCTTGTCACGACCTGTCTCGGTCCCAGACCCAAGGAGCATACAAACGGCTACCTGTCTCATACGCCCGGAAGTACAAATCGCGTCTGACCGAACACGTGTCGTGATCTGAACGGGTTGGGCACCACTATAAATACCAGGAAATAAGCCTTGGCAAAGGATCCCGGACCCCTCTCCCTGAGAAAACACGAACAGGCAGGACCACCTAACCTCTTAGTGCTCTTCTTTTATCTCGCATCAGAACACTGACTTGGGCGTCGGAGGCTCCTCCCCGGAAAAACACTCCGGGGACCTCCTGACCTCCTTTCTTCTGAGCATTTCAGGCACACTCCTCTGGGAAACCTTTGCTCCAGACGTCCTCCCTCACAGGAAGACCCTCCCGAAGTCATAATGTCACCTGACAAAGATGCTACTGGGCATCATTTGGCGCCGTCTGTGGGAACTCACCTTCAAGTCGCCGTTGTTGAAACTTGGCATTCAAAGGACAAGGGACTTCCGAAGTCCTCGTCCGCGCCTGAAGTTCAACCGGCTACTGAGCAAACCCTCCAAGGGACTTCCTCGCCTGAGGAAGAACACCCTCTAGTTATAACTATGAGTTTTTTGCGCGACTTCCAGCGCTCTATTGTGGCCGAAATGACACAGCAAATAGACCGAAGATGGCCGCAACCAACGCAGGCCCAAAGGCCTTCCTCGCCAGCACTCCCTTGGGAGAAAAGCCAGAGATCAGCTTACCGGAGTTCGGGAAGTGGGGATCCACGTAATGAGTCCTCAACGGAAAACATACCCCTTGGGAGACGACCTAAGGAGCCAGTAGGGCCTAAACGGCCTAAAACCCCACGCCAAAAGAGTTCATCGCTTGAGACAAAGTCACCATCCCCTCAGCGGCGAAGTCCGTCCCCGGCAATCTCCTTTCCCCGAGACTTACAAGCACCAGGATGAAGAGCCCAATGCCGCGCTCCTCATGGAGAAGATATTAGCGAGGTTGGAAAAGGTAGAGAGACAGGTAGCTCGGAAACCAGTTTGGGCTAGGCTGTCTGAAACTTTCAGTGGGGATGAATCGCCGTTCATCCGAGCAGTAGTAGAGGCGCCCATGGCAAGTGACTTCCGGGTGCCTCGGCTCGAAACCTATGATGGCCGAACTGATCCACAGGCTCATCTAACCAAATACAAACGTAGCATGGTGTTACACGGCGCTGATGATGCTACTTTGTGCAAATGCTTTGAGGTCACCCTCGCAGGGCCCGCAACGGCGTGGTATAACTCATTGGCCCCTGGAACCATCAGGGAGTTTCAGGAGCTATCCACGGCCTTTACGCAACAGTTCATTGGAAGTCGTTCGACGGCGAAGATGCCGGTCCAGATGTTCGACATCGCGCAAAAGAATGGAGAAACCATCCACGATTATGTCGAAAGATTTAATAGATAGGCCTTAAGTGTCCCGGACTTTCGGCCCGAAATACGCATCCTCGCCATGACACGGGGCCTTCGGAGGGACTCACAGCTGTTCTACGAGTTCTCCAAGGATTCACAGCTGTTCTACGAGTTCTCCAAGGATCCCCCGGACACGCTTGGCGAATTCTACCGAAGGGCCGAGCAGCACATGACAGCCGAAGAGCTGAGAATGGGTGGACCAAAGATTGATCACACCCGTGCCGAAGGGTCCGGCCAGCAAACAAAATACCCGGCTGAACAGGCAGGGCGACCTTGGAGGTTTAGGGGAAGGAAACCTCCTCCGAACTTCACACCCCTGAACACTACAAGAACCAATATCCTCATGACAATGGAGAGGCAGGGGGCCCAGATTCAGCAGCCAAGGGCTATGACCACTGACAACAAGAAGAATATGAAAAAGTTCTGCCAGTTTCATCGCAACCACGGGCACGACATTGAAGATTGCTTCCAACTGAAAAAGTATATTGAGTCGCTGATAAAACAAGGCCAACTTCGGGGTTATCTGCGAATGCCTTCCCCGAAGGGAAGAAAAGATGAGGAAGGAAAGGCTGATGACGAGGAGTACGACTCCGACAGACGGAGGAACCGAAGTCCAAAGAGGCGTCTCCCGCCCTCGGCGGGAGTGATACAAACAATCACGACGGGACTACCATCCTTGGAAAGAAAGAGGAAAGCCAGAGAAATATCAATGATGGAATATCAAAATCCGTTGAAGAAACTGACCCGAAAGTATGGTTCCACCGTCATCTTTCCCTATGACGATCCACTGTTGGTCATGGCGAGAATAGGAAATTGGGACGTCAAAAGGGTATTACTTGACGATGGATCAAATGCCGACGTCCTGTTCTCGCATCTGCTGCCGAGCTTGGGAATATCCAACACCAACCTCAAGCCCGTCACTTCACCTAGTTTCGGGGTAGGGCCGTTCGAACTACCTATCCTCGGATGGATTGACCTCCCCCTGATGATGAGAGGAAGTTCGGTAAACGGGACAGACGAATTATTTGCCTCCACAATGACAAGGTTCATTGTCATGGATGTTCCTTCGTCATATAACGCCATCCTTGGAAGGCAAACACAAGGAAATCTGCACATTCGCTCAGATGTAAAGTAGTTAACCGCCACTTTCGCCACCAAGGATGGAGACGCGGAAATCTTTATCGATTAAAGCGAAGTAAGAAAAGTGTTCGTCAAAGCGCGAAAGGCCCCAGTAACCAACCTCGCACAAACTGTGGAGGTAGAGGTTTTGTCAGATGGAAGACCAAAAGAGGGAGAGGTAGAAGATCCCACGAAGGTAGAAATAGAAGAAGTAGAACTTGTCCCGGGCCGAAATACCCGAATAGGGAAAAACTTGGCCGAAGGTGACAAGAAAAAACTTGTATCCTTTCTACTGATGAATAAAGACCTGTTTGCCTACTCGTCGAAAGATATGCTGGGGGTAGACCCTCGCATAATACAGCATAGCCTTAAATCAAGACTGGAAGCAAAACCTGTTCGGCAAAAGAAGCAGGGCATCTCAGTCCCTAAAAATAACTTTGTCAAAACCGAAGTCCAATACTTATTAGATACAGAAGTAATCAGGGAAGTCAAGTACCCCGAATGGTTGAGCAACGTGGTTATCGCCACAAAAGAAGGGAGCAGTAAGCTCCGAATGTGCATCGACTTCAGAAACTTGAATGATGCTTGCCCAAAAGATTCATACCCTCTCTCACCAATAGACAAATTGGTGGACTCAACTGCCGAACACGGGCTCCTGAGTTTCCTGAACGCCTTCAGTAGGTATCATTAAATAAGGATGGACCCTGAAGATGAGGAGAAAACCGCATTCATCACCGAGAATGGAACGTATTGTTACATCAGGATGCCCTTCGGGCTAAAAAATGCGGGAGTTACCTACCAGAGGTTGATGAGCAAGGTCTTTAAGGACCAAATAGGAAGGAACATGGAAGTTTACGTTGATGACATGATAGTCAAGAGCAAGCTACTTTGCGACCATGGTGCAGATCTGAAGGAGACTTTCCACCAACTCAGAACCATTGGAATTCGCCTCAATCCTGAAAAATGCATCTTCGACGTAACCTCGGGAAAGTTTCTAGGGTACATGGTATCAGAAAGAGGCATTGATGCTAACCCAGAAAAAGTTAAGGCTCTGCTTGAATTCTGAGCTCCCGTTACAGTAAAAGACGTGCAAAGACTCACCAGAAGGATAACCTCTCTTAGCAGGTTCATTTCCAGGTACGGAGACCGGTGTCGAGCATTCTTTAAAGTCCTCACTAAGGCAGCAAAAAAGGAGGGCGATCTCGGATGTGATGATCATCCTTGGAATAAGGACTGCCAAAAGGCTTGGGAAGAACTCAAAGCCTATGTGGCCCGTCTGCCTACTCTTCGGCAGCCTTGCGAGGGAGAGTCCATCATGTTATACCTCGCAGTCACAGAAAAAGCAGTAAGCTCGGTCCTTGTGAAAGAGGAGAGGCTGAAGCAATGGCCGGTTTATTATGTAAGCAAGTCCCTGCACGGAGCCGAAGTCAGATATCCCTTGCTACAAAAAGCTATACATGCCCTGGTACTGGCAGGAAGAAGACTACGGCCATATTTTCAGGCTCATCCAATCATCATCCAAAGTAGTTTACCTCTACGGGACGCCATGAGGAAAGTTGATCATTCGGGAAGGCTTTCTAAATGGTGTATAGAGCTGGGCGAGTACGATATTACTTATGAACCTCGGAAAGCCATAAAAGCGCAAGCTCTGGTAGACTTCATTGCCGAAGTACCCACCACCGAGGACAGCCATTCGGATCCTGGCGAAGGTGACCCATAATGGACTTTGTATGTAGACGGAGCCTCAGGGTCTGAACACCAGGGAGCCGGGGTAATTATCAGAGGCCCCGAAGGTCTAGAAGTAATGAAGGCCATCAAGTTCGGCTTTAACGTCACCAACAATATGGCTGAATACGAAGCCCTCATAGCAGGGTTGCGCCTGGCCAGAAAATTTGGTGTAAGAAACTTGAAAGCTCACAGCGATTCCCAGCTAGTAGTTCGACAAATAGTGGGGGACTATGGGGCGAAGGACCCGACTTTGGCAAAATACCATGAACTGGTAGCAAAACTTATCCGGGAATTCGACACCGTACGAATCGAAAATGTGCCTCATCGAGATAATGCCAAGGTAGATTGCTTGGCGAAGTCGAAAACATGCACCGAGGTGCTAAACCACCCGAGCATCGCAGTGCTGAGCATAGTAACCTCGGGAAAAGGCTGGAAAGATCCGATAAAAGATATCTCGCAACCAGTGAGCTCCCCGAAGACCCCAGCGAAACGGCAAAAGTGCGAAGACGTTCCGGTCGTTTCTTCTTAATCGGAGAAGAATTATATCGGCAGGGGTATGCAAATCCACTACAGAGGTGCGTTGGCGAAGAGGATACTGAAATGATCCTCGAAGAAGTTCACGAAGGCGCTTGTGGTTCGCACATTGGAACCGACTCCCTAGCAGCAGTGATACTTCGCCAAGGATACTTTTGGCCTACCCTAAGAAAAGACGCTAGGCAGTTCGTCCAGAAATGTGAGAATTGCCAAAGGTACACGAGTATCCAAAGGGCACCCTCGGAATTGGTAACTTTGGCTTACTATCCCTGGCCCTTCGCAGTTTGGGGCATAGACCTCATTGGGCCACTTCCGACAGCGCCTGGAGGCGTGAGGTTTTGCGTGGTCGCAGTAGATTATTTCTCCAAATGGGTTGAGGCAGAACCCTTGGCGACTGTCTCAGCAAAAGATATGCAGAAGTTCATATGGAAGAACATTGTGTGCAGATTCGGCATACCGAGGGTGCTAGTAGCCAATAATGGGACCCAATTTACAGACAAGAGGTTCCAAGAATTTATCAATAACCTTGGAATAAGGATGCACTTCGCTCCAGTAGCTCACCCCCAAAGCAATGGGCAAGTAGAAGTATCTAACAGGACCATAAAAAATGGTCTGAAAAAAAGGTTGGGGGAAGCAAAAGGGAAATGGCCAGGAGAGCTCTCAAGCGTGTTATGGAGCTACCGAACAACGCCCCGAAGAGCCACAAGGGAAACACATTTTTCACTTGTTTTCGGTATAGAGGCTATCATCCCAATTGAGGTAGTACAACCATCGGTGTGAGTACAAGTGTTTGATGAAAGGGGAAATGACCTCGGCCTGAGAGCCAAGCTGGACCTCGTCGGTGAACATAGAGAAATAGCCGAGCTGAGAAGAAAAACTTTTCAGCAAAGAGTGGCCGCGGCTATAAACTTGTGCGCCAGGCCGAAGGGAATAAAGAAAGGAGACCTCGTTCTCCGAAAGGCTGAATTTGGACCCCGAAGGCCATCTCACGGAGTACTTGGCGCAAATTGGGAAGGTCCTTATCTGGTACTTGCCGAAGTGCGAAAAGAAGTTTAAAAGCTCGGCGATGCCGAAGGCGTAGAATTAAAAAATACATGGCATTCGGATGTCTTGAAAAATTCTATGCTTAGGATTTTGGTGGGAAAATTGTGAAAGTTAGAAAAATTTCTAAGTACAAAAGTTTCTTAGAAAATCTTTCTAAAGTACAAAAAGCTTCTTTCACCAGAATGGTCATCGCCGAGCACGATTTAAGAGAATTTATGTACAAAGGTTATCAATCTTCTCTGAAGTTGGAAATTTACTTAAAGAGAATTGCGTGAGGGCGATTCCAAGGCTAATTGCCGTAATAAGCATGATTTTCCAAAGTCTCTTGAGCGAACGTGTTCGGGACAGTGCGAAATGAAAAAATCTTGCAAAAGACTTAGGCAAAAAATTTCCCAAAAGAAAGAAGGAGTCTTTATTAACAATGATGGCTCTGATTACAAAGAAGGAAGCTTGCCAAAAGAAGAAGTACAAAAAAGAAAAAAAGAAGGCAAAGGACCCTAACACAAGCTAAGGAATCTCGGCATCTCGATAGCCACCAACCCCCACGTCCTTGTCTACCACCTTTGGCGCCGGAAGAGGAAAAGGAAGTTGAGGTGCTCAATTTTGGACCAAGACCACCGAGACCCCTCGGGAATATTTAGGGCCGCCAAGAAGGAGAGGTCCAGATCTGGGAACCTTTGCAGAACTTGATGCCGAGCAAGGCAAAAGCCGTCCTGAAAACCGACCTTGGTCGCTTGCTCGGCCTTCTCCTTCTCGAACGCTAAATCGTCAAGTTCCTTTTCCAGATCAGCGATCTTCTTCTTCAATGCCTTCGTCTTCTTCTTCTTCGGCTCCTTCTTCAAAGACTCGACCTCGGCCTGGAGCGCGGCCTTCTCAGCAAGCACCTTCGCCAGGAGAGCCTCAGACTCAGACTTTTCCTTTTGATATGCCTCGTTTGCCGAAGTTAGCTCCGCCACCTTGGAGCCGAGGTCAGAAATCTTTTGGGAGGAGTCTTTCAAGAGCTCTTCTTTTTCCTTCAATAACTCCTCCCGAACAGCAGCAACCTCCTTCTTTACAGCTTGAGCCGTCTCCGCGTTCTTAACAACCAATTCAGAGCACATGGCCTTGGATTTCTCCACACAGTCTAAGGCCCAGACTCGGAATGCCGCTTGCTTCGCTGCCCGAACCCTAAGGAGGCCAGTGTACCCCAACAGCTGCAAAGAAGTATACCTGGGCAGCGTGCTTGGAAACTTTTGCAACAAGGGATTCTTCGTCCGGGCACGCCTCGGAAATGGCCTTGAAAGAGGCCTCGGTGAGGATCCCCCTTGAAATCTGGTTGGCCATTTGCTGGCAGTCGCTGGAGTACAAGTTCATGTCCTCCGTACACGACCAGAAAGGCTCCCTCAGGATTTTCCCCTTCGGGATATGGGAATCCCAAAGGGCCCGTTTCTGGGCGTGCTCGGCCACCTACCCCGAAGACGGTACCTCCTCTGCGCGGCAAGATAATAAACTTGTTAAGGCAAGCAATTTTCAGTTCAAAAAATAAAGACACTGTAGCTTGTCCAAAAAACAAACTTGGCGGCACCTCGGCAACATCATCGTTGGAATCCTGGGCCCCCTCGGCAGAGATTTCCTTGTCTTTGCTTTTGCGGCGCTCCTCGGCAGAAGGGACTTCCACCAAGGCGTCCAGAAGAGCCGCCGAGGAAGTGGGAGTCTGAGCAGGGGCGTCAGCGGCAACCTCGGTTGGCGGGGCAACAGCAGTGTCAGGCTTTTTCTGTGCCTCCTCGGGAATTTTCGGGGGAGGAAGAGGCGCGTCTTTGTTCGCCCATTTTGCCGAGGATGGCCCGGCCTCAGATGATTTCCGCCTTTGGTAGACGGCCTTCTTTGTTTGCTCCCCCTTCTCGGCTTGACCGAGGAAGAGTGCCTTGTAGTAAGCAGCAGACTCATCGCCCATCTCTGAAAAAGAAAGGAAATATCAATGTGAGTCTAAGTGGTATCTATAAGTCAAATTTTTTGGATAACTTACTCTCACAAAAGGCCTCGTAAGTAACCTCCTTTCGAATGAGTTTCACCAGCCAGGAGTCTTTCCCGGCGATGGCAGGAACCGGCATCCCGAGGTCCGTCTTATGCTCCTTCACTACCTTTAGTTCCCGAAGGACCTCTTCGGTCATCAGTTTCCACATGATGGGGAAAGGGTAGAGGGAGCATGAAGGGACCTCGAAGTCCCAGTCGAAGACTGCCCGGATCCATCTGTCGAAGTCCGCGAACCTGGCCGCCAACTCAGGAGTCAGCAGCCTCTTCGGGTCTACAACATCCGTCTCCAGCCTTCCCGAAGCCCACTTGGTCGGAACGTACAACCAGGCCTCCTCCATTTTTAGAAAAAAGAATTTTTCTTGCCACCCTCGCCAGCTGTCCTTAGTGGCGAAGGTGAACATATACTTTTTGCTCCCTGATCCCCGAGGTAGCATGAAGTAAAAGCCACTATTCAGGACCGCGTAGAGCTTATAGTACTGCATAAAAAGAATGAAATGGGATTCTATTTTGAAAACGCCGTACATGCAAAGGAAGGCGTTAAAATAGCAGTACGAGTTCGGGGGAAGTTGATTTACGGAAATGCCATGAAATTGGCAAAAGTTGCAAATCACCCTCGAGGGAGGAAACCAAAGTCCGGCCTTCAGTTGGGCGCGAAAAACGGTAACCTCATTTCGGCGGTTCATAAAACCGACCACCTGAGGGCCAGGAAGTCTGGTGGTGGCATAAGAAGGAAGAAAAAACTTTTTGGTCCATCTTTCTAATTTTTCTGAAGTCGTACAGCAAGTATGATTGAGAAAAGGAAGCCAGCTCTCTAGGATGGGGGGAACAGACATAAGAGGAGTTGGCGAAGACATTTTCAAAGAAAAAAGGACTTCGGGGGACGAAAAACTGACTTCGGGAAAGCTTTCAGAAAAGTAAAAGAGCACAGAGAATCAAAGGATTTTGAGAGTCAAAACCCACCAAACGCTTTGCCAAAATCTGGGTTTGGAGTCGCCGTCATAAAAGGTGGCAGGAAATCACCTGAGAAAAAACACCGCCGCGAAAAACGCAAAAACAGTTGTGAGCAGGGGAGGAGCAAAAGCAGAACAAAAAGGAACTTATGACGGAACAGATTATATATAGGCCGAAGGCAGATAGGCGAATCGGTGTCATAAGTACTCGACGAAGGCGAATAATTGCCATAACTGCTCCCTGCGTCTAAAAAAAGGCGCGCCTGCCGTAACCGATGTAGTCCCCTCCAATGATAGCGTGCCACGTGTCAGCCGTCGCGCTAAACAAGGGACACGCCTTCTGACACCCCTAAACCCTGAGCGCGCCGCTCCAGACTGACACGCTTGGTTATGAGACGTGACGTTGAGCAAACCTGCAAAAGGAAAGAAGTGGGTTACCTCGAAGACACCAAAAGACAGGCTATGGTCGAACAGCCAATGTCTTTGGACAAAAGGGTGCATCTTCGGCACAGGTATTACACCCAAGACCCCCGAAGGGCGCCCTCAGAATGCCTACAAACCAAAGCTTTTACTTCGGCCTTCCGAAGGGGGGGCATGTGATAGCCGAAGGGCTATCGCCTCTCTCAGTACATACATCCTGCCAATAGTATGGTCAGGAAACCTGGCGTTACCCGAAAGAGGCGATATCACGGACCTCGGAAGGAGCGAAGTCAAATACCCTGAACACGAGACTTCGGCTAGAACATCAGGAATTCCAAAGATGCTACCGGCTCCATCGGGGGACCAAACGGATTGCCTTCGGAGATGAAGAACCAGCTATTTCAAGCAGGAGAGAATCTCCCCGGAGGCGGAACCCCCGAACCAAGGAACTCCCCAAACTACAGGCGTAATTCCCGAAGAAGGGCATTCGTACCGAAGGACGACCTCACCAGAGAACCTCGGGAGTACGACATGGGCATTTAAGGAGCCTCTGACATGTCGCCCACATGCGCTACATGCTGCCTCGAAGAGCGGTCTGACGCGCCGACACCGTCCAAGTCTTGTCACGACCTGTCTCGGTCCCAGACCCGAGGAGCCTACAAATGGCTACCTGTCCCCTACGCCTGGAAGTACAAATCGCATCCGACCGAACACGTGTTGTGATCTGAACGGGCTGGGCACCATTATAAATACCAGGAAACAAGCCTTGACAAAGGATCCCGGACCCCTCTCCCTGAGAAAACACGAACAGGCAGGACCACCTAGCCTCTTAGTGCTTTTCCTTTATCGCCCCTCGGAACACTGACTTGGGAGTCGGAGGCTCCTCCCCGGAAAAACACTCCGGGGACCTCCTGACCTCCTTTCTTCTGAGCATTTCAAGCACACTCCTCTGGGAAACCATTGCTCCAGACGTCCTCCCTCACAGGAAGTCCCTCCCGAAGTCATAATGTCACCTGACAAAGATGCTACCGGGCATCAGAAGTAGGGGTAAAATGTAAGTTTTTGAAAATAGAGGGGCAAAGTATAGGTTAGATCAAACCACAATGGGGCTTTTGTAATTTACCCTATTTTTTATTTACAAGATATTTTTTTCTAGACTATATGAAATGAAATTATTTTTAATTAGAGAATTGTTTTATATAGAAGTTGATATCAATGGATTAAATACTTAATACTTAATACAATAACTTTGTAAGGAAACAAAAAGAATAAAGTCAAATAAATACAACATCTTTTACATAAATTATTTACTTACCAAATTTTTAAAGGGACAAAAATAAAATTTTAATAACAAAAGCAAATGGAAAAAGGGTGACAATGAAATATTTTTAAAAGGTGAGGGCCATAATGGAAAACATTATTATTCATTGAATAATAAAGTCAAGATTGATGAAAATGCCAAAACAACCACAAATTTTAAGGAAAACTTATTGTAACCTAGCCTCAATTTCAGTTTTTTCCTATTGTAGTACTTCATGAGGTTTTGATGACCTGCACGTTATTGCGGGGACTTAATTCGATAAATTTTGCAATAAAATAAATTTTTATTATAAGTAATTAAAAAAATTTCACCCATAAATTCACATTAATCAACTAAAATTTTGCTTTATTTTAATTTTGAGTTGAGTTCTCTTTACATTATATTCTTAACATTAAAATGATTAGTTATAATCAAAACATGTTACCGTGAAATAAAAAATTTTGTGTGCTTTGAGTCTACACATATTTTCTTTTTTATAAAAAAAGAATTTACTAGACTTTTTCTTCTCCTATTAATTCAAACTCTAATTTTTAACATCAATAAAAAAATTATCTAGAAAATTTTACTTTAAATTTAAGCAATTATTGGCCAAATTATTTTAGTAAACTATAGATGTTAAAGTAAATAATTTATGCAAACAAATTCAATCATCAATAATGAAAAAAATGACCAAAACATAAAATTGTATTTAACTTATGTCAATCAATTATTGGTTTAACTATTAACTTAATAAAAATAAAAAGAAAAAAAAATTGACTTAAGCCAAATCAACCAGAACCATAGTCAAAAGTAGGTAAATTATAATGATTAAAGTTTCATTTCAGAAAGTAATAATAAAGAAAGATAATAAAAAAAAGTTTGGACCAAGATAAAAACTGGAAAAATTTTATGTATTAAAGGTTTAATAATTGATTTAATAAATTCAAAAAATGATTTAGTAAAAAAATAAACAAATTATGATGACTAATGTCTTAGTTTAAATGATAGTATATAAAAACCAATAAAAATAGTTTGGTGACCAGTAGAGCAAATAGATATCTAGTTCAATATTTATTAAATTTGGAGACAAAATGGAACACGGACAAAACTTGGGGACTAACTTCAGAAAGAGTGAAAAGTCAAGGATTGAAATCAAATTTTAACCCAAAATAAACATGAAACAGACTAAAAATGAAAAATTGTAACACATGTGCTAAAAAAGGTGAGTGCCTCATGAAAAGGGGATCAAATTGAAAAAAAAAAAAGTTAATAGCATACAAGAAAAGGGAAAAAAAAAGGCACTGTTAATGTACATTGAAATTCACCATAAATTAATAGTACAAATATTGGTCTCTTCTAAAAGTAAACGAGGTATGTGGAGACTCATATAATAATGCAAGTCATTGATTGAATAATATAAAAAGATAAGACACACTTTGACATTAAAAAAAAAAATCCAAGTTTAGGTAATTGTAAATACACAGAATAGCTAAATGAAGATGTGTTTACATTAATCATTATAATTTGCCTACTTTTGGCTTGGTTCTGTTTTTTTTTTTTTTTTATAAATACAACCCTAGTTTTTTTTTTGTTTTATAAATACAAAGAGAGAAATAGTTGACTTAATAAAGATAAAAAATGGTTTAACTAAAAAATAAATAAATTATGATAATCAATGTCTTACTTTAGAAAATAGTACATAAAACAACAAAAAATAAAGTTTGGGGATTAAAGTAGCAAATAGAAGATCTAATTAAATAATTATAAAATTCAGGGATCACAATGTAACATGGATGTAACTCAAGGCATAAAATGGAAAACTTAGAAAATTAGGGACTGAAATTGTCTTTTTACCGAAATAAACGTGAAACAAACTTAAAACCGAAAAAATTACAACATTGGCCTTCACAAAGATAAGTGCCTTGCTAAAAGAGGATCAATAGATGAACCATAAAATTCATTTCTTCTTTAGAATATAGTATAATTTCTTCTTTGATTATTTTATTTTATTTCTTTTCTTTTTTTCTCTTTCTTCTTCCTCTTTTACACTCAATTGTTTGCTCCATATTGTTCATCACTAATTCAAATTTATGTTGCCAAACTAATTTGTTGTTTTTCCTCTTCTTTATAACATCATTGTTACATTATATTGATCCACTTCTACTCTACAACACGTTTTACCGATCCATGATCCACTTTGCTTGCAGGCTAAATAATAGTCATTTATGACACACTATGACACACTGCTCATTTACAATTATCTATACTGTAGGCTATCTAACTGACTAGGGGAGTAAATTGGTAAGGCATTTATTGGGTACCTTAAACACAAGCTTGATTGGAGGCCTATCGAGCCAAGCTTTATCAAGCTCGAGCCTGAAAATTAGCTAGATATCTTAAAAGGCCAAACTCAAGCTTGTCTCTTTTTTAAAAATGGGCCTAATGGGCCTTTAATAATAATAGTTATAATACTTTAACTATCTAGATGATTAAAGAGTTATGGGTTTAAATCTCTAAATCAAACATAATAAGTTCTGTAAATGGTTCTTCATTTGAGCTTGGAGGTTTAAAGCCGAGCTTAAGCCTTGAAATTTAGGCTTGAGTAATTCGAGCTCAAGCTCAGGAAGTACCAATCCTGACTCGTTTACAACCTTGTAATGAGCTCTATTATTATTGGTTTTCCAAATGTTATACTAGTGATTAATCTGATATTTTGCAAACTTTAGTTATTTTACTTGTAAAATTTTCAAAGTTTATGGATCATTTAAGTAATTTTTGTTTGAAAAATAAAATGATTAAATTGAACTTTTATTAAATAAATATAGGGACTAAATTTGAATTTTATAGTTTACCTAAATATGAGGACAAAATATTTTAAGCACCACAAAATAGGGGAGGGGATAGTTTCATCCAATAATTAAACCACTAATTTCTAACTTGACCCTCTCTGCTTCACCACTATTAGTAAAAAAACAAGAAAAGGAACTAGCTCCATACTGAATTTTATTCGATGAACTTACTATTGAACTTAATCAAAATTATATTGAAAATGCTTTGTTGTATTGATGTCAAAGAAGAGAGTGATAGAGTTGTAAGGACAACCAAAAAAATAAGGGAAATAAAAAAAAAAAAAAAAAGGATAAAAACCAAAGATTAGCTAAAGTTGCCTTGAGGCTTTGCCGGTCAGCAATCAGCGATTCAGCATTTGCTTTACACTCTCAACATCACCCCCATCTAAACCTTATTTTATAGACTTGCCCCCTTTACCTATACACTACCAGTACCCCCAAAACACTTCCAGATACGCATGTGAACAAAAAAAATAGAAAAGTTCCTCTGTTCTTACGTCCCTGTTCCAGCTACAACAATCGGGGCTTCCAGGCGGAGCGTAGGCACGCTTCTGCCATCGAACCATATTTGTCAAACCCAACACATTGTTACAATAAAATAGGGGTTAGGAAGTTAAAAAAAGCTAAACCGCAGAAGAAAAGAGCAGAATGAGCTTACTGGGTCTGGGTATGGTGGGCAAATTCGAGGCGTGACTAGCTAGGAGAAAGGGGGCAATGCAGGCGGAGGACCTAAAGATCATGGTGGCTGAAGTAACCATGGTCCAGCAGTAAACGAAGGAGCAACGATTGAGGGTGGTGAGGGGTGGGTGCAACGGACGAGAGGAAGAGGTAGCTCGGCTTGAATGAACGTCATTGTGGCTGCAACAATAACGAAGAGGAACGTGCTTCTTTTTTTTGTTTTAGAGCATGTACCTGGCTTGGTTTTAAGAGGTGGGTAGGTAGGTGATGGCAAGACTATAAATAAGGTTTAGAGCGGTCAGTTTGAAAGTGTGGAGCAAATGCTGGCCTGTAAAACCAAGAAATTAAAAGTAGGCAACTTTAACCAATCTAAATTGACCCAAAGTATGGTACTTGATATGACTAATAATCTAGTTTCCCTAAATTGAGCAGCTGTTGTGGCTTTTTTCTGGGAAGTTCTCTTGCCCACAACTAGTGGACATCTACCATTGCGTGGAACTCTAACTGTCACTATAAGAGAAATGCAAGATAGCTACTATCATTCTAGTCAAGTTTTAGTCGTGAAGTACTTCCCTAGACAACAGCAACTACACCTCGATTGTAGGCAGCAATTGACATGCTCAGTCGAGTTTCAATCACTAAGATGTGTAAGCCTCCATAACTACAACAACTAAAAGATTCAATTGTTATCTTAACCACTACTAAAAAAAGAGCATTTACCAATAACTGTTATCAACAATCTCGTGTTAATGATTTCAAAATTATCAATATGAGACAGTTGATAGCGAGCTGTTGGTAATCGATATATTCAAAAAAATTTTACCAACGGCTGAATACTAAGTCATTGGTACTTTTCAACGGGAAAAGAGGTTGATGGAATTACTAACATTCTAAGTTTAAATGCTTTTTACCAATAGTTTAACTTTTACCAATGTGTTAAACTGTTGATAGCTACCAACATGTTTGACCAATGATAAATTACCTATGATTTAAATCGTTGGTATATACCAAAACATTTGACCATTGGTACATACTAATGGTTTCAACAAGTAAGACCGTTGGTAATTCTTTTAAATTTTGAAAAAAATTAAAGTAGTTTCCAACACCAAGCCATTGGAAACCGCCATTTATTTTTTTTAAAAATAATACAAAAAAGTTAAAATAATTTTTTTGAAAATAAAAAATTAAAATTTAATAAATATTATAATATTATGGGAAATAACACAGATTAAAAAATTAAAATTTAACAAATTCTCTACCATCTCACAGTCCACAAAAAAGAGCAAACAAGACTGAGAAATAACACAAATTATAAAAATAGCAACATAATCGAGATAAATTAATATTAACAATCAAACAGTTATTATTAACAATCAAACAGTTATTATTAACAATCAAATAGATTTTCACCTAAGCAACAGAATCGAAGCAGATTTTCACATAACCTCTCATGAACCTAGAATCAATTAATATTAACAATCAAGAAAGAAAACCCTATGAAGTAAAGGAGAGGAAAAAAAAAAAAAGAAAACACATGAAAAGAACCACTAATCGTTTGAGCCACGCGTCGCTCGTTGGTCAACCAACCACCATCGCCACCTCCACCAAATCTGTTCAGCTTGTCTCTGGCCTGCCAATAATATACTCCAAAGGAAAAATGCAAAAAATATAGCGAAAAACCCAGAAATTAAAAAAAAACTTTCGACTTCAAAACTTTGAAGCTTGATCTATGAAAATTGATTATGTTTTTGAAGAAATGTTTTTAGAAGAAGTAAAAGAGGAGAACAAAAAGATCAAAACCAAATAAACAAAACAAAGTTTTGAGAAAAAAAAAATAAACTTAAACTTTGTAGCCATAACCAGTTGATTTTTTGAAGAAGTGACTTTAGAGAAAGTTAAAAAAGAGAAAACAAGGAGTTTAAACATGTAAATGAAAAAATATCAGGAAAAAAATTTCTAGGCAACATTTGCATCGCCAAAAAACTCATTCCGGAGGCTACACCACCATACAAACTCAAAATGTGGCTATTATTTGTTTGTGTGTGAGAGAGGGAGAGAGAAAGAGAGAGAGGGTGATGAGGAGAAAAAAAAGAAGAAGAAGAAAGAGAGAGAGATATGAGAAAAGAGAGAAAGTTGGGCGAAAGAGATACAGAAGAGAAGAAAGTTGGATGAGAGAGAAACAGAGGGACAAGAAGAGATACAAGAGAAAAGAGAGGAAGATTTGTCTGTGTAAGTGGGTTTTAATAATTGAAATAGTTGACAAAATCCCATCTTAATCTCACATTTCTTGTCATTGTTTCAAAATAGTTCCTACTTTTCATTTTCTAACGGCTTAGGCCGTACCAACGGTTCAACTTATTGAAAAGTTACCAACATCTTGACCGTTGGTAACTGTCACCAACGGTTTAACACATTAGAAATTATCAATGGTCTGACCATTGATAAAATGCTCCTTGGAAAATTGCTAAATTTTAGTAGTAAGCAACTGAAGTTGCAATCGCTCCAACCATTCCCCTTTTTAAAAAAATTAATTATTTCTTATTTATATTAATTGGTATGAATATTAACTTATTTTAATTATTAATAATAGAATAATCAAATAATGAAACTAAAATTTAAATGAAATCCAATTGTTACTATTAATATTGAGTTAACATTTAGTATTTTTAATTTCAAAACATTATTTCTTTCCTTTCTACTCTCTCAAATTTTTTCCCTCTCCCAAACATAATAATTTTTTTTTTCTTTTCTTTTTACCATCTCAAATTTCTGTGCTCTTCGCTGCCACTGCTGCTTCTTTTTCTTCTTCTCCTCCTACTCTATACCATCCCAAATTCTTATCTTATAAAAGCTTGCCTGAAAAAATAGAAGAATCATAGTAGAAAAGAAGCAAGTAAAATAAGATAACTTAGAGGGAGAAAAATTTTACAGGGAGCTAAGAAATGAGTAAGTAAAAAAAGAATTTAGGTTTTCAATGGAACTGGGAAATGAGTCACTAAAAAGCAACTGACCAATTCAGTCAGTAGTTAGTCAAATGCAATGGCTAGTCAGTTGGGTGACTTTTGTATAAATACAGTTGCTAAGAAGTTGAAAGCAGTGATAGTCAGTTGAATGCAATATAGATGAGTTTACACACACACACACACACACACACACACATGTTTTATTTTAGTTTATATATGCCAAATATATATATTGAAAAAACATATATATACATAAGTTCATGAGCTTTTTTCCATACCTAGCTAGGCAAAAAATTAATAAAAATACTTTATTTTCACAAAAAAATAATTTTTTAACTTATTTAAATATAAATTTTCATTAAATAATTTTCTAACTTATTTAAATTTAAGGTTTCACTAAATATATAGGTACCTTATTTCATAATGTTGTAATTTTGAAAATTGCCTACCAAAATCATTAAACTTACTAAATAGGAAAATTGCTAAATATGCAAGTCAAATATATGGCTTCATCCTCAGAATTATCACTAAGATATTAAATAAGTTATAGAAGTTTATTATCGACAATTAGGACCTCCATTTAATGATTTACAGTTTTATAAGGGGTAAAATCCACTGTAGGTCACCTAGCTTATTTTTTTTGTCCTAATAGGGTACCTGACCTTAAAATTGTCCTAGCGAGCTACATTTCTCCTTATTACGCAATCTATATAGGTAGTTTTTTGTCAATTTTACCATTAAATTTGATGAAAAATGATGATGTGGCATTAAATAATCCTAAAATAAATTTAAAATGACAGCTTTAGTCCTTAAACTATTTCAATCACTAATTCTAACTCCTAAATTTCCACCCAAATCAATTCTGCCCTAAAACCCTATTCTTTCATCTCTACATCCGACCCAGCCTTCTAGTCGCCAATTCATCTCTCCAACCACCAACCGCCCTCCAGCCCAAAGACTACCTAGCCACTACTTGCGAAACAACTCAAATCCCCAGCCAGCAGCCACCAACTGTTGCCTCCAGCTCGATCAACGACCGCCCCCTAACCACCAGCCTAGTTGCCGACTACTTCATTCTTATTCTTGGAATGTTGGTATGGCAATTAATAAGGCATGGGAACTGATGATCTTTTTTTCATTTATGCTAATGTTAAATGGGTTCATAGAGGTGGACGATGGGTTGAAAGGAAGAGATTTGAGAAGGGTTTGGAATTGGAGTTAACTGTTTTGTAATTTAGGTTGGTTCTTGATGTTTTTATGGCTGGAAGAAGAAAATTTACAAGTTTGGGTTTAGTATTGATTTTCAAGAAGTTTAGAAGGCTTAAAATCATTGATTGGAAAAGTTTAAAGACTAAAATTGTTAATTTATATTTATTTTAATGTTAATTAATGCCACATCATCATTTTCTATCTAATTTAACAGTGAAATTGACAGAAAGTACTTGGATAAGTCGTGAAGAAGAAAGGTAGCTCGCTAAGACAATCTTAAGGTTAGGTACCCAATCAGAATAAAAAAAAATAAACTAGATGACTTGCTGTATATTTAACCCCGTTTTATAGGGTTAGGGTTGTAATCACAGGTAACGCAAATTAAGGATTACAATTAATGGACATTAGGTTCGATGAGGGTTAGGGTTAAATATATGATAACTAATTAAAGTTTAGGGTTTAGCAGGTAGGGTCAAGGATAAAGTTTGGATTTGAAGTATTAGGGTTATAAGGGTAAGGTATCATATTAGGATTTAAGGATCTAGAGTTATGGTTTAAGGTTAGGGTTATTAAGGGTTACCCTAAAGCCTAATTGAGCCTGAGAACTTCAAGGCCTTTAACCCTTAAACTATAATTAAACACTATAAATGTTAAATTCTATACCCTAAATGTTAAGCCTTTAATTAAACCCTATAAATCATAATAAAGTTTAACAATGTTAAACCATAAACTCTAAATTCAATACCATAAACCTTAAACCTTAATCAAACGTTAGAGACCCTAAACCCTAAACCCTAAATCAAATACCTTAAACCCTAATTCAATACCCTAAACTGTAATTCCAATACCCTAAACCTTGTTTCCAAAACCCTAAACCCTAAAAAAACCCAAAACCCAAAACCCTATATACAATACCCTAATCCTTAATTCAATACCCTAAACCTTAAATCCAATACCATAAGCCTTATTTCAAAGCCCTAAGAAAACCCTAAACCCTAAAACCTAAATTTAATATATATCCTAAACCTTAATTCAATACCCTAAACCTTAAAATAAAATCCCAAATCCTAAATCTAACTAGCCACTAAAAGGCGATTACAATCAAATTAGACATCCAGGCTCTGGCAAGTAAAAAGTAACTGCAATGTGAGCCACTGACCTTTTCAGTCACTAGGTTAGCCACCTCTTTAACCTAGTAACTGAGTTGTCTAATGACTGACTTTCAATCGCTCAGCTCAATCGCTTTTTTACATTATTCTTGTAGCATGTATTAATATTAGATAGATAATGTAGTTTTAAATTTTTTAAATTTTATCATTAATTGAGGAGATAGTCATGATACTTTGTAGGAGATTTTGTAGAATAAAATATATTTTATTGTTGCTATTGTTAAGGAATCCAAATTAATCACAATTTCTTATATCTGAAACTAGACTTTTAATATTATAATCGGCATTAACTAACATAGAGGCTAACTAATTCTGATACCGACATAATATAATTAGGCATAAAAAAAGTAGTCACAAACACCAGAATAATAGTATTAGACACCATAACGGTAGTACTGGATGCCAGAATAACAATTTTGGATACTAGAATAATAATACTAGACACCAGAATAACAATATTAGACATTAGATTAACTAATTTATACATAAATCTAACATAATTAGATATTAAAAAAGCAGTATTAGACATGTGAGCAATAACTCTGGATAGCAGTTCAGCCAATATATAACACCAATTCCACATACACTGCACACTAAATTGTAATGATAATATCTTTATCATTTGAAAATGGAAGATTTTTTTCTACATAAATAATTAAAACCTTAAAATTTATTTCTTCCATGATTATATTATTTTATTTAAAATGGCAACATCCTCCCTCAATAATAACTACCTGATCTACTTCATAATTATAAATATTTAATTAAAATGATAACTCCCCCTCATTTAATAATAACTGCCTAACACCATTAGCATCACCTTTAGTGGTGGATGTCTATCCTATTGTATGGTGTAATGCCTTGTTTATTTTCATTCATTCTTAACATTTTCCATCCAAAAAGGTAATTGAGGAGAAACACGTGAAATTTATGTAAAACTAAACTAGTTTATAAAAGTAAAACTTTCAATTCTTAAAAAATAAAACTTTATAAAACTAAGCTTTGGTTTGTCAAGATATAAGTCCATGCTTAAAATTCACACTTGATCATTCTAAAAAAAAATTCACATTCACTAATCAAACACAAAAATACAACTAGCATAAACTTTTTGGGTAAGTGAGATATAGAAAGTAGGAAAATGAGAGTGGTAGATGCCCAAAACCTTACATAAACACAAAAGATGTAATGCCAATATCAACATAGGAATAGACTAGATTGTGACCTGCACTCCTTTATAGGGCAAACAATGAAGAAATAATTTTTTTCATGTCAATTATAGTTATAAAGGAAAAAGTATTTGTTGACACCCAATTTTGTCCGGACACTGACTTTTGCTTAAGTTTTAGGTTAGGAAAATTAGTTGAGGGAAAATTTTCATTTTTAGGGACTATTTGGTCATTTGTTAGGAATTTGGGTCATTTTTGTCATTTTTAGGGTTTTGCATAATTAGTTAGTCTAGTCACATTTAGGTTATATTGTTATTTTATTCTACAAATCTTTAGGAATTTTAAGTGGTCATCTAGGATAGAAATAGGAATTAATTTAGTTTAGGTACTAATTCGACATCTTAAAGGTCTTGTAGGGTCAATTTGGGCAAAAGAAAAAGTTTGGGAGGAAACTGGGGATTTTTAGAAAGTTTTGAGCAAAATTCAAAAGTTTGAGGCAAATCTGTCAATTTTAGAGAGTTTGAACCAAATCTGGCGATTTTATGAGATTTCAGGAAAAATCTGAGGTTTTTGCAAAGTTTTGGGCTAATCTGACAATTCCTGAAAGTTTTGGGTCAAATTGAAATTCGCACAAAATTTAGGGAAGAATAGGTAGATTGAGAGTTTTATTAGACTGAAACTAATAATTTTACCAGATTGCATCATAATTGATTTAAACTTCTTCAAATTTGATTTGGATGAAGTTTAAACTCTAAAAACATTATTAATCACGTTTTTTAAAGCCTCACTAGTATAAATATGGGTTCAAATTTCGAGAGAGGGAGAAAAAAAACAAAACCCTAAAGCTTGGTTCGAAAAAAAGAGAAAAACTGCACTCTGCAGCCCCTGATTCTTCGCTACTTCTCTCCCAAAAACCCTAGCTTCTTCCCTGAGCCGCCGCCACCCCTGGTTTTCCCATCTTCGCAGCCCGACGCCTCCAGTTTGCTCTCGCCTTTCTCTCTTCTCCCTCCACCACTATTCTCTCTTCCTCCTCCACCGCCTTTCTCTCTTCTCCCTCCGTCGTCGTTCTCTCAGCCCTCGCCGTCGCCGCTCCAGCTTCGCCTTCCGTCCTGTCGCCCGCCAGTCGCCCCAGCTTTCTCTCTCAGCACGTCGCCTCCTAGACGCCGCTCGTCCTCCCTGTTGCTTTCCACCTCCAAACGCCGTCCGTGCCCAAGCTCTCCCCTGCTTCCGCCGTCTTCGTCCACGGACTTGTCCCCTAAGCTCCACCGCTCCTCCATCGTTGACGACAACGGAGAATCAGAGAGAGATCCGGCCAGAGACCCGCGACCTGACCTGTTTTTCATCCGGTTTCTGACCCAGTCAACTCTTTTTCGGTAAAACCTCAATTTAGTCCTCCAACTTCTTATTTCGTTCCTATGAGTCACTAACTCCCTCTTTTGTTGCAGATCTGTCACTGACAGCCACCTTATTTCTTTGTTTTCCTTTGTTTGTCCTTTGTTTGTGCGGCCCTCCATTAAATTTAGCCATTAAACCCACATAGGAATATGACCTAGAATGTCTGTTTATTAATATATTTATCTTTTTATTTTTTATTTTATTTTTTTTGGCATAATGCGATTTTTTTTTATCTACTTAAGGCCTACAAAGCATCCACAGTTTAATAACACGTAGCAAATTTTTAAGGATTTGTTCATGGTGATTTGATAAAATCTCAAGACGGATTATTCGTTTGAATCCGATTGGTCTGATAAGATTCAAGGTTTTGAACAAGATGTTCCTTTCAAATTCTTGGTGGATTTGATAAAGTTCCGAGATTTCTAGGACATCTAATATTCCATATCCGGTTTATCTGATAAGATTCATGGTTTGGAATTAAATTAAATAAAATTCATTAAAATGATTTTCAATCAAAGATTAGGTTAAGAAATAAAGAGTTAGGAAAGGATAAAACTGAACCTCATGGTACCAATTTTCAGGCACTTTAATAAGGTTATTTTAGCATAACCGACTCACGATCTTAGAATCTCTCGTCGACCATAACAGATATCCAATCAACCTAGGTAAACTGATTGGTGGCGACTCCTAAAAATCGCGTTGCTACAGCTTGGCGACTCCACTGGGGATGGGTCTAGCCATAAAAGGAGTTTTGTTCTTTTCTTTTTTGTTTGTTTCTTAACATATTGATGTGATGTGTTGTGTATTTTTTTTAGGTTGGTGCACGCACACACCTCAGCATGCATAATGAGCTCAATACCCAAGCTCACTCCAACAAAGTTTTGCGAAGCACTCGGGTTGGGCTAGTCGTGTGAAACAATAGTCTCCGCGCTTTCTCTAATCCGTAGTAGTAAGTAGTGTTACCCGAGTGTGACGATAGTCACTCCATGGGACCATGAAAACTACGACTCGAATTAATCCTTCCTCACGTAACCCTTGTGAGTGAGGAATTGGGCATTTTCTAGTCCGATAGGACTTAACAAGAAGGATTCGAGAACTAACCTATAACCTTTCTTTCAAAAACTACCTATGCATATAGCAGCCCTATATCTATCCATTAGGACTCCCATAACAAGACACATACCGTTTAGTTGACTCGCTTCACTGTTTTGTTTCTACACTGGTGTTGCTAACTCTTTTGTCATTTGACCGTTTTTGTGGCTTTAATCGTATGTTTGCTCTCTTTATAACTCTGGTGGCTCATATATTATTTCTCTGTATGTCATTTGACCGTTTTTGTGGCTTTAATCGTATGTTTGCTCTCTTTATAACTCTGGTGGCTCATATATTATTTCTCTGTATCAATTATATTCTATTACTAACCTTGCTTTTTCTTTGGTTGTTCTTTTGATTTTTCAAGCATACTTTTCCCTTCATGCACAAAATCACACATCAAACTATACTAACTATTGTCCTTCTTATGTCAAAAAGAAGTCTTGAAGTTCCACAATAGTAGACGATCAAGCTCACTCATTGCATGCATGCATCACATCAATCACGTGCATATAAAATCTGATAAAAAGAATATCATTTTACAAAAGGTAAAAGATTGGTACTCAACACCGATATCCAACTTGGCTGCAAACAAGGCTTATGGTGGAACAAGTCGAGGAACGCTTCGCTGACATCGGGTCAAAGATCGAGAGTATGATAGAACAGATGAGGCTGTTGATGGAGTTAATCAAAGGGAAAACGATACAAACCCCCGTCAAAGACCAGCAAGATTCTATCTACCCTCTGGGGTTCACCCCGCAATGGGCCCCGATTTAAGAAATGTCTTTTCAAGACTTAGGTCCACCTGATGGTATCCACTTTAGGCACAATCCCATCTATGAAGAAAAGAAGCCGCTTCTTAAAGAAGAAGAGGATACTCAAAAACTCGAGACCATAGAGAAGAGACTTCGGGCTATTGAAGGTGGCATTGAAACTCAAGGTTCAACAATTGATCGATTCCAAATTGCTAGATCCTGATGTGATTGGTAATTGAAAGTGAAGATTTTGAGCTGGGATCACATCGATTTTGGAAGGGCTCCAAGTTAGATCCAACCTGGCAGTTCGCACACACTTTTGAATGACAGGGAATCCTTTGAGTAAACTTGTATATTTGAAAGCTTGCCAAAGTGATTTAATAGTAAAAGTCTCCTAAATTTAGTTCATAATCTAGGGTGTAGTCTTTGTTAAATAGACACTTGTTATTCTTTTCTTGTCCAATAAAAAGATGTAATGCGTGCATTCTACCACTTTTCACCAAAATTCCATTTTTAAATCTGTCTCTCATTCTTTGCCATTACACCATCCATTATTGACATCACACTTTATTTCATAAATGATGCTACTCGTGGGTGGAAATGAAAGTTAAGGGAGATTTAATGGTAGTGATCTTAAAAGTGCTGCCAAATCTAGTAAGAAGGATCTCAAATGTTGCACCTCAACTCTCAAAAGGAAGTTCGCAGTGGTTATCAGCATCCTTACAAGAAGTCTTGGGTTAGCTTCCAAAGAAGGTAGCTTTCATATTAAATGGCTTGGGTGGCTTCCCAATTCTTATGAATGCTCAACACAAGAAAAGGTTCTCAGTTTTCCGCAACACAAATTCCAAAAAAGAAAGAAGTTCATCCCTTCCATCAAAAGGCAACAAGGGAAAATTCAAAAGAAAGAAAAGACAGAGACCCGCGACCTGACCAATTTTTCATCCGATTTCTGACCCAGTCAACTCTTTTTCGGTAAAACCTCAATTTAGTCCTCCAACTTCTTATTTCGTTCCTATGAGTCACTAACTCCCTCTTTTGTTGCAGATCTGTCACTGACAGCCACCTTATTTCTTTGTTTTCCTTTGTTTGTCCTTTGTTTGTGCGGCCCTCCATTAAATTTAGCCATTAAACCCACATAGGAATATGACCTAGAATGTCTGTTTATTAATATATTTATCTTTTTATTTTTTTTATTTTTTTTGGCATAATGCGATTTTTTTTATCTACTTAAGGCCTACAAAGCATCCACAGTTTAATAACAAGTAGCAAATTTTTAAGGATTCGTTCATGGTGATTTGATAAATCTCAAGACGGATTATTCGTTTGAATCCGATTGGTCTGATAAGATTCACGGTTTTGAACAAGATGTTCCTTTCAAATTCTTGGTGGATTTGATAAAGTTCCGAGATTTCTAGGACATCTAATATTCCATATCCGGTTTATCTGATAAGATTCACGGTTTGGAATTAAATTAAATAAAATTCATTAAAATGATTTTCAATCAAAGATTAGGTTAAGAAATAAAGAGTTAGGAAGGTATAAAACTGAACCACATGGTACCAATTTTCGGACGCTTTAATAAGGTTATTTTAGCGTAACCGACTTACGATCTTAGAATCTCTCGCAGACCATAACAGGTATCCAATCGACCTAGGTAAACTGATCGGTGGCGACTCCTAAAAATCACGTTGCTACAGTATTAAAAATTACGAATTTAAAAATAAGTCATGATCAGTTTGAAAGTTCTAAAAAATTAAAATATCTAAAAGGTGTTGGTAACAAATTTAGTAAATCGAAAACATATAGCATGATACCAATGTAGGGAATTTGGGATTTTCGAACAAATTAGTACCTTAAGGGTTACTTATGAAAGTTCAGGGCCTAAAACATAAAATCCAAAGTTTAGGACAAAGTGGTAAAATGCCTACCTTCAAAATTTGAGGATCAAGAAACATCACTGCAAACAAACAAATGATGAATTCTTTAATTTACCCCTTTTTAGGAAATTTTTTTTGCCCAAACAATATCAATTTTGGCAATAAGGAAACATTCTAGTAGCTTGGTTGCCTATAAGACAACACAATGTCTACAATTTTAGCGTATATAATTTGTTGAAAAGAAGAAAATAAATAATAGGAATATTTTTTTTAAAGGAATACAAAGTTTGTTAAATGAATAAAAGAAATACGAAGAAATCAATAAATCATCTTAAATAAAAAATTCAAAGCCAATAAAAAGAGGCTCTCACTTTTGAACAGAAACATTAATAAAGCCCATACAAGATAATTTAGAACCTATTCCAAAGGAAGATGCCTATGCACTTTTTGTTTATGCAAAATATTATTGGCTTCAGCATTACCTTCCTTCAGAGCATGAACCAAAATACAACAGAATTTAGCTGTTATAAACTTATTAAGCTCGACAAAAATATGATAGCTTCCATGGCTTTCCTTCCATATCAAAAGCACAAAATAAAATGATTTTAGAATCATCTATCTACCATAACCCCAAGAAAAGACAAGTCTTGCCTAGTTGCAAGGCGAAGTGCCTTGAGAATAGCAAAAACTTTTTCAACACTAAATCCATCATCATTACATATTTGGAAAAGATAAAATTTTTAGCAAAACTATGATCTATAAGAATTCTTTTAATAGCTTTTGTATTAGGTTTTTCAATAACCTATCTATCCACATGGAAATGTAAGGCCCACAATTAGAAAATGCCAAACACCAGAGATAAATTACGAAGACACATAACGTTTTACCTTTACTGATTCTATGTGAAGCAGAAAATTTATTGTTGAAAAAGGACAACTTGGCCGTGCGCCAAAGCCCAACCTTAAGTTTAATAAGATCAATTACTCAAGTAATAACCAACATTTTCAAAATGAAAATCACATTATCATTGCAAGTTTAGTTGCCAAATATACCAAGGTGGTGCAAACAAGATATGCTGCCAAAGTTTCTTACAAATAGCATAATGACCTAAGGAGATCCACCATTGAAAAATAGTGGAAAGATTGTGAAAAATAATCTATAGAATATTCCGACAACTAAATAGCATGAATCAAATATTTGAGGTAATAGTAAACTGAACAAAAATATGCTCCACAATCTTTAAAAAATTATTATAGAAAGCTTAAATAACTACCTCTCTACAAATGATGTAAGATTTTGAATAATACTGCTCTGGTAGTTATCTTCCTTTACAAAAGTTATTAGCAAAAATCCTACCTCTTCTCTTTAGCTGCTATCCAGTACTTATACTTAGTATATCTTATAGATGGCAAGAAAGTGAGTAAAATTGAGAGAGCAAGTGGAAGGCTTCAATTCTAATAAAAGGTTTAAAGGAAAAAATACTTTCATCTACATAAACAAGCTAATGGACCAGATTGTTACTTCTTACTATTTTTCAAACTTCTTGGAAGGCTAGGAAATAGAACACCTGTGGAAGGTGTTTCAAAGGTTTAATGTTGTTATGGATATATATGTTGCTAGAAAGAGGAACAAATTTGGTTGAATATTCAGATTTGTCTAATTTAAAAATGTGACGGATATGGTTGAGTTGGAGAAAGATCTAAAAGCTATCTAGATTGGGTGTTACAAGTTGAGGGTTAACATAACAAGGTTTAAAGAGGAAAAGAGTAAGAGTTCGATAGGAAATTAGAAGAAACCGCTATAATGAAGAAAAGAGAAACTGGAAATTTTCAGGATGGTAAATGCTTCAGAGATTTGCTTATTGGTAGACTGGCCAGAACAGAGATCAAAAGGGAGTAAAAAAGCAAATGGGTTGGAATAAAAAATTTAATTAGAGGCAGAAGAATTAGCGTGCTTCAAAAATGCACATTAGGTGAGCTAAAGAAGGTGGAAATGCTTAAATGATTCAGTGCTTGTATGATGTAGATAGAATTGGCCTATGCAAAATAAAATAGCTAGGGTCAAAAGGTGTTATTGGAGTTTCAATCTAGGAAGGCTATAGATATAATGTTAGTTGAAGGAGAAGAATGGTTTGAACTGTGGTTTTCATGGATTTGTCCATGGAAAAAGAACCTAAATGGTTTAGAGTAAGCTAGTTTGGCTTCCTTGCATTGGAGTTCTTCTTCATGCTTAAAGAAGATCAACATTTGAGTTGCTAAGTGTAAAATGGAGAAATTTTTTTTCTTCATGGATAGAGCTACAACAGAGAAGTCATGCATTCATATTGGCAAAGTTCTTATTTTAGCATGTGAATTGAAGTTTATTTCAGAAATTGTCAAATTAAAGGTTGATTAAAAAAATTGCAAGGCTAGAATTGTTAAAGATACATTTCCATATCTTAAGGTAAGTTAAGAGTTTAGTAGTAACAACTAGTACTCATTTGAATCCGAAGCAAATGAAGGTTATTATGATGTTGGAAATGGTGAAGGTTTTTTTGAATTTGTATCTATAGAAGATGAACAGGCATAATTGTTAGAGAACACTCTAGAAGAGGAAAATGTGCAGAGTGTGTTCGAAAGAATGTCTTGGGAAGGAAACAAGAATAATAGTAAGGTGACAAAAAGGGAGATCAGTGTTAATTGTGGTCCAAGAAAATCTGATTTAGTGGTAGCTGATTCACTAAAAGTAGAGAATGGAAGAGGCCAAAATGAAGATAGTATTGGGCCATTTCGAGTCAGTAAATTTATGGAGCCCAATTTGAGTAAGCCTACAAAACAGAGAAAATGTATAAAAGATAAAAAGATTGAAAAGGTGCTTAGCAAGTCTGGGGGTGTAGTGGGCTAGCCCGAATATGAATTAGATCAAGTTATTGCTGATATTTATGTTTGTATGACTAAAAGTAGAAAGAAAATGACAGTCAATAATGAGAAGAAAGAAGATGAGATGACTCAAGACAACTAACAATTAAGCAAAATTGTTGCTGATTCTCTCTCTGATAGTGATGTGATTAACATGAATCATCAGGCATGTTCAAAGGTAATGGAAAATCAAAAATAATCTGGAGGTTAGGGAAGTGTTGAAGGTTGAGAAAATTATAGAGATTGGCAGCATAGTGAGGCTTTAATTGAAGGATTTTAGGCATTCGATGGCTAAGGTCTTAAGCAATAGCATTAGGGTAGTGAGGAAAGCTAAAGCGACAGGGGTCAGTAAGTAGTTTATTGGTGGACTTGGTGGCTTTGTTTTAAAAATAATAGTTTTGTCACTCAATGTCAGAGGAATAAGGAAGTTTGAGAAGAGAAGGCTAGTCAGAGAATTTGTAATTGCAGAAAAGGTAGAGTTTATAAGGATTTAGGAGACTATGCATGCTGGAAGGAATATTCAGATAATCAGGTTAGTCTAGCCGTTTACAAACTTCAATTATGCTTTGATAGATTTAGTTGGAATTCAGGCAGATTGTTGTGCATATGGGATAGTAATTTGTTAAATCTGATGTTATTCGTGGAGATGGATTTCTATGTGTAATTGGTAAATGAGTGGGTTACCAAAATGATGTAATGATGGTGAATGCCTATGGACTTTAAGTATAAATCAGAAGAAGGTTTTGTGGAGAACTTTGCTAGAGTTGAAAAATAGGTTCAATGGATTATGATGTACCTTTGGTGATTTTAATGCGGTTCGAAAAAATGATGGAAGGCGATGCTATGATTTCAATGAAGGTATTGCAAAGTGTTCAATGGTTTTATTGAAGAGTTTAAGCTAATTGATTTACCTATTAGGGCAAAAAAAAAATTTACCTGGTATAAGAAAGATGGCTCCAAAATGAGCAAGTTAGATCAATTTTTGATGTTTTCTGGCTTGTTATCTGTTTAGCTAGATTCAACAATAGTAGCTTTGAAATGTAGCAAATTTGATCATTGTCTGTTGCAACTAAAATCAATTAAGGCAGATTTTGTTCTTATTCCATTTAAGTTTTTTATTGCTTGGATGAATCATGTAAGCTTCAAGGACATCCTTTCTATGGCTTGGAATTCACATGTTATTGTTGGCTGTGCAAGCTTTATGTTCAAAGAGAAATTAAAAAAAATTAAAATTAGCTTTAAGGGCTTAGAAAGATTAGTTCCTTGGTAAGGTGTTGTAAAAAAGCTTTACTCTAAAAGAGGAAATGGACAAGTGGAATAGATTGGCAGAAGAAAAGGCTTTGAATGAGGAGGAACGGAAAACTTGGATGGAGATTTTATCTAACTTTTGGAAGAATGAAAGTTTGAAGGAAAGCATGATCAAATAGAAATCAAAAGTTAAGTGGGCTATGGAGAGAGGTAAAATTTCCAGATATTTTTGTGCATTGGTACACGATGGAGTAAGAAGTAATAAAATTTTAGGTCTCTCAATATGGTAATTGGGTAGAAAATCCAGCTAAAATCAAAGAGGAAGTATTTAAT
This sequence comes from Aquilaria sinensis, assembly GCA_005392925.1. Lineage (NCBI taxonomy): Eukaryota > Viridiplantae > Streptophyta > Magnoliopsida > Malvales > Thymelaeaceae > Aquilaria > Aquilaria sinensis. The sequence goes on along the minus strand of SMDT01000027.1, from coordinate 113,519 downwards.
TTCTTCAAAGTGAAGTTTCAAAAGTCCATAAAGAAGAGACCGACCTTCCTCAATGATAAATTTAAGAAGATTGGTAAGGAACGAAAAGTCTTCCTAAAAAGAGTTGTATAAGAAAAATAGATGAAATCCGCTATTTGGAATTGCGAGGCGTCAAAAGCCTCAGGTCCGTATGGTTTCAACTTTAGCTTTATCAAACAAAATTGGGATGTGGTTAAAAAAGATGTTGTAGCTTTTGTTCAATAGTTTTTTAAGATAAGAAAGTTGGTGAGTGGTTCAAATGCCTCATTTCTCATATTGGTTTCAAAGAAATATGATCCATTAAGTTTAAATGACTATCACCTAATAAGTTCGGTTAGGTGCCAAAATAAAATAATTGTAAAAATTTTGGCTAAAAGATTAAAGGAAGTAATTCCATTTATTGTGGGAGAATAGAAGTCATCTTTTTATCATAGGAGAACAAATTTTGGATAGGGTTGTTGTGGCTAATGAAGTATTGGATCTTGTTAAGAGGTGAAAAGGGAAGGCGTTTGTCTTCAATGTCAATTTAAAAAATGCATTTAATTGTGTTAATTGGGTTTTCTGGATTTAGTGATGCAGTAAACAGGATTCGGAGATAAATGGTATATATGGAATACATCCTGCATTTCAAGTGCTTCCGATTTAGTGCTTGTGAATGGAAGTTCCATGACTGAGTTTATTCCAGAAAGAAGTATTGGCTAAGGTGACCCCCTTTCCTTTTTTTTTTATTCTTGTTAGTGGTTGAAGTGTTGAACATTATGATGTTGGAAATGTGAAAAGAGGTTGTTTAAATAAATTTATGTAGGTGGTGATGGGCTGCATAAATCACATTTACAATATGTTGATGACACATTGTTTATTGGTGAATGGAATAAAGTTAATATTACATATTTAATCAGATTGTTGAAGTGTTTTCAGTTATCCTTAGGCCTTAAGGTGAACTTGGTGAAAAGTAGACTATTTGAGGTTGGAGTTCAACTTCTGGAGGTAGAGAGAGTTACTGCTAATGTGGGTTGTAAAACTGGTAATAGTCCATTCATTTATCTCGGCTTTCCCGTTGGCAAAAAATATGTCAAGGTGTGAGTCTTGGAAACCTATGATCAATAAATTACAGCACAAATTATCTTCTTGGGAAGCTTGATTGTTGTCCTTTGGAGGCAAGTTAACCTTGAGTCAGTTTTGGCGAGTATTCCCTTATACTTATTATTTTGTTTTGTACCCTTGTGAGTGTTAAATTCTCTTGAAAGCCTTTGCAATACTTTTTTTTTTTTTGGAAAGGGGAAGGGCAAAAAAATTACTTGAGTGCCTCGGGGTAAAGTTTAAGTGGATAGAGAGTTAGGAAGTTGAGTGTAAGTTGTGTGAAGAGTAAAAATTTGGCTTTATTAGGTAAATAGTGGTGGAGATTTTTTTTTGTAAGGAGGGAGCATTGTGGAGGAAGATTATCACTAGTATTTATGGTTTAGATGGTGGGTTAAATTTGTTTTCAGGAGGGAGAAGATAGGAAAGTGTATGGGGCAGAGGGCATTGTCAAGTTGGGCTATGATATTGAATCTTGTAGAGTTGATTTCATAAATTCCATTAGGTGGAAACTAGGGGATGAAAGTTTTTGTAGGTTGTGGACAAATACTTGGATATGTAATTTAAGTCTTGTGTTAAGGTTTCCAAGGGAAGCTAGGCTGGACGAAAAATCTGGATTATAAAATAATTGATAAAATGAGGTAGGTTAATAGAGTGTGGCAGTAGAATTAGGGCTGGATGGGAACTTTACATGGAAGAGAACCTAGTGGGCTACAAGAAATAATGGCTGTTTTGTAAGGAATCACACCAGATTCTACAGTAGTTGATTCTCGAACTCAGTTTGGAAGCTTTAATGGTGTTTTTTCTGTCAAATGGTCGAGCAGATGCTTGGATGATGTACTTTTACAACCATATGTACCTTCAATTTGTACCTAGTGGAACAAGTGGGCTCTTAAGAAAGTGACCATGTTTATATGGCATGCAATTCAACATCATATTCCGACAAGGCTAAATTTAATTACCAGATGAGTTAGTTTGGTGGGCTCGAGTTGTCCATTTTGTGTGAAGAACTTGAAAACTTAAATCATATTCTGATGCATTGTCGAAATATAGGCTTTGCGTGGCATTCCATATTGTGTTAGTGCAATATTAACATGCAAATTGGTATTGACTTGTTGGATTTCTTAAGTTTTAGACCAATTGAGTGCAGGATGTTATTTCAGTTCGAAGTATGGTAGGCAATTATTTAGGTTTCAGCATGGCTTCTTGGGAAATGGAGAAATAATGTTGTGTTTAATGGTAAAATTTTTATGGCAACAGGTATTTTGTCTGAAATTTAGGTGTTATCTTTCTTGTGGTTGAAAAATAGGTGTTCAAAGTTTTTTTGTTCATGGAATGATTAGTGTATTGCTCTATTACAGGCTATAAATAGTAGTAATTGATATGTTTGGGTTGTAATTTTTTGCTTATTCTCTAGCTGTTTGCTGGTGATTTAAGTCTTTTCTTAAGTCCTGAGTTCTGTTGCAATTTGCAGATACATTCTGTTGTACTTTGCCTTTCATTAATAAATCTTTTTTTGTTTGCTGTAAAAAAAAAAAAGAGCAAAATATTCTACCTGTTACATCCCAAAATTGTATGAGTTTTTTTTCTATTTTGGGAGGTTGCAAAATGATGAACCATTTTCTGAAAAAAAAAATGTAATAAATTGTCATCTGATTTCCTATCTTATCCTTAAAAAGTTTATATTTGACATGCAATAAATGCTTTTAAAAGGGTAAAGTTTGGAAATGCATTATTGCCTTAAATTTTCAAACAAAATTTAGCAAAGAATTATGAGAATAAAACAAATTCTCAACCTTAAAACCAAAAGGTTTAGATGAAATACTTCCACTATTTTCAAAAGCCCATACCACCTTATGACATACCACCTTATCAGAGTTGTTGACTAAAATAACTTTTCAAGTTCAAATTCACCATGAACTGATTGAACACAGGGATTCCTAATCAAATAATCTTCTTTGCAAACTTTCTAGCTACCCCTAAACTTCAGTTTCCTGAAAAACTAAATTAATAATAGAACCTATCTCTTTTACTTAAAAGAGTTAAAATAATATGGAACCTATCTTTTCAAAATTATATCTTCAATCCAGCAGTTATCCTAAAATGTATTTGAGTTTCACTTCCCACGACTTAAGGTTCATCAACCCTCTTCAAGAAACAGGTCTAGTAACTTTAAATGTATAAGAAATATGAACTATTTTTCTCCAAACTAAAGTTGTCATAGTACTCTTAGGATGTTTTAGTTACAAACTATGAGTGACAATGTCTTATTTAGCATCAATGGTGCATTTCCATAAAGATCCTTGGTCATTTCCATATCACCATAACAATTTGCATGGTAATAACCTAGACCACCATTTAGCCTAGACTTGTAAATCAATTTACAATCAATATTTAAAGTTAGTTTAATTTCTATCACCCATTTCTATGCCCCAAAAAACACAACTTTAAATTTCTCCAATCTTGTTAGCAATTCAAATGGGAATATTAAAACAAAAAAAAAAAAGAAAATATAAGGCTAGGAGCTTGCTTTTCCTTTTCAACTTGCTATTACCATTTAACGCCTTAGTACCACAATAAAAAGGAAGAAGGAATGAGGCACCAAAGAGGATTTTATTGTAACCCCTTCAACAAGAAACACGTCTAGATCAACTGTTAACTTTATAGTCTTCTCCATGTAATATCAAGCATAGTCCATGAGTTTCCATGAATGCTTATTCTAGTCACTAACAAATTTTATCTTGTAGTTTAAACACATTCAAGCTTTAAAAGCTACAGTCTATGCACTAACATACCTTTTATGATGCTTTTGGTTTTGATTATTGCTTTAATTGTCTAATTTAGATTTTAAGAACGCATTTGGGTTTGGAAAAGGTAAAAGACATACCAGGCTTTAGTCCTGGTCAATAGCTAAAATATTTATAAGGTAACATTTGTAATTTATTCTAAAAGGTAATCTTAATTTTAATTCCATAATGAGCAAAAATTTTTCACTTAGGATATTCCTTTCATATGGGTTTGGCAAAAAACACTGGATGAACTTAGGGACTTGATTTGCTAATAAATTTTAAAGCTCATACCCAAGTAATTTGATATAATCCATGGTTTGAGCAATAGTATACTAATAGAAAGGCTAATTACAAAAAAAAAAAACCCTAAGATTAAGTGTAATTAAAGTTTACCTCAATTTGTCTCAAAACCTAAAATTTATGTCCTGGATGTAAGCACTTTTTTTCTTAATATCTGATTCTAATTTAAATTGTATACTACTTATATTTTAGTAAATTTAAGTTATAATAGTTTGAGATTTAATTAAGAGTTTAAATTATCAAATTTTCCCCATTTAAAAGTAAAAAAATAATTTACCACGTAAAGTATAGGTTTCTAAAATATAATTGGTTAAACTGTAATTTCATCTAAACTTCAAACATTTTTGTAAATAGCCCAAACAAGGAAATACAAGTAAGGAAGATTAGTTAAATAAGATATCTATTCATTGCAAAATCTATTATGCATATATATATATACACACCCTATGATTTCTCCTAAAATTGCTCATCCTTAATTTGATTAATTCCTATTATATTGCTAACATCTTCTCTCCTTTATTGCGATTGTCTTTTACTCAAATCTAGGGATGTCAAAAAATACACCCTACTTGCCCCTACCTTCCTAGAACCCGGTTATCTAAACCTAAACCCGACCCTACCTATAAAGCCATAGGGAGGATACGAGTTTAACTAATCATACTTGACCTTACCCAAACTCCTTCCAAATTAGAATATTTATATTTAAAATATGATTTTATTTCAAAATAAAATTTTAATTTAACATGAATTACCATGTGTTACTTTAGCTTATGATTTCAAAATAAAATCATAAATATACACATTCTTTTGAAAATATTTATAAAAATATAAAAAAAATCAAAAAAAAGTTAAACATGTGCCTTAAATTGGTTGACACCTATATATTTATGGGAAAGGTCTGTGATTAGCTAAACTTGGCTAAAACCCAATATGTTGATATCCCTACTCAAATTTGTATTTTCTTCCTCTCAACCTTGTCAACTGTTGTCCATCCCTAGACCACCTAATGTCATCACTGCCAATCAATATCATCATAATCCTGCCTAAGGATCCTTACCAAAATCTTCATCCTTATGGTAGCTAGCCTTATTTCACAGTATTGCGATTTTCTCTTAAAATATTCAGTTTGTGAAGACAATGGCAATGATGCAAATTGAGGCGAATGCTGGACATGTTGGTGGATGTGGGTTAGGGTGATGTGTAGCAATGACAATAATGCTTTGAGGAGGCTGAATTGACAATAAATCACAACAGAAAATTAGTGTATTTGTGAGGGGAAAGATTGTAGCAAATTATATCAGAAGGCAAACTTGCTACAAAAATAATCATATCAAACATCATCGGAAAAAAAAGTCATGGCTAACTAATAATCATCACTATATTGAGACAATAGTGAGAAGATTCAAATCATCACAAAAAGAGCAATGGTTATAATCGTAGCAAACATTACCTTCAATTCTACAATGATTAATTATTTCTATGTTTTTTAAAATGCTAATTTTTGTATATATAATTAATTAAATTAATATATTATCTTAATATTATAATGTTGAGGAGACCTAATGAGATGAGGAGGCCAACGGAGATGAGGAGGCAAAGACACAAGGAGGTGAGGAGGCCGACAGATACGAGGAAGCTGACGGAGATAAGGAGACAAGGGTGCCAACAGGGACAAGGAGGCAAGGAGGTGAAAATGTAGATGGAGGCGATGAGGATAGGAAGGGGCCAAAATAGGAGAAAAGAGGAGAGAGGGCTGCGAATCAAAAATAAGAAGAGGAAAGGATGTGAAATAGCTAACATGTTGCGACAATGTATATCATTGCTTAGATAGTGATGATTTAGCCTCAATTAAATGCCAAATCGAGGCTAAATTGTCGTAAAATTGTAATGATTATAATTGTTGCTAAAAGGGGAGCTACGATTTAATCACGTGGTGCTAGCTTGGCCCTTGATGTTGCCACCTTTTCTGTGACAACTAGAATTATCGCAGATGTCCCACCCAAATTTCACCCAAAAATTTCATATCCTTCCTAAATATCTTGGAATTTCATTTCAAATTTCCAACGATTTTACTACAATAGTTATCTACTTGCTATGATTTTGCCTCAATTTTTTATTTTTTTTCCTACGATTTTCCCAGGATTTTCAACTACAACACTAATTATAAAATCTTAAAAATTTTGTGATATTAAAAATTAGTGAAAATTTTAAGGACTGTTAGAGTAATTATTATCGATGGCTAAAATTAATCATGTTAAAATTCAAAATTCAAGTATCTAATTTCACAAATATAAACAGTTTAGAGAACCAATGTTCCCATCGTAACAAATTTCTATAATGATCAATAAACCTACTAAATATCAAAAAATCAAAATTTTAGAGTTAGTGGTTAGTGTTTAGGGGTTAAGGTTAGGATTAGGGTTAGGGTTAAAGAGTTTAGGGTTTAGGATTTAATATTTAGGAATTAAGGTTAGGCTTAATTTGAAAGTCTCCCAAAAGTTTGGAGTTAATTTTTCAATTTGGAAGTCTCCAAAAAGTTTGGAGTTGGGGTTAGTATATATTAAGGTTAATGTTAAGTAGTGTTTAGGGTTTAATGTTTAAGGTTAGTGTTAATGGTTAGGGCTAGGATTAGGATTAGTGTTTAGGGTTATGGTTTAGTGTTAGTGTTTAGGGTTAGGGTTAATTTTAGGGTTTAGGTAATGTTTAGGGTTAAGGTTTGTGTTTAAGGATTAAGGATTAGGGTTTAGGGATTAAGGTTTAGGGTTTAGGGTTTTAGGATAAGGGTTTAGAGTTTAAGGTTAGTGTTTAGGATGATGGTTTAATGTTTTTGTTTAGTGTTATAAGGTTAGGGTTAGTGTTATAAGGTTTAGCTTTTTAGGATAAGGGTTTAAGGTTTAGGTTTAGTGTTTAGTGTTATGGTTTAGTATTAGTGTTTAGTGTCTTACGGTTTAGGGTTAAGGTTAGTGTTTAGGGATTAGGTTTTAACGTTAAGGTTTGGGGTTTTAGGTAAGGGTCAAGGTATTAGGGTTTAAGGTTTAAGGTTTTAGGATAAGGGTTTTGGGTTAGTATTTAGGGTTATGGTTTAGTGTTAATGTTTAGTGTTAGGGTTAGTTTTAGGGTGTAGGGTTTGGGGTTTGGGGTTTGAGGTTTGAGGTTTAGAGTTAAGGTTTAGGATTTTAGGGTAAAGGTTTGGGTTATGGTTTATTTCATAGCAAAATTGTAGCAGTCAATTCTACGATTTTTCTATATTATTTTGCTACTATTATTATCGTAGCAACATTGTCACATGCTATAGTACTTGGAGACAATTTAAATTGTCAGTAACAAATTGTAAAAAAATTGTGAGGACTTTTTAGGCCAAGCAACAATTTCTAATCAATGGAAATAGAATCATCAGAAAATCATTGCAATAATGACCATTGACTGGTCAACACTTTTTTGAACAATGATTGGACTACAATAACCTTTTGCCTTGTTTAAAATCATGCTAGATGATTGTAGCTTTTGCTTCATTCTCTTGTAATGAATTAGGGGAAGTAACTGGTTAGTGTATAGACACATAATCCTTTTATTTCATGCACATCTAGCATAAAACTTTGATCACATCTACATACTTAAGAGGCATCTTTATTTTTTTATGCCTTGATTCCATATTTGGAGTGAAACAAATAGGTTTTTAGTTCAATGGCAATTTTTAGATACATTTTACTATTATTGTAAACACAATTGGTATAACAGTAGGAAGCCATATGTTTATTTTCTAGAGACACCTTTATTTTTTATGATGTGAGCTGATACTTAGAGAAAAATAAACATATTTCGATTCACTAGCAATTCTATAAAAGTATCTGACATATTTACCTATTATTTTAGATATATCCTCATTTTTTTATGACGTGATTCCATAATTTGAATGATATAAACAAATTTTTGTTGACTAACATTTCCTTTAGACATAGTTGCTTTTTATTTTAAACTTATTTGGCATAAAATACAAATACATTTACCTATTATTTAAACCACATTCTTGTTTCAAAGGATCTTAAAGAGTTGATGTCTTGTTGCTCCTTTATTTCCATCTTCCTGGTCAACTTCAATTTGTCACAAACTCCATATTCGAAGTCAGTGAGACAATGTCATTGTCTTTGGAAATGAATGAGATTCTTGGCAGTGGAAGCAGTGGCAGATAATGATCCAAGATTCTTAACAACAGAATAGATGAAGGATGAATGGAGAGATATTTGGTTTTCTTCCTTAAGATAGACTCAACCAGACTTTTCTTCTTAATAATCTACTCACGCTCTATCTTTTTGTTTTTTTTACCATTTCGTAGGATTAGTCTCTTAGCTAAATAACACAAATCTTTGACGAGGACATGCAAAGCTTTTAGTGAAGTGGTAGGAAATGCAAAATAGAGGCTACAAGATTGTAAAGGAGGGGTAAATTTGTCAACTGGCCACTACAAGCATGCAAACACTTATGTCCTTTTAATCCCTAACCAATCTTGGGCCCTATAGAAATGTATATTATTCATTAAAGGACAAGAGCTGTATATGGTGGGGCAGCTATCCTTTTGTGTGGAGTTAATGCTATTTTTCGCCCTCTTAGTTAGCCATGCATTTTGGATGGGTTGCTATTTTCGCAATGTGTAGCATTTTGGCCTTCATTGTTAAGTAGCTACGTGTACACAAGTTGTGGGGTTAATTTCAAGGGAATCTTCAATTTGTTGTGTTTTTACAGTTAGGTCATTCATCATTCAAAGTTGTTAATAATAGCCTTTTGAAAGATTGTTAGACTATGAAACTATGTTCATTTTTTTTTTCACTACACGTATTCTTAAGTGGTGATCATAGAGGTTAGGCTCTTTTTTTTATTTTTTATTTTTTTAATAGCAAAAGCAATTTCTTTATTAAAAAGAAATAGTACAATATACCCAGCTAGATGCTGAATTGACAATGTCCCTAAACAAGTGAAACCACCCATAAGTACAAAAAGAAAAATAAAAAAATAGAGTTGCTATTGACTGCTTAGCTGAAACACCCTTTCCTTAGAGCTACAGAATCTCTAACATGCTAGGAAAATAGTACATTAAGCACATATATAGGATCAAGGCACCAAGTACTCCAATCACATTTAAACCCACTACATTGACTAGAGAACCATAAAAATGAAACCATCTGAATTTCACTGAATGCCTTCAAACTAGAATAATCTTTACCAGTGAATTACTTTGCATTCTAACGAAGCCATATGATCCAGGCTGCCATAAGTAAAGTTGCCAGCCATACATTATTAGCTTTGCTATTTCTAAGCAATCTATATGATTATCTTAGCATATTCTAAATGCTGGATGAGTTCTAACTTGAAACTTGCCACCATCGAGTGAAATGAGACTAGACCTGAGAAGCCTTGGGCCACTTAATAAGGGCATGTTTTGTGTCTTCCAATTCTAGGTTGCGAAAGAAACAATGGCGATTTACTTGGGCAACACAATGAACCACAAGATTAACATTTGTTGATAGCCTATCCTTTTCCACTTTCTAGATGAAGAAGTTGACTTTGATTAGCACAATGGGGGCTCCACAAATTGATGTAATCTTCATCAATTTGTAACGTTGTTTTGTTTATTAACATCCTTAATTCTAAAGCACAGTAACCTCTAACCCCATTGATGTGCCGTTGTAGCACACTGGGCAGCTTCTAGGTACTTGAAAATTTTGAAGCATATTGGTTAGTTGCTGCTGTAATGCTCTTTCCCTTCCCTATAGAGGCCTTTCCAATTCCATCTTCATTGCCAAATACCTTTCCTCCACTCCCTTCTGCTAAATACACTGCAATCTCCTTATTTCTCAATAGCAAAAAGCCTAGGAAAAATTTCTTTAAGAGTCCTATCCCTAACCTAAATGTCTTTCCAAAAGCTTACCAGTTCCCCACTTCCTATCTTCCATCTAAAAGACCCCAACAGATTTAGACCCAAATCATCAATTTCAGTACCTGCCTTCACTATCCACGCCCAAACCTTACCCCAATTACCTTTCTTAACCTGCCCCAGACCTCCATCATCACCATACAACGGCGATATCAATCTTCTCTACAAAGCACCTCTCCTTCATTCTTGTATCCCTACCACCATTTACCTAGTAGAACTAAGTTCCTAGCTTTTAAACTACCCAATCCCAGCCCTTCATCCTCCTTTGCTGCCAAAACTTTGTCCTAAGCAACCCACCTAATTTTCCTACCCTCCCCATCATTCCCCCAAGAAAAAGGAATTTCTTATACTTTTTAATTTTTTCAGAATACTCACTGGGGCTCGAAAGACTAAGAAGAAATAAAGGGGGAGACTGTTTAGTACAGATTTCACCTAGGTTAACTGACCACCAACCGATAACATGATCACCTTCCAAGTAATGAGCTTTTCTCTACAGCGCTGAATAACTGGCTGCTCCTGCTCATACATGCACCTACAGGAAGGCCCAGGTAACGGAAGGGCAAATTTTCAGCTTCACATTTCAAATTTTCAGCAGCCAGGATAAGATTCAATTCATTAACACGAATACCATACAATTTGCTTTTTGACATATTTATTTTTAAACCTGAAACAAGTTGAAAGCATTTGAGAATATGACTTAGATTCATCATGTTTTCTTGGCTACATTCCCCCAAAAATAGTGTGTCGTCGACCAACTATAGAAGAGTTATTTCTAGCCCTTCCCTGCCAATTTTTACTCCTTTGAAAAGATTTTTTCACGAGCTTCCAACATCATAACATTTAATGCTTCCGCTGCAATTAGAAATAAGAAAGGCGAGAGTGGGTCACCTTGCCTTAATCATTTAGCCATACTAAAATTCCTTTGTTGGGCTTCCATTCACTAATACAGACACCTTATTAGATTTCAAGCATTTCATTGGTCCATTTCCGCCATTTTAATCCAAAACCATCTTCCCTATTGTCACATATAAGAGCCTCCAATTTACACAATCGAAAGCTCTCTCAAAATCTGCCTTGAGCAACAATGCCTTCTTCCTTGATCGTTTTAGATAATCAACTACTTCATTCACAATTAATACCCTGTCTAAAATATGCCTACCTTTAATAAATGCAGACGTGACTCTCCAATAATATGACTAATAACGCTTTTTAGCCTTTCTGCAAGTGTTTTTGCAATCATTTTATACACACAACCAATCAAGCTAATTGGCCTATAGTCCCTCAAGCCCACTGGATTAGCATTCTTTAGTATAAAAGTGACAAAAGAAGAGTTTGTGTCATTTACCAATCTTCCACGAGTTCAAAAATCATTCGCATAATCCACCACCTCTTTTTTTATGACACGCTAGAATCTCTTGATGAAACCGAAAATGTATCCATCAGGTCCTGAATATTTTCCACCTCCACATTTTTTAACTGCTTCCTACCATGGAAATACAGTCCACTATGGAAATACAATTTCTTCTTTTTATTGTTTCCTATCTATTATTTAACGTTGTTGTGTGATTTGAGATGGATTTGTTTGTACTAGGGAAAACTTAGGGGAGTTGTGAGATGTTTGGAGTACCTGTTTTTTTTCGGGTAAATGAAATGGTGGTGTCGACGAGTTTAGTTTTTTCTTGTTGAGCCCTTTACTATTGAAACTGAACAGGGTGCGCAGCACAGGTACTTCTCTAGTACTCTCTTAAACCACAAGAGATCGTTCAATAACTTAACTGTAAATTAATTATGTGGTGACTCTACAACATGTAGCTAAAAGTAAATCACAAAAGGCAATATTTTCTATCTTACATTCCACGAATTGGCACATTCAACATGTGGTGACCACTGAAAAGTCGATGTCATATTATTAGCAGCAAGGCTTTGGTATGGCATGGTAGCCAACTTATATTGCTTCCAATCCCGGAGGACCGCCGTGAGATCCTTCACCTTGGCGCTAATGTAGCGACAACAATCAGCATGAACGGTTGTCACCGCTGCAAAATCATTACTAACCGCACAAAACCCGCTGAAATATCGAGTGTCCAAGAAGTGAACTCCAAGGCCTAAAGCGGGAAACAACCCATCTCGCATGAGATCCAACAAGACATCCTGCTCTTTCATGCCTGCGGCACTGTCTTTCATGGAGTACCACTTTTTGAACAAGCCGATGGTTTTGTTGTTCGATTTGACGTAGTAGAACCCGGTGTTGATCCAGTTGTTTTCCGACGATTTGTTGCCGTTGAATCCGCCGTTTATTTGGAGGTCCGCAGTCTTGTGTTGGTTCAGAATTGGAAACGGGTTCCTTAGCCACATGACATCGGTATCCTGTATTCGTAATTGGTGATACAAATCAGCTATCAGAATAACTTAACAACATCAACCCTAATGAAGGTGCCCATTATTCTTTGTCGCTTGAGTTGATTTAATTTATAATTACTTATATTTCATTTTTATGATTTATCTTTTTTGTATTTGTATTGGTACAAGAATTACACGGTAGGGAAGAAAAGAAAGGGTACCGACCGTGAAAACGAAGTTGTAGCCGCGTTTCAGGACATCTAAAAGAAACAGAGTTCTTGTCCACATCATCTTTATAAAATCCGCAGACATGTACACTTTCTCGCCGCCGTAATCAACACCGTCCGCCACCAGCCGGAAACAGTGCAGCCGCTTGAATCTGCACCGTTGGTACGCTGCCTCGTCCACCGCCACCACCAACAGGTTCTCCACCAGCCGCCGCGTCTCCTCCCCAAGCCAAAAGCTCTCTAGGAAAAGATCCAGCATCGTCGTCTCTGAGCTCACATCTTGTTCCGCGTACGCCTTGTTCACGATCGCGATAATAACCGTCTTGTCCTCTGTTGCCGTCTCCGCCAGAGCCGCCTCCAGCTCGTCCGCGTTCAACTTCACCGTCGTGTGACAAAAGGATATACGTCTCTCTTGTTAATTTCAACAAAAAAAAAAAAAATAGAGATAGACAAACAGCGCAAAGAAGGGGAAAAGAAAGCTTATGCATTTAAAATTAAGTACGTATACTTACGAAGTGTGTGGAGGTTAAGCAATTGGATTGTTGTTCGGCGAGGAAAAAGAAGGGGTTGGAGAAGGGGGGAGACCAGACGAAAATGTAGAGAAGTCCTACGAGAAGAAGAGCGGAGAGGAGGAGATTTCCGACGGTACTCTTGCCAGAATTCATTGTGGAGTCTAATTCTGGCTGTTGATGACTGAAGAGTGAGAAGGATCTGGAGAGGGTGTAGTCTGAAATTGGGAGCAGGAAGGCCAAGCCAATTATTAATTAATGTTGAAGAAGATGATCCTGAGGACTTAATTACTCGAACGAAGCCGGACGGGAGCGAAGGACGCCGGGATGCGCTACGCCGGGCTCTTAAAATAGACACCAACAACCAACTAGTTCGAGCTTGTCAGACAATCGCGCTGTACGTGTGGTCGGGTTATTGGCTTAGGAATCCGGTGAAAATCTCGAGGTGGTGCAGGCTAGGGTTTATTACGATATACGTTAACGTAATTAACGAGATAAATATAATTAATTAATACTCTTGGTAGTATATAGGGTTTGCAATTAAGTACGGTCGATTAATTAATTGGGAGCGGTGATCTGCATATGTAATGTAAATGGGGATTTAATTTGGTTAATTAATTAAACAATGTGATCAGAGAGTCATGTGAGGATACATGTTAAGAATGCTACTTTTGGTTTATTAGTGCAATGCCGTTTTAGAGAATAAACAAGTCTTCCAGACGTCCAACAATCGTGCACTTGGTTCGGTGCAGGCCTGGAGAAGCTTCTATCTACCAGGTTTTCTCATTGGCCTGACATTTCTCAGGTTTTTAATTAATGCTGGTAATCAGAGAAGGGCAGGTTGCTAGCTAGGCCACTTGTAAGCGATGAATTGTGATATTTATGATAATTAATAGTTGTCCGCTAGCGAAGTTCTTGGGGTTGAAATCAAGGGTCTTTAACTGGATTCAAACTTCAAGAGCGACGAAATTGAATCTCTCATGTGATGGGGTGCAAAAATAAGGACTGTGGTGCGTAGTAGTGGAAATATTCTGTCAGATGAGCAAATATAGTGAAATCCGTATGTCATAGACACCATAGTTACAGGCAATCAAGATCCGTCCATAATATCTGTGGTCTGTAACATAATTATGGCCTATAAATATACTCCTTCTCCCATCAGTACCGCGTTAATGTCATATCAACATCTCGCGGGTCTGGAATATTGGTGAAACTCTCATCCAAGTTACTAAAATTTACTCTCTTCAGCGTTCATTTCACTAATGTTGTTCAATTTGGCTTGATGTGGAGATTAAAAAGTAGAAAAAAATGTGTGTATTATTTTTACTTTTACTCTTAATTTTTTGCACATAAATCAAGAAAGTTAGAAAAGTGGATATTAAAATAGTAACTTGAAGGATAGTATGGTAAAATAAATTATTAAATATAAAAATGTTGTAAGGATTTAAGATGACTAAAAAAAGAAAATTGAGTAAGATTAGTGAGATGGAGGGAGTAATTTGCTTTTTAATCCTCGTATCCCATAACTTTGAAGGCTATTATGTGAGCCCTCTTCCTCACTAAATCCCATCACGTTGTTGTTGGGCTACACCAACAAAGGTGGTGGTAGACAGCCTCAATCCTGGAGGGTGGTTCATTGTAACTCATGCACAATTTACACTTGACTGATCCAACTAGTCTATTAATTAATTGTTTAAAATCAAATTATAATTTAGAACTAAAAATTTTCAATTACATGTCACTAAAGGAAAATTATTCTCTCTTACCGTAGGGCTATTGGTCCTTCTCACAAGTAGAACAAAAGGCATTCTATGGCCGGCAAGAATCGTTATTGTAGGTGGCTGAAGTTGATGGGGGCAAAGTAAGGATGAAAGATGTGAAAACTCAATAAGCTAGAATTCTGGTTGAAGAAGACTTGGATTCAGAATTTCCCTTTTTTAAATTTTAGCAAATCAACATTATTCGCGGTGGGTGGCTTATTTGATCTCAAAATGTAATTTTAGTGGCAAACTGGGACACAAAAAAAAATATTATTGGTATATTTGGTCTCAATCTCAAACATTAGCAGCAAATTTAGCATTTTTTCCTTTTCTCATTCCCAGCTTGGGCCACCGAGATTAATTGTTTGATTGGGAAGCCATTTCCGTTAAGACCATCAGATTTGGATCATAATTTGAGGCCCAAAATCTGAGATTGCGTGCATGAATAATTTGGGGCGATATTGGGCTCGATTACCATCCCACTCTGTGAGCCCAACCTTTGTACCACCAACACAAGCTCAGAATAATAATAATAATAATAATAATAATAATAATAATAAGCAGATCCATTAAGATAGGTGCTTATAGTTTCACTTCATAGTTCATAAAGGCTTCCACTCACAGGCAGAAATCTTTAACTGTAGGGAAGGATATACTTAAAAACAATTTCATGTGTTAGGCACCCTAAAATGACGCTTGTAGTCGAGACACGAAATCTTTCTTTCTTAACATTGTTCTATATAGTGTTAACTTTCACGTTAAATTATGAAAATACTTCATAAAATATCCCATATCACATATATGTCATACACAACACTCAAAATTTCACTTTTGTCAGATTTTCGACTGAAATATTGTTTTATTTCATGCATCAATACTTTTTTTGTGCATTTTTTTTAATTTACCAAGGTTTATCACATACGCCTGCGGTATATGGTTTATTGCAGATTATTTTCTTCATTATACATTAATATATCACCTGCATACATATATAAACTGGCAAAATATAATTAAGGCACATATTTTGGCATAAACATCGATGTTATTTGATTATTTATCTAAAAATAAAACCTAATTGGTACTTTGCACAGTATACCATGTGATATATCTATAATTTACATGATGTGGATGTGGTATATCGTATTAAAAACATTGGTTCTATCAATGTGTACTATATTTAAAAGAAAAAAAAAAAGCAATAATTTTTACCTTTCTTTCCATGAATTTGCACACTCAACATGTGGTGACCACCGGAAAGTTGACGTCACATTAGAAGCAAGCCGCCTTTGGTTTTGAGTGGCGACCGCCTTAAATCGCTTCCACTGGCGGAAGACCGCCGTGAGATCGGTCACCTTGGCGTTGATATGGCGGCAACAATTGGCATGAACGGTTGTTACTGCCATAACGTCATTACTATCCTCACAAAACCCACTAAAACGCCGAGTGTCCAAGAACTGTACCCGAAGGCCCAAAGTAGTGAAGAGCCCATCCCGCATGAGGTCCGACAAGACATCTTGCTCCTTCCTGCCCGTCGAATTGTCTTTCATGGAGTACCACTTGTCAAACAGTGAGATGGTTTTGTTGTTGGATTTGATGTAATAGAATCCTGTGTTGATGTAATTGTTTTCCGACGAGTCGCCGTTGAATTTGTCAACGCTTATTTGGAGGTCCATGGTCTGGTTCTGATCCAAAACTGGAAACGGGTTCCTTAGCCACATAACGTCAGCATCCTGTTACATGATTGGAAATCGAAATGAGTTTTATAATTATAATTTGACAAGATAAGGATTTTGGGACTAGTCAAAAGAAAGTCTGGATTATTTCATATCTCAGCTTAAACTCTACGACTGTTCCGAACAGGTAACAGAAACAAGTAGTAGTATTAGTAGTACATTTATCCTAAAATGTTTAACAGTTTTTTACTTTTAGAATTCATGTTTGAGTTGATAATTCTATTTATATATGTTATACAAGTCTATGAATTAATAAGCAAATGTTAGAGCAAATTTTTTAGCTTTTGAATATTATTTTTCAAAATTTTTAATAACAATTCATGTAATGAAAATTGAGTAAAACTCAAATTTCAGAAGTAAAAAATCATGACACATATTGAATTTATTGGAGAACAGTTATTTAATAGTTTAAATTAGAAATTAAAAATTGTAATGTTTTATCATTACATTAGAGTTAACAAATTTTGTAAGAGTTAAGGACCAATATGTAATGCATTTAAAAAGTTTTAGGGCAATATATTTGCATTGAAAAAAAGTTGATGACTGATTTGCAACAGCAATGATATATTTGGGACCAACAGTGATTCTAACCATTTAGCTGCTGTATAATTTAAGTGGATAATCATTATATTAAAAAAATAAGAGAAATATTATTACATAATGTAAGGTACCATAAAAACCAAGTGTACGTAGCCTTTTATTTACTTTTAAAAGTCCAACTGAAACATAGAAAGGTAATTGCAAATCGGCTATGTTGATTTTCCATTCTAAACGTGTTTTATGTTGATCATTGTTATTGTTTGTGAATTTTCAATGATTTGAACTTTCTTATTGTACCGAGCTTGTATTTATTTAGGGTATATTTGTATAGCAAATTATCGAAATATAATAATTGGTGATTATTCTTATATATAATTACTATTTGTGTAACTTAATGCAGCAATTGAGATCCTATATTTTAAGAATCTTGAAATTTATTATTATAATACTTTTTACAAAAAAAATTAATTTTCTTTTTAATTTTTTTACAGAGTGTAAGGGAAAAATTCATAAAAGTCAAATTTTCTTTTCTAGAAAATATTATTTAAGAAATTATTAGATAATTAAAATGTTAACTTTCAAACGACATTTTGCCCATTTGGAATTAACGAGGTGATTGACATTAGAGTTTTTATTTAGTGTAGCTTTTAGCTTTTAATTTTAATAATTTACTTTTCATTATTAGTAAAAGTTCAAAACTCTAATATTAATCATAAAAACTGTTCCTAAACTGACCATTGGTTCTAAGTTAAAAAAAAAATTAATTTTACACAAGTGAGTTTTTAAGTGGTTAATTAATCGAGCAGCCTTAACATACTTTGGTCCTTTGGGATAAGTGTTGTCATCTAAAAGTTGCTTGTGGAGCAAATATACCATCAACTGTTTCCCAAGTGCAGAAAAGCCATCAATACTACCAATGAGAGCAGTTTTCACACTGCTTCGTTGAATAGGGGGAATATTCTATTAATACATAATAACCATATCTAACATTATTTTTGAAATTTTAATTTAAACTATTTAATAACTTTTTAATAGACTTTTAAGCTCTGCGATAGTTTATTTTATAATTAAAAGATACTTTAAAGTATCAATTTTTTCTATATGATCAGATTTTACGTGTTAAGTTTTATGGTACTTCTATCTAGGTTGATGGCTTCCATCTAAATGAGGAACCAATATCGTACATAACAACAAGTACAGGCTAAAAACCGTTTATGAAATTTATCCCTTGGCTCGACGAACAACATAATCAACATGCAACAAAATTGTAGCATTTTGTAATGTAGATGGTTTTTTGGTGAATGCAAAAAATTACTTGGTGGAAAAGGGAAGAGGTAATAATTATCAAATATAATTATAGCATTTTTTTCATATAATTATCATAATTAATTATTGTATTAATTGGTGCAAAAAATTGTATAATTATCATAATATTACAATGTGAAAAGGGTATGCAAAAGATTGGTGCAAAAAATTGTAGCATTTTGTCATATAATTATCATAATTAATTCTTGTATCATACGATAACAGAAACTGAGGAAGAGGGAAGAAGTGGAGGTACCGTGAAAACGAAGCTGTAGCCGCGTTTTAGGACGTCTAGAAGAAACAGAGTCCTTGTCCACATCATCTTGATAAAATCCGCGGACATGTACACTTTCTCGCCGCCGTAATCGACACCATCCGTCACCAGCCGGTAACAGTGCAGCCGCTTGAATCTGCACCGTTGGTACGCGGTCTCATCCACCGCTGCCACCAGTAGGTTCTCCACCAGCTGCCCCGTCTCCTCCCCCAGCCAAAAGCTCTCCAGGAAAAGATCCAGCATCGTCGTCTCTGAGCTCGCATCTTGTTCCGCGTACGCTTTGTTCACGACAGCGATGATCAACGTCTTGTTCTCCGTTGCCGCCTCCGCCAGCACCGCGTCGAGCTCGTCCCCTTTCAGCTTCTCCGTAGTCTGACAAAAGGGTGCTTCTCTCTTGTTAAGCAATTACTCCAACGAAAAATAGAGGAAGAGGGAGAAACAGACCTAAAAACAACTTATGCATGTCGTAGCATACTTACGATGTTAGTTGATGTTAAGCAACTTGGTTTTTCCGAGAGGGAAAAGAAGGGGTTGGAGAAAGTGAAAGGAGACCAAAAGAATATGTAGATAAGCCCGGCGAGCAGAAGAACGGAGAGAAGGAGACTGCCGATGGGATTCTTGCAGGAATCCATGGCGGGCGACGGTGAGTTTGGCCGGCTGGATGCTTAAAAATTGAGAAAGAAAAAGAGTAGTGAGCGGGTTGAAAAGTTGAAACTTGAGAGTAGGATGGTCACGTAACGTAAATGTAGCAGAATTTGAGGAATTGCTCGGAGGAGCCCACTAAATTCGCAAGGGATTTGGTACAAAACGTACAGCTTGTTTGCTGGGAGATTATTGGCCTAAAGCCCTTTTTCCCCCTGAACGTTGCCACCTTAGACACTTTTTACCCATGGACTTCGACTTGGTTCAACTCGACCCTCAAATTTTGCAAACTGAAACTTTTTACTCCTCAGTTTGGTTAAATGAAGAATGTGTACTAAAATAAAAAAAAATGGAACTAAAAACTATCTAAATCAATTGTCCAATGGTTGACCATTATGAGTAAACAATAAGAGCACAAAAGCTTCCGTTTCATATTTAAGATTACTCATCTTTTTCTTGTTTTTGCTTATAAGTTTGTGTTAAGGCTTCTTATTGTTTGATCACAAGAGTCAACAATTGGATAAATAATTTAGTTAGCCCTTCAATTTTTGTTTTATTTTTATTTTAGTATATATTCTTTATTTAATTGGACGGAGAGGTAAAAGGTCTCAGTTTATAAAGTTTGAAAGGTAAATCAAACTGAGTTGAAATCTAGAAAGTAAAAGGTCTGAATTGGTAAAGTTTAAAAGGCAAGAGGGGCTTTAGGGCGAAGATTATTATGCTTTGGTAAAAGTTGGGGCCAAATTTTGTCTGCTTATCTAACGCAAAAAAAAAAAAAAGGGTGATGGATTATTGAGATAAATCCAACTTATCTAGTGGAATAAGCAATTTAATTTGACGAGTAACAAAATGGTTCTGATCGAAGTGATAATTATCAACATGTTTAATTTATTAGAAATATGACTCCATTTTTGTTTTACCTATAAACATAGTTTGCCAAATATATTTAACAAAAATAACCTAGCCTAGGTACAATCCTACACCAGCTCAGCCAAGCCTAGCACGTATTGTGAGTGTCATGCCCGGGCCTAACCTAATGAGACTCAGACCCAGACAAACCAGCCTACCGCCCACCTCTACTATCACTGTCTCACAAAAGTTGTGTTTTTTTAGGGGGTGAAAGTTTTAGATTTTAAATCGAGGTCAGGCCAACCCAAAATTACTACTCCTACTAAAAGTCTCAAATTCCTAGCCTAAACCGAGCTAATTTAGGCCTTCAACCCGAATCGATCATAACTTGAAAAATATGGTTAGTGTCAGGTTTAGTTGGTTCAACCTGACATTCACCTCCGCCATTTCGTCCGCTTCCTCTGGCAACAACATTGACATCAATTTCTTAAAATCTCCGAATGGGTCTTTTGATTCTATCCAAAAATCACCTTTTCCTACCTGATAGCAACTACCAAGAACAATTGGGCGAATATATATCCTGCCGTGCTCGTCTATCCCATCGGCCATCATTGATGCAGAGAGGGCGGCACGTGGACGGGCGAGGTAAGATAGGTTGGACTGAGATGGGTTGGACTTGAACCAACCTGGTTTTTACTTCTTTAAATCAAGTTAGGCTCGGGTTAACTTGAATTAATGTTTCTAGACTCTTTGACCGGATCCTAACCCGAAATTTTGGGCCGGGTTTTGATTTCAAGTAGATATCTTTCACCCTCAGTCTGCTTTACTATTACAGTAATTAGTATATAATTTTATTTTTGTGAAAATTTATCATAAAATATAATTTTTTATATGAAAATGCAACGTTAAAAATTATAGTTTCTAAATATAACTTTTAAGAATTTTCTTAATACAAATTGATATGAATATATTAATATCAAACTTAAGTAAAAAAATGTAAAAAAGACAACTAAATCAAGATAGGAGGAGTAATTTTTATGAAAATTTCCTTTTTAATGTCTAAAAAAAAGTTCATAAAAAATTTAATAATATTATAAAAATTTTACATTCAATGGATTATTATTCCTAAATAATATTGACTTTCAAATGAAATAAGTTTTGGATAAAAAAAGATGTATAAATAAAAATAAGTTATTTTAGGTTAAGCTTTTTTTTTTTTTTGTGACAAGGGAGAACTATATAATTTTAGTTAAGTTTACTTAGGTTAAAATAAATTTGTTTTTAACAATCACAGTTGGTCATTTTGTGGGTTGCAAGCAATCCGACTAAGACACTTATGAAACCGTCATTAGATTTCAATGTATTTACAGCAGATGCCAGCTGGATCCTAAATTATAGTATAAAGTTTTGCTTATTTTTTCTATTATAAATAATTTTTTTTTTATTTTTATTTATTATTTATCTAAAATCAATTTCATTTGAAATTTAAGCTCTTTGTAATTAATAATCACTTGAATAATTTTTCTCAATACGTAATTAATATTTTCCGTATTCAATCAAGAAAACAAAATCAATATAAAAGTACCTAAGTTTTCCAAAATGAATTGTTAAAAGTACTTTTTGGACTTGTTTATTGTATAAAATTAATACCAAATTAAATAAATAATCACTGCATATCAAAATAATTACCAATAACTCATTTCTAAAAATTATCATTCTTCCACAAGTATGAAGTCTTTAATAAAGAAAGTATGATTTCAAGTCCATGAAAAAAAGTGCCACCATACCGGCTTGCCTTTGCGGCCATGCCTAATTTCCATAAATAACTCTACGTACGGTTTCAACTTTCAAATTTCAAGTTTGTAGTTTCAGGTCTCACCGAAGAAATTAACGATTGTTATGCTATAAATAACCGAGCAATCTCAATAGAAGTCATAATTTCGTAGAAACATATCACGCGGGAAGCTATGTCGAGGTGCTAGCTAGATGATCAAGCCACCTTCCATTATTCTTTTAACCTTTTGGTGTATTGGGCAAGAAAAAAAATAAGAAGAAGCTGATCTTAATTTCTCAAAAACCAGTAATTTTCAGAGAGAGTTTAATTTAAGGATTCTCAAAATATTAATTTTAAAGATTGTGGAGAGTAAGAACCTAACCTATAAAAATATATAATAGTTTATACCACAGAAAGAATGATGAAAGTAACTTTCCTAGGTGCTGACTAAACAAAGAAAAAAAGAAAAATTCCGTCGATATATCGTCCCTTTCTTTAAACTTTTGGCAATAAAAAATGACTGAGTGTCACATTCAAACTGTAGTGCCATATTTATAAATCTTACAGAAGTTCAGTGACTAACTTGTAAATTTTTTAGAAATTGAGAGATCAAATATGCGATTTTCAGGGAGTCATTTGAAAATTTTTAGAAAGTTTAAAGACCAAATTATAAATCTTCAAAAGTTCGGGAGAACATTCAAAAATTATGAACGGTGGAAAGTTTTTGAATTGTGAGAATGTTAATTAGGAGATTCTTTAAATACAACCAAATAATATAAGATTGTAGGGCATAATTTAAATTTTTCAAATAATCCACGTTGTTACAACATTTGTACTACATGTCACCTAATTTTACTAAAGAATACAACCATTATTAAATGATAGTAATTTTGCTCGCGGCGGATGTGGATCAACTAAACTTAGTTGAACCAACGCAGTAGAGGAAAATACACGTGAACCAACGTTTCGTTCATTTTGGCATTCTAGTTGGGGAACGTACGAAATAGCTTTGGTACGGCACCGACCAGCGGATCGGCAGTGCCCTTGGTGATATGAGCCGTTTGAGTTATAGTATCTCCTTCTCTTTTCCAGTTTCCATTACTTATAGTAATTAATTTATAATTTTTTAAAATTTTTTAATATAAATATAAATTTTTTATATGAAAATAGTACCTTAAAAATTCTAATTTATAAATATATTTTTTTATCAAATTTAAGTTAAAAAAAGGTAAAATGGTGAACTTTTGTAAAATAAAGGGATTAGTAAAAAAGCTAGTATATGAGATGTGCAAAAAGCTGATCCACGAAGTAGTCACCAATTAGTTAGTATTTCACTTGTTGGCTATTGAACTGTCGATCCATAAAAACTTAGTTACTAATGTCCTAGTAAACTCTTAGCTAGTGATCGAAGTTGGCCGCCAAGCAACCTTTAAAGCAACCAATTTAGTACAAGTTGCCCTTTTTCACTTTTTTTTTTTTTTTTTTTGTAGTAGCTAGCTCAAGTTTGAGGTTCTCCGTAGAAAAGATCTCTGCCATCTGCTTGCGGTGAGCTCCATTAGAATTTAGTACATTCGAGGTTAAGGAGAAATAGAGTATTAAATCTCAGACATACCTCCTATAATATGAATTTTAACTATTAAGGTAAGGGTTGCTTTTGTGTTATTATTTTTGTTGTTGTTATTTATTTTTTTGGATTTAAGGTAAAAATAAGAAAAATTTAAATCATTTGTCAATTAAAATCCTCAGGTAAATGAGCATTTAGATTAGCATCAAATTCAAGTTCCTCAATTCCCAGGCCTCAGCTCTGTTAGAATTTAGCAAGTAAAAGTACTTGTAAATTCTATAAACACACTAAAACATATTCACTTTACCACTAGTTGATGTGGTTGCACCACATTCGGTTGTGCATGCAGCCATGTACACCTTAAGCTTAGTAAAAAATTAAGACGAGAAAAGGTATGTGAAGTGTGAACTCAATAAATTATTCATCTCATCATCTTCTGGTATTGTGACAAGTCAATTGATAGAATGAGCACAGTTCTGGCCTCTAAACTTCTGGCCTAGGATCAGAATGGATTGTTTGGAAATGCTGATTGTAAAATTTTTATAATATTATTAAATTTTTATAAATTTTTTTATTCAGATATTAAAAAATAAAAAATATAAAAAAATTGATAACATCATAAAAATTTTATTTTGATTCAATTATTACACCTAGATATTATTGATTTTCAAATAAAATTAATTTTAAAAAAACAAATGTAAAAATATAAATAAGTAATTTTGGATTAAATTAATTTAAGTTAAAACAAATTAGATCTCACTTCAAAAGAATAGAGGCCAAATGAGTTAGATTAGCTCCAAAGCATAAAGGATTCAGGACAATACTTATTGGGAAGATTAATCTTCACCTGTCTAGCAAAGGATTCTTTAGATGCACCAAGAAAAAATGGTCAGATAACTAAACCAACTCTCTCATCCATTGTTACTGCTATTCTGACTGATCAACACCAAGGATTAAATGTAGCAAGGTATAGAAATGAGTATATATATAACTCAATTAACTCTATAATTTAACTGAGTAATTAAACATGTGGCGCTATTTTAAAAAAAATTACAAAAATTTAAAAACATTATAAAAATTTTACTTCAATGGATTATTGCATCAAAAGAATGTTAATTTTGAAATGAAATTAATTTCACATAAAAAAAACATAAAAATAAAAATAAACTATTTTATATTGAGTTAAGTTGAAACGAATTAGGTACATTCATACAACAATTTCCTATCTTCCCTTCCACGAATTCGCACACCCAACATGTGGCGACCATCGGAATTTTGATGTCATATTAGCAGCAAGCTTTTGGTATCGCATATTAACCAACTTATACTGCTTCCAGTTGCGGAGGACGGCCTTCAGATCCCTTATCTTGGCATTGATATGGCGGCAACAATTGGCATGAACAGTTGTTACTTGCGTAACATTATTGCTATCCTCACAGAACCCGCTGAAATATCGAGTGTCCAAGAACCGAACTCGAAGGCCTAAAGCGGCAAAGATTCCATCTCGCATGAGATCCAACAAGACATCCTGTTCTTTCTTCCCTGTAGCATTGTCTTTCATGGAGTACCACTTGTCGAACAGTGAGATGGTCTTATTGTTCGATCTGACGTAGTAGAATCCGGTGTTGATCCAATTCTTTTCCGGCGATGGGTCGCCGCTGAATTTGTCAACGCTGATTTGGAGGTCCATGGTGCCGTTTTGATCCAGGACTGGAAACGGGCTCCTTAGCCACATCACATCGGTATCCTGTGTTCACAATATTGGAGATACAGAGATGAATATAATGATGTAATAACGTGAAAAGATCTTAAAGGATTTTGGGATCAATTCAAGAGAATAGGTTTGAGGCTGGAACAGAATGAAAAGATCGAGCCCAGTTTCGCTGTCAATTATTTTCAATTTTGTAGTTGAAGGTTTGGTCCAATTATATATCACTTTAAAATACACATGTACGATTGTTCTTAAACTGAGAGTTAAGAGTTTAAATTCTTCGAATTGTAAAAATCCACTACTTGTTAGGTTACCTTTCAGTTTCTTCCCCGAAAGGCTGAAACCTTGTATTATATCCTATTTTATTCTGAATAAAAAAAATTTTCTTTCAATTCTACAACTGCTCCGAAGAAACAAATCGTCGGCATGTCAATTTCAGTCAAGATTTATCAAGTCTATATATGCCTGTCCTACAGACGTGGGGGATTGTCCAATTAATAATAAATAAGGCTAGGGGAAATATCCTTTTAAATCCTAAGACTTTTCATGTTTTTATTTTTTAGTCCTACAAGTTTTATCTTTTCTAAATCAGTCTTAAAGCTTTGGTAAAGTGTTAACAGTTAGTTGAATACTTGCTAAAAGATAATTACTAATATGATTTACAAAGTAAAGGAACTGATAATTTAAATGGTCCATTAGCTTTTAAAAAATTATTACATGGTTTAAATTTATTGGAACATAATTATAGAACAATTTCAATTATATTTTTTCAAAAAAATGTTCTCAGAAAATTGATCAGTTTTATGACTTAATGTTTGCATCGTTGTAAAGTATAATTCATTTAGAAAATTTAAAGTTTTAGGACTAACTACCAATGCAGTTGTAAAAGTTTATACTTCCTCTTATTCACAGAACTTTGGTTATTTTACCTTTTTCAATTAACGTTTGACTTCAATTTTTCATATTAATTTGTATTGTAAAACATTTTTGAAAATTATATTTAAAAACTATAATCTTTATGGTGTCATTTTCATATAAAAAATTTATATTTTTATAAAAATTTTAAAATAAATAAAATTATGAATTATTTGTCGTAAACAGTAGAGAGAACAAGTTTTGTGAGCAGAATAACTCATTGAAAAATGTGAAAAACTTAACTATTTAAGAACTGAAATAGAAAAATATTAAAATGTCAGAATAAAAAATGACATTTTCCGAAGAAACAGCGACCTATTAGAAGCACTAGCTACCCAGCTTCTTGGACTGTCCTTAACTTCAGGACAAGAAAGGCTACATTTAAGAAGCCGGATCTAATGTTCCGAACAGGAAATGTGAGACAGCTAGCGCAAGGCCTTTCATGTGTTTCGGGTGGGTAGGGGTACCCGGTTTCCCGTGGTTGGACTCTTCTCTGTGATCTATGGCGCTTTCACGTTTCAGCCATCGAATCTTGGTGCCATTAAATTTGCAGAAATTTAACCCTCCAGTCCCCGAGTCCCGTCCCCAAACACAAAATAAATAAATAAAAATAAAAATAAAAAATGTCGAATTAAACCGCACGATAGACTTTGATATAATTTCGTGCATAATTGTATATTCCAAAGTTAATTACGAGTCAAATTAAAATCTTCTTCTTTTTTTTCTAATACTCAAATTAAAATCTTCAAATTAGTCGGTCTTTTTTTATTTTTTTTATTTCATCGACATTTTAAAAACTCATCACGAGATTTACCATCTAGCTTTAGATAGTATGTCAATTTCACTTCACCATTTTACTAGTATCTTATCCTGCCTCTATCAGGAGTGGACCTATATCCCTATCCCTTTCCCTTTCTATGATTTTTTAGTTTTATTTTATGTAATTAATTCACTAAGTTAGTTGTTATATTGTTTTTTTTTTTAATTTTTGATGGAAGGTTCTTTTATACCTTTTTTAGGAAAGCATGTAAAACAAAAGAATCACCGTGCAACCAAAAGTAAAATAAATAAATAAATAAATAAGTCAAGAAACAAGGATTTTTCTTATTGAAATGAATAATTATTAGGGTTAAATAGCAAAAATTAATGGTTTAGATTTTCTCATAGAGTGAGCAATTATCTCATTATATTTAAATGCGTCAAGTTGATATTTTTAACATGATTATTAACTTTATCATATAATTATCGGAAGCAATTTGTTTGTTGTATTTAAAATCGTACAAGAATAAATAGTTTGGAAAGAGAGAGGCACCGTGAAAATGAAGTTGTAGCCGCGTTTTAGGACATCTAGGAGAAACAGAGTCCTTGTCCACATCATCTTGATGAAATCCGTCGACATGTACACTTTCTCGCCGCTGTAATCAACGCCGTCGGTCACCAGCCGGTAACAGTGGAGCCGCTTGAACCTGCATCGTTGGTACGCCGCCTCGTCCACCGCCACCACCAGCAGGTTCTCCACCAGCGGCCGCGTCTCCTCCCCCAGCCAAAAGCTCTCTAGGAAAAGATCCAGCATCGTCGTCTCCGACCTCCCAGCCTGTTCTGCTGCGTACGCCTTGTTCACGACCGCGATGATCACCGTCTTGTTCTCCGTCGCTGATTCCGCCAGTACTGCGTCTAGCTCGTCCGCGTTCAGCTTCACCGTTTTCTGGCAAAAGGATACGTCTTTCCCGTTACTAAAACAGAGAGAGGCAGGAAAAAAGAATCATGCATGTAGTAGCGTATACATACGAAGTTAGTATTAGAAGTTAAACAATTGGGTTGTTGCTGGGTGAGGATAAAGAACCGATTGGAGGAAGAAGGCGGAGACCAAACGAAAATGTAGAGAAGTCCGGCGAGAAGGAGAGCGGAAAGAAGGAGATTTCCGACGGGATTCTTGCCGGAATCCATGGCAGGTGACGGTAGATTCATTCGGGAAACAGGGGTTTCATGAATTAAGACAGTTTAATTCTGAATTCTTGACAATTGAGAAAACAAAGGAATGGAGTGGGTGGGTTGAAAGTTGAAGCTTGAGAGTAGTCGGTCAAGCAATGTAAATGCAGAGCCCGATCGGTGTGCTGGAAAATTATTACATTACGTTCGGTAAGGGCTAATTTCGGGCCAACCATTTCAACTTTTTTAAAAAATCCTATCATCTATAATGTTGAAAAATGAAAAAAAAAAAAGATAAATCCAATGTAAGTTGGGATTGTTTAGGTCCCTAGTGGAATAAGGAATTTAATTTGATGAGTTCTAGAATAAGGAAAACCTATGGTTTTGATCGAAGGGTTAATTTTCAACAAGCTTAATTTATTCAAAATATGACTCGATTTTTATTCTGAAAATAAATCTATTATTGTACCCATCATAAATGCACTTAATAGGCCTAATTACTCACATTTTTTGTCCAATGAGAATGCAAACATTGAGTTCGCTATTTTTTTTACCCATGGAACTGTTGAAATACTGAAAAAAAAAAGCAATTATAGGTCATATAATTTTAACATACGATATTTTTATTCATTGTTTTAAAGAAAGATATTTCAATTCATTTTAAACGCACAAAACATTCAACATATGTGAATAAATATTGAATGAAAAAAAAATAAAAATGGACTTGACGGAGCTATCACTTATTTATTTCTGGGTTTATCAAACTCCTAAAATGGGTGCAATTGTAAAGCACTCCGTCGTCGTGGAATGTGACGTGGTTCGTCAAGCGGAAAATAACAAGCAAGCGAAGAAATTAGGCAAGAACCCTGAAAAAACTACTAATGTTTGTCGTTTGGCTTAATATGCCACTAAACTTTGTTTTGGTTAAATTTGTCATTAATATTATTAAGTTACTCCAGCTATGTTATCAATACTATTGAGTTGGTTCAATACGACTATTGTCATTAATAGGTTATATAATTTACCTGGTGGGTTGATTGAGCAATCGACGGGCATAATAAGTGAATAAAGAGAGAACTTAAAAGCTATGACATGCTCGAAAGGATAGTGGTACTGTATCTCATAGTGTTAAATATCGCAGTATATTATGATATAGTATTATTTATCACGGGTATACGGTATAAATATTTTTATATTTTATCATTTTATTGAGTAGTATATCATGATATTTCAAGATATACCGCATACCACTCACTTTTTGTATACATTTTGTTAAAAAATTGCAGTATACCACAAATATCATGTGGTATGTACCGCAGAATTTTATTTTGTATGGCTATTTTTTTCCATTTTACATAAAAAATATCATAAATATATAAAATATTAAAATATAAATAATGCACATATCATAAAATAAACATTTACTTTTATTTTTTTTATTACTTTTCTTAATTAATATAAAAATTTAATAGATGGTAGCAGCTTGAAGGTCCCCGTGGTGTTGAACAATATCCCCTAGTTGAATTTTTGGTATATCCTGCTCCAATTAAATATCTTCTATCATATATATTTTATTTATATTTGACAAATTATGATTAGAAAAATTAGAATACATATGAAATGTGTAAAAATAAATTATTAAACAAATTATATCAACTTAAAATAATATTCTAACATTTAATTTTTTTTGTGAAAATGGTAACGATATGTGGTATAGTATACTATATAATGTACCTTATAAATTCATGATGCAATATACTTACCGGTAACGGCATTTAACACCTTAATATATATGAAAGGACGGTGACATACTATCAATGTGACAGTCGAATCCGGGTTATCATAATAATGGTCTATGAGCCATCACGGCTCATATATATTTTAGAATATTTTACAATTTACTTATTGCATTTATGCTGATACTACGGATATATTTCTAAGGTTTAAAAATTTTATGTTCTTTTTTTTATATATAATCTGACAATAATTTCTAAAATCCTATAAATTATCTACTAAATATATTTTATAGTAGTAATAATTTTTTTGGTATTTTTTAACTGCTAATTAAAATTTAAAAAATATTTTTTTATATTTACAAAGAGGAGAAAATAACAATTTAAAATGGTCATTAACTGCAAAAAAATATCAGACAAATTAAAATTACTGGTAAACCATTTTTGAACAATTTAAACTAAAATTACTTCTAGTGTAAATAAAGTAGAAGAAAATGTAGATTTTTAAATATCAAAGGTATAATTGTAATATAAACCTATGTTCACAAGAGATAATTGTAAACTTTTCTTTAAAACATATTTTAAGCACGAAAGATGCTGCAACTGAAGTATAGTACTCCACTGTTTCTAACTAGTTGCGCTTTATTATTTTTTTCACAAAATTTTAGTAAAGTTTGTTTCTTAGTGTTTTTGTAGCTAAGATGAACAGTAAATAATATTTTTTTTAGTTGAGAAAAATATATTTTAAATATCTTGAAACTTCCACTTAAAACATAAAAGCAAAGTAACGTGAAAAGGGAAGTAGTACAAAATCTTAAACAAGTTTAGGTGCAAGTTTCCATTTAAACTGAAAATTAATACCAGTTTATTGTCCTTTTAATTGTTATAAATACAGTTGATTTAGAAGTTATATTTGAATCACTTGACGCTAAGGAAATAATTCATGGTAAGTTTTTAATTATTGGTTAATTGAAATTTTAATTAAGTTTTTTTAAGTTCTACTATAATATTATGGTGTTGACTTGTATATAAAGCGTCATATGTAGATACATGAATATTTCAACTGATTTTAGTATTAAAAAAATACTACGGCTATCTTGAACATATGTCTAATTAGACATACCATGTGATTTTTCAAATATACCCTTTATCATCCTAGTTAATTTCAATCTGACCTTCAACCCTAAATCATGTCTTGTCTTCTCTAACCCTTGTTAAACCATGGCAGCAGCATCACCAGTAATGCTTTACATTCTTGGCGTCGCCATTGATGCGATTCGAGGAGGCAAAGTGGCGAGGTGAGTTCGAGACAAAGGTGGTCGCAAAGTGGCGAGATGATCGCAAGAGTGCCGACCGGAAGAGGTTGAGAATTGGGATCCAATCGCGAAGGAGGCTGAGAATCGGAGGAGGCAAGACGATCACAGGAGCGGCGATTGGTGATGCGAATCGGCGATCCGAATAGGCAAAGGAAGCAATGACGCAAGTCCGAGGCGAGGATGGAGGTGAAGTGACGAGGTAAATTTGAGGCAAGGGCAGAGGTGAGGCAACGGGGCGAGTTCAAGGATGTGAAGCAGTGAGGTGAACAGGTGTGGAGGGCCCAGGCGAGGCGGTGCGAGGGAGGAGGAGAAGCGGTGAGGCGAGTACAAGGAAGCGAAGGGGCTAGGCGAACAGGCGTTAGGGGAGGGAAGATTGTGGCGGGATGTGGAGGCGGCGGCTGTGAATGATTGCTTCAAGCTGGTGGCGACTGTAGTTTTGTTACTATTTACATATTGCTACAAGCATTTTGT
The DNA here is from genome assembly GCA_005392925.1 of Aquilaria sinensis. Lineage (NCBI taxonomy): Eukaryota > Viridiplantae > Streptophyta > Magnoliopsida > Malvales > Thymelaeaceae > Aquilaria > Aquilaria sinensis. The sequence goes on along the minus strand of SMDT01000027.1, from coordinate 81,814 downwards.
AATTTTTTAAATGGTCATTTAGACAATTTTAAATATTGATTTAGACACTTTTAAATTTTTATTTAGACATTTTTTTTATTATTTTGTATATATTTTTTATCATGAAAATAAATTGTTTGCATATTGCTTTGGATATTTTGTCACTTTTCTTTAGACATTTTTATATATTCATTCAAACACCTTTTTATTGTTTCAATTAGTTATTTTTTAAAAGAGTAAATTATTTTCGTATTAGTCAGACACTTTTAAATATTTCTTTAGACACTTTTCGGTATCTATTCAGATACTTTTTTATTATTTCAATTAGTTATTTCTTAAGAGAGTAAATTGTCTACGTATTGATTAGACACTTCTAAATATTTCTTTACACTTTTCGGTATCCATTCGAACATGACATATGACATATATTGCGAGATCATGACGTATGACAATTCGGTGGCGGCACTAGCGCCTATGCCAGAGGAGATAGCAGTGGCAAGTTAGGGTTTTTTGTAGAGAATAATATTTTAACTAAGGTTATTTTTGTCCTTTTTTTATGATTTATGCCTTATATATAGAAGATTAAGGGATAAGTTTATATGTCTAATTAGACATAGGTGCATAATAAAAGAAATTTTAAAAAAATATGATTTTAAGTAAATAAAATTTTAAATGCACTGATCCGCTTAATCTATGACACATAATTACCTATATACGAAATCTTGTAAATTCACGAATACAAATTCTTTTATTATGTTTTACTTAACTAAGGAGGTTCAACTAATTGCAAACTAACGCTCGCTTAACCCAATGACTTTGGTACCATTTGGTGAAACTAGCTAGCGAATTACATTTTCCCCTGTTAAAGAAATATAGGAGTAATTAATTAACGTTTCTTCCCTATAATTCACCTGAGAATCGTACATTGCCCAAAAGGCTGGCTTGACTGGATTGGTTTTTGTTTTTTTTTTACCACCTTATCTTTCTCTTTGGAAACTTCTACGAGAAAACTTGTCAACTGCCGCTAGCTGATCAAAATAGCTGGCCAATTCGGTGAGATTTCCACCGGAATAGTCTTGCTGGATTATACTGGCACATGTTTTACCAACTGTTCATAACTTTCTCTGTTTTGGTTGGAATAAATTTGAGGTTTTCAAACCCAGACTTTCTTTGTTTTTTTTTTTTTTTTCATATTTATCATATCGAGAAGCATGGTTGTAAGTATCCAAAAGAGCAAACATTAGTATTCTAAGTAAAAGATGAAAAATGCTAATTTTCTACGGGATCAGAATATAACCAAACAAGTTTTATATAACATTTTTTTTTAAGGATTAGGGAGTGGAGAATCCAAAGTTGAGCCCTAAATTTCTACACAATATAACTCGAACATTTTAGCCATCTGGTCAAGTATGTGAGGATTTTCTTGTATACTTTCCCCTAAATTGAGGAAAAGTAAAAAAAAAAAAGTCCAATAACTTTCATAACTTTTCTAGTCAAGTCCTATATCTTTTATAACTTTTCTAGTCGAGTCTTATAATTTCAAAAATGTTATCTGTGCTAGTCATATCACTAACAGTATTGACAAAATTCATACATAGCAGACAATAGTCACTAAAAACAAGGGGAAAATGTCAAAATCAGTTATCTAACTTCATAACTTATATAATTAAGTCCCACAAAAAAATGAACTTCATTTTCATAACTAGAAACATGTGTTTTTTTCTACCTTCAAAACCATCAACCAGCAAGAGCGACTCCAACTTCTGGTGGCTCATCTTGCTCCAAGCTTGCAGGGTGTGTATGGGTACCTAATTGAGATCCAAGCCATGTTCTTCATGGTGTTGAGGTGTGCTTTGGTGCTATTTTTATATTAATATTTTTATCATCCGCAAACATATCCAAATAGCTCTAAAGAAATGAGAATCTGAGTCAAACCTAATTAGGATCTTGGAGACACTCCTTGATATCTAGAATGCTCTTCTATTCATTATCGAACAACCCTACATAAGGATCCTTCATCATTGTTATCAGAGCGAGGCGTAGTAAGCAATCCTTGGCTATTACTCTCGCGCTAAACATTTCATTCTCGTTAGGCCTTTCATTGGAACCACAATTCCTACACCAATTAACCACGGAAGTACCATAAATCGATGGCAGAATTATCAAAACAAATTAAAGCTAATAAGCCAAATGGAATCACATGAAGAGAAATCTGATTCCAAACCCAAAAACATCTACCGAAACGTTTTCCTTCACAAACAATCCAATGCATCCTCCCATTCATGAAATTGCAATGGGTCATTAGGCTGCTCAAACTTCTACCAATTTACACTGGCGACAATGAAGCAATTGGAGGCTTGGGTTCCGCTGGGGGTAATGGTGGAGACCTCTTAAAGGGGTGGATCGAGTTGGTGTCATTAGTTGGTGGCGGATCAAAGAGAAGAATGACATGAGGGCAATGTGCTGAAATGTTAGTAGGTGGTGATGCCTAGACACGATGGCGTGGCGTGAGACAAGGCAATGATGGTGAGTAGGGATGGCCATTGGTGGTGGAGTAGTGGCTGGACAATGGCAGTAAAAGAGAAAATTTAGTGTTCTAATGGGCAAAATGAAGTTCATTTTTTGTATGGGACTTAATTAGACAAAATAAAATTAAATGACTGATGTTAACATTTTCCCCTCATTTTTAATGCTTGTTATCTACTACGTAAGAATTATATCAAGGCCATTAGTGATAAGACTAACAGAGATAATGTTCTTAAAATTATAAGAATCAAACATAAAATCATGAAAATATAGAACTCAACTAGAAAAGTTACAAAAGTTAAAGGATTTTTTTACCTTTCCCCAGATCTGTAAATAATCCAATCTTATCGTTTCCTTTTCTTTCGTCCCATGCATATGAAGACATTTCTAGGTGTGAACTAGCCCAGTTTAAGGTAAACGAGCTTATAGATGTAAAATGATGCCCTGCATTACTGCGTAAGGGTGACCCATACAATTTTTTTTTTCTTGTGTTTTAAAATACTTGTTTTTTTTTATAATTATGCTATATTCTTTAAAAATTGCACTATTCCTACTTCGTGAAGAAACAAAGACAATAGTTCAACAAATTAATGTTGATTGTATCTATAACTAGAAATTACTATACAATTATTTATGTTCATACGTACATACGTGTAAATATAACTGTTCGTATAACCCTCCAATATCGTCTACTTTATTGGAACTGAAATAGCAGGGCACCTCCATCTCGTATACCAATTTAAGCAAACAAGTAAAAGAGAAGAAGAAGAAAAAAACCATCAGTCTAGCAACCAGCCGATACTAACTACTTGATCCACGCCTACAAATTAAAAGAAGATACAGAAGCTCCATCAACCAAACATGCATAACTGATACAATAAAATGTGAGCGAAACAATGGTCTTCAATTATATAGGATGGATGGACCACCTGATCACATAATTCGTTTTTGTCTAACCAAATGAACAACACATGCAAGTTCCACTAACCAAGAGTTGTCCTTCTGCCCCACCAACTTTTGCAGTCCCATTGGCCTTTCTGGGCTTCTTCTCCATCCTCACAAGTCCAAAGTGTAAGGTTTGTCCCTGAGAAGCTGCATTGTTAGAGTGCTATAATATATCCTCGTAAGACTCCTCATTCAGGCTCAGAAAATAGCTTCATCAAATGCTTGTTTGGCAATAGAAAACATAGAAATTCAGCCTCTGCAGTGGTTGTAGCCGCCTCATATGTATATTGTAAACATGTTAAATTAATACCAGTTTATTATCCTTTTACTTGTTATAAATATAGTTGATTTAGCGGTTATATTTGAATCTGTTGACGCTAAGGAAATAATTCACGATAAGTTTTTAATTATTGGTTAATTGAAATTTTAATTAAGGTTTTTTAAGTTCTACTATAATATTATGGTTTTGACTTGTATATAAAGCGTCATATATAGATACATGAATATTTCAACTGATTTTAGTATTAAAAAATATGATTTTAAGTAAATAAATTTTTAAATGCACTGATCCGCTTGATCTATGACACATAATTACCTATATATGAAATCTTGTTAATTCACGAATACAGATTCTTTTATTATGTTTTACTTAACTAAGGCGGTTCAACTAATCGCAAACTAACGCTTGCTTAACCCAATGACTTTGGTACCATTTGGTGAAACTAGCTAGCTAATTACATTTTCCCCTGTTAAAGAAATATAGGAGTAATTAATTAACGTTTCTTCCCTATAATTCACCTGAGCGTAAAAGGCTGGCTTGACTGGATTGGTTTTTGTTTTTTTTTTACCACCTTATTTTTCTCTCTTGAAACTTCTTCGAGAAAACTTGTCAGCCGTCGCGAGCTGATCAAAATAGCTGGCCAATTCGGTGAGATTTTCCACCGGAATAGTCTTGCTGGATTATACTGGCACATGTTTGACCAACTGTTCATAACTTTCTTTGTTTTTGTTCGCATAAATTTGAGGTTTTCAAACCCAGACTTTCTTTGTATTTTTTTTTTAATATCTATCATATCCAGAAGCATGGATTTAAGTATAAAAAAAAAAAAAGAGACATTAGTAATTCTAAGTAAACGAAGAAAAATGCTAATTTTTTTAAGGACCAGTGAATAATTCGAACATTTTAGCCACTAGGTCAAGTCTGTGAGGACTTTCTTGTCTATTTTAGATCTGTTAATAATCGAATCCCATTGTTTCCTTTTTCTTTCGTCCCATGCATATGAAGACATTTCTAGGTGTGAATTAGCCCAGTTTAAGGTAAACGAGCTTTTTTATAGGTGTAAAACGACATCCTGCATAAGGGTGACCCATACAATTTTTTTTTCCTTGTGTGTTAAAATACTTGTTATCTTTTGTATAATTATGCTATATTCTTTAAAACGTGCACTATTCCTACTTCGTAAATAAACAAAGACAATAGTTCAACAAATTAATGTTGATTGTATTTATAACTAGAAATTATTATACAATTATTTATGTTCATAGCAGTATATATATATCATGTGAGCGAAACATAATTCGTTTTCTCTAGCCAAATGAGCAACGCATGCAAGTTCCACTAACCAAGGGTTGTCCTTCTCTGCCCCCACCAACTTTTGCGGTCCCATTAGCCTCCTGGGCTTCTTCTCCATCCTCACAAGTCCAAAGTGTAAGGTTGTCCCTGAGAAGCTGCATTGTTAGAGCGCTATAATATATCCTTGTAAGACTCATCATTTCAGGCCCAGAAATAGCTTCATCAAATGCTTGTTTGGCAATAGAAAACAGAGAAATTCAAAGCTAAACCCAATCGTATAGGATGGATGTGTTGGTGGCAATTCCGCCTCTGCAGTGGTTGTAGCCGTCTCATATGTATATTGTAAACATGCATGTTAAATTATATGAGCATATATATAACTAATTTTACAATCCTACTCGAAGCCTTCTAAATCTCAGTTATGTGATATATAGTTATACTCATTAATTATTCATGAATTGTGGCGAACACTACAAGAAAAATTGAATTTAGAACCGTCGCTAATTAATAGTCGGTAATATTCCGGTGAGACTTTAGCGACGGTTTACCGTCGCTAAATTAGTAACGGTTATATGTCGCTAAAGTTAGCGACGGCGTACCGTCACTAACTTAGAGACGGTTGGCGGTCGCTAAAATTAGCAACTCCGTACCGTCGCTAATTTAGTGACGGTTGGCCGTCGCTAAACTAAAAAAAATAATAAAAAAAAAGTTTAGGTTCTCATGTGACTGTCATTTTTTATGATAAATTGTTATCTCATTGAATATAAATAATTGCTTTTGAATACACTACCAGAAAAATATAAATATTATAGCTGAAAATTGTGTGACGTCTCAAATTTTCACATAACATAAATTATTTCAGTTGATATGATACAAATGTATTTAGATTGTAGATATTTTTTTCCTCACGAAACAATTTTAAGATTATAAGAATTTTATTTACGTTATTGAGATCCTTCTATCCAACAAGTTACTGTATCTTTGCCATTACAATAAACAATTTTGTTTAAAGAAATAGAATAATAAAACAAAAATATTAATACACAACGAATGCATGCGTATGCGCATGCGCTAAACATCATGACACGTAGTTTAACTTCTGCAGACTTTTCAACCTAATTAGTTTGTTGCTGCTATGTAGGGACTGATATCCGTCGCTAAAGTTTCACCAGGCTCTACGTGATAATTTAACGTTGCAAATTTAGTGAATGTTAAGCGTCACTAAAGTTTATGGTTGGTTATCTTCGCTAAATAAGTGACGGTTATAACGTCACTAAAGTTACTGATGGCTTAAAGTCCCTAATTTAGAACATTGATTGGAAAGGTATTTGATTGTTGCTTGTTGCATTATTTTTTTCCCCTGGGGTTTTGTTGCATATTTTTTTTAGTAATTTGTCTGCTCTTTATAATTTCAGATATTTGGAAGTATTGGTTCTGTTGGTGGTGGTTTAGCCCTTGGCAAAGAAGGTCCTCTTCTCCACACTGGTGCTTATATAGCATCTTTGCTTGGACAAGTAAGTTCTTTGTAGCCTTCAGTAGCTCGGAAGTTGAAATTTTCTTTGTTTCTTTTTTTTTTTTTTTAAGAATACAATCAAGTTTCCCCATTTGATGCATCTGTTTGTCTTCTCTAATTTCATATAGTAAATTAGAGCTTATTAAGTCGTTTGTCTTCTGTCTTGCAAGTTGAATATATCTGACATCTGTGTCCTTCATCTTTCTCTCTTCCCCTTTTAATCTTATATGCTTTTCATCTACCTTCCCCTCTGATGTTTGTCATCTTCAGTTTTACTGCAGTGGGGAAAAGGAATACAATGACCTTGCAATCATATTCTTCAATACCCAGATGCCCTAGCCTCTGGAATTTGAACTTTCACTTTAGCTAATTGGCTTTCAGTTTCTTTTATTTATTTTAGTTTGTAATGGCCTACTTTTGTGCTTATCCAGGACAATGCTATCAAGAATTTGTTTAGTGCAAAAACAATACATGAGTTTCACTGAAGCAGGTCACTATTTCATCATAAATCTTGGTTGTAATTAGGGTACAATTATATCCCATGAACTTGTTTCACTATAATTATTAAGGTTGTACATTAGCCAAAATACATTATGACATTGTATGTATTTTAAATATCAATTGTTATGTTTATGACTATTGGGAGTGTATAACATAACTTTGGATTAATGTTACCTAGCTTTGTGTTTGGGCTGTATGGAATAGACACGTATAGTGGAGGTTTGCTGATGAAATTGTTGACCATGACATAGCTGAATTCGTATGGATGCATATAATAGAACTAGCGGTCGCTACAATTTTGAAATTTTTACTAGTTATTAGCGACGACTACGCGTCACTAATTGTCATTAACTAGCGACGGCTACGCGCACTAACTGGCACTAACTAGCGACGATTATGCGTCACTAACTAACGACGGCTACGTGTCACTAACTGGCACTAACTAGCGACGGCTACGCGTCACTAACTACTGATGGTTACGCGTCACTAAGTAGCGATGGCTACGCGTCGCTAACGCGCCGGCAGACACCATTACCGGAAAAATTGTGATGGCCTGTTTTGCGACGTTTAGCTGTCACTAATTAGCAATGGTAACCATCGCTAGAAAATTAGCGGCGAGTGAATTAGCGACGGTATGCCGTCGTTATATCATGTTTAGCGACGGCTAGCTGTCGCTAAATGCAGTTTTTCTAGTAGTGGAAGAAAAACGTAAAAAAAAATTCATCCAATTTGTTTCCCTAAATTGGCTGAATAATGGGACACTTTAATTACTTGCCTTTTATTAGCCATGTGGCCATGCCTAATCTCCATAAATAACTCTACAGTTTCTAGTTTCAACGATGAAATTTTTTGTTTATTATGCTATGAATAACTGAGCAATTTCAACAGAGGACCTTAATTTCATAGAATCATATCACGATAGAAGCTCTGCCTCGGTGTTTTGATCTTAGCTTTGCTATATTTGAGGTGCTAGATGATCAAGGAATCACCTTCCATTATTAACTATTTTTGTTTTTTTTCTAGAGCAGGCCAATAATTGGATGAAACCAAAGAAGAAAATATGGGAAAATGCCCAATGTAATCCTCAACTTTTTGAGGCTATAACTTTTATTGTAACTATCAAAATAACCTATTATATATAGCATGCTGTTTTAAAGGGAAAATCATACTCTACAGGTGTTGCCGGCAGTTTAGGCATCAGGTAACTGTGTTTGGAAGGTCAAAATTCCATCATTATAAGGAATATTCAAGTGTCCGAAGTTTATATTGTTTTGGACTCCTTGTTATTTTCAGTTTCTTTACTTATTTGTGGGTTAAATTTTCTTTGCAGACCTATAAATAAACTCTCTTTTGTTATTTACTATTTATTATTCATTTTATAAATAATATAAAGTATTGGGGTTTGCTTTAAACTTTATGACAAGTGGATTCTCATTGTTTATTTGATTAACTGCATTGCTTAATCAATTTTTAGTTATCATTGCTGGAGTATACATGTGATGAAGGGAGATCCACAGAAGAAACAAGTGTTATGATTGTTCCAAGCTAATTTGTCTTTTGGTGAGTTCCTTTTTTTTTTTTTTCATTTTTTCTTCCCTAAGAAAGGTGATCTATCATCCACACCACAGATTTGAACTTTATTTTATATTATTTCATCATGTAACATGCACCTAACAAAAGCATTTCCTCTTCTTTGGGACAACAACAATTCCATGCGTGCTTGAAATCTAAATTGACTGGCAACTTGAAAATGCATTGAGATTTAAAACTTATTATAACCTTTAATCCATTTTCAATATATATAAAAAACGCAATTTTTCTGCTCACGGTGGCTGATTCAAGTAGAGGGAAAACCCGTGGACAAGATCTTTCGGCTCATTACGGCAATTCTGGGCTCTGGGCGGTGAGCCGTGACCGTATGATTCATGCAACAGTTGGACTTTTAAAGTCGTCAAAAAGTTCAAGTGTGAAGATTCAGCGGATTTAACGTTTGTTTTTTCGGTACATATGGGCCTAGCAAAAGGCGAGCTTCTAATGATAAAAACAAACTTTTACCGATAAGTTAAAGTTATTTATTTTAAGCAGATTTTTAAAGTTAAGAATATGAATCAGTTCTCAATTAATAGTAGTTTTGGCTCTCAGCAGATCTAATGGTATGGTAAATAAGTATTTAGATTAATTAGTATCAAATTCAAAAGTCTCAATTCCAGGTCTTAGCACAATATATGCTCAATCTTAGTCAAAACTCCAAGTGAAGGTGTAACGGCTCGATATATTTTTCATCTCATCCTTCATCATCTACTAGTTTTGTCCTGTAACGTAGGATTGCTACAAAAAGGCAATTATTTATTTTTAACCAAAAGTATCATAACGGGTATATAAGAGAAAGATATACTATTATATTACTTAAAGTGGATAGGTATATTAACTTTTTCAAGACCCAAAGAGTAATGGAATCAGTTATTCATAATATAATGAATGAGTGGTAAGGTTGGAGTTGAACTTTAAACTTCCACAATATCCTCTCACACCTTTAGTCATTTTGTAAAGGTCACGATAACAAAAGGTAGTTAATTAGCTAGATTCCATAAAAGTATCAGGGACTCAGCAAGAAATATAAATGGCGCTAGACAATAACTCGAGGAGATTAATTTTTACTTGGTGGGCAGAGCAAACTCTGGGTGCATGAAGAATAAAATAACAGAAAAAAGGCAGAAATTTATCGAAGTATCATTGAACTCTCCAATTTCCTTGAGTGCTCTTACATTTTACCAAGACTGGAGAAGAAGGTGGTTCACATCATCTCTCCGTCTCCATTCAAACCAGAGAAGGAATTTTGATTCCACAGAATTGCAGTCATCTACAAGAGCAAATCTTGCTAACAATGTAGCCTACTCAGCACAAAACTCTTGCTAAAATTATTAGGATAATCATAACACTTGTTTCCTCCCCTAGTTCACTCGATGCAACAAAAACACGTCCGGATCCATAGATGAATCCGGCGTTCTAACATCAAATGCTCTAACAGTAGCGGAGACAAGGGCTGGCTGGAGGGCGTCCAGCCACCCCCAACATTTTTTATTATTATATGTATGGTGTATTTTTTATGAAGTATATTAAAAATAAAATAGTAACATATACATAAGTGGTTAGAATATGTAAAGACCTATAGTTCTTAACTTCTTTTCATGTAAAAGTTTATACTTTCATGCATATCTAAAGAGACTAAAATATATTTAAAAATATTTGTCATTTATGATTTTCTTTAGTTTCTTTACGACCCACACAAAAAGATGATATCTCCCTCTTAGTCTCTAAGAGCTACTAAGTTGCAAATTGAAATTAACTATGAGTTTTGAAGGTTTTTTTTGTAGTAGGTGACAACAGAAAGTATATATATAATCTAATCAATCTTGTACCTCATCTTACTTAACCTAAACCTACTTATTAACTAGAAATAGACGAAATCTTCTTACATAAGCCAAAACTTGAACTCTGATCGGTTATGTAATATGTTGCTCTTTATGCCAAATGGGCTAATGTCAAGCCCATGGCTTGCATTGGCTATAAGTTGGGAGCCCTAGCAGGTATTAACAGAATCAATCATTGGAATGTGAAAGAAAATGTAAGGCTTTCATGGACTCTAATTTTTATGAGAAATTTTTCTGAGCGTTAAGAGGGACATTAGGAAACCCTCAAGCACACTTGCATGTGTATTTATCTGAAATTGTGGACTTAGAAGCCTTGGGTTCTAAATAAAATTGGAGGTACCAATGAAAAGTACTCACGAGAATTCCAAAAAGGTGGAAAATTTTGAAAAAAAAATATATAAGGCAAGACACAATAAGATGCACTTATGGACTTTCGGGTGCACCTAAAGTATTCTTGGCCTTAAGTAAAATTTGGGACCCAAAATGACTAAGTTAAAAGTTGAGAGGGGTTTTTAAAACATGCCATAATAAGGGATAAATAGACTAATTAATAAATAAAAATGATTTAGGGGAGCCGAGAGGAATTAGACCAAAAGTTGGTCAAAAATTATGCTTGGCCGCATATCACCGCTTGGACTTGGCAGCGTCTTCAAGGCTTCTTGGATCAATTAAAACTTGCAAAATTAGACCACAATCTATGATTTTAGTGCTAAAAGAAATCAAAAAAGAAAGCAAAACAAAAGTGGAGGAAAAACCGAAGATAGAGGGGACGGAAAGCTTCACAGAGGCACGTATGGTGTGAGACAATTTTCTTGCTTTAATTGCTGCTGTTTTCTGAGCAAGTTAAGGGTTTCTATGGATGTTCATTTCTTCAAACTATGGTAAGGAAGGTGCTCCCTTACGGGACAGTTAAGGCCAAGTAAACCTAAGTACTATGTACATAGGCTATGATACTTTAGTGTTACAGTAAGCTAGCTAGCTTGCACTATGACAAGCATTAGGATAAAAGACTAAGTAGGGCCGAACTTCTTCTTTTACCTGGAGCTCTCCGTTAAACCTATTCTAAAATAAATGATCACATGTTAAAAATCTAGAAAGGAAAATGCTCGCTAAGTTATGAAAAAATGTGTGGAGGTGTGTGTGTGTGTGTAATGCATGCTTTTGTGATTGTTTTGCGTGTGCTAACCCTCGGATCATTATGTGAATAAATTTTATCATGTTATATATATTGCTTTTCCTATGTTTTCATGTTTTTATTGTAGGGCCGCAAGAATAAAAGGAGGTTTATTTTTATATATCTGTATACATATACATAAATTATGTGCTATGTGTGAAATAGGCACTTGATGCCGTATGAAACCCTTATTGAATACCCATGTACCCACGCCCTATATCTGCCCATTTCAGGAAAGGACATGGTAGAATAGAGGCTAAGGACCTCCTGGAGGTATAGGTTCAATAAGGTAAGGGCTCGAACATATGGCAATAAGAACAGAAATTCATATTAATTTCTAACAAATTTGGTTTATGTGTAGGCTATCATGGCTGCCGTGGGTTTAGCTGCGTTTGCTTCTGTTTTGGTTTGGGTAAAGACTAGAAGGGTCATTAGGCAACTCTAGCCTAAGTGTTTTGTGAAAATAGAGGTTAAAGTCACTATAGGTGTGGAAACTATTTGAACTTAGTTAATGACATGCATGGTTTTGTAATGATGTAACGAAAATGGGTGTATGTAGTTTTGGCCATGTAAACCCTAGAAGCTAACTTTTGCCTTGTAAATGCTTGTACATATACTTGCTGACCTAGGTTCTCTTTAGCATGGCATAGATCTTGGAGTCACATAGAAAACTAGAAATTCCAAGATATCAGAAGAAAAGATTCATGCCAGTATTTTGTAAAATAGTAACTGTAGTACTTAGTAAGTGTTCCTTTTTGCTTAAGCATGAATCGGGCTAACATTTCAGGAGGGGCCAAGGTAAGCCTCCTGGATACACACGGACACACACTGACACTAACTCTCACGAATGAAACCTAACACACCCACTATGTTGCCTAGACGCCCAAAGCTACCTATCCTAATAACCTTACTTACCTAAATCCAGAACCTAGTAATAAAACTTGTTAGTAAAAGAAAGTATTCCCTACGCTTTCGCCTATAAACCCTCATCTAGAAACAAAAATTCTAAAATCAGCTCTGCTCAATTAAAGACAGAAAATAAGGGTTAAGCATCCTAGATAGCAAACCCTAGCCACCTTACTAAGTTCAAATTACCACTAAACCCCTTAGGTTCTGAGTAGGGTAAGTTTGGGGTCTAACAGCTTGGACCCAATTAATACCTTTTGAAGAATTATTTGAGTACTTAGATTGAAAAGGAAATAACTCAAATTTTTTCCAAAAATAAAATCATAGATGATTTATACTTGATAAAAGCACAGGTTCAATTGCATAAGTTATATTTACCATTTAGCTTTTGTTAAATAATTTTAAATTACAGGTCTTTGTGATTGATATTGATGCTCACCATATGATATAAAATTGATGCTAAAAATTGCTACAAAAATGTGGAGTTCCATTTTTTTTTTTTTTGAATAATCATAAGGACCTGATTTATAAGTTTGGAAAATATATGTTTTTTAATTTTGGAATAGAATTATTTTTATTTTTCATTAATATTATATTAAAAATTCATAAATCAACCCCTCATCCTAAAATTTTGGCTCCACCCCTATACTTTGGTATAGTTTGATAGGTGCCAGTTCCACTACAAGATCAACAATGAAGGTATCCTCCATGTCACCACCACATCCAAAAGAGGTATATAACTTTTAGCTACTAAAACATTGAAAACTGTTGATAGAGTGACATATAGTTGAAGATCCTTGATTGGTAAGAATTGTCCACACCTGCGGTGGCTAGCCATCATACCCCATCCAACTTGCTAAGATATTTTTACAACTTATACACAACTGAAACATCAACGAATCCATCTGATTAACTTGTATACAACATACACACATGCGCACACATACACAAATATGTTTGTATTTGTACCAAAAGCATATGATGGTGCAACGATATTTTTTCAACTTTCAAATAATAGAAATAGTGGTACCTTGAGAAGATGAACATTGCAAGTTTTTCTTTGATAGCTTTGTCAACTCTCTGAAAGAGGAAAAATATTGAAAAGATATTAAGGTGGTGTTTGGTTATGGAAAACAGTTTTCATTTTCATTTTCTGGTTCTAGTTTTCATTTTCTATATTCAATTTTCTGAAGTGTTTTCTAGAAAATATGTTTAGTTGTTTTAAAATAGTTAAAGATATTATATATATACACACTGCATTGAAAAAAGCTCAGTGCCTTAGTTGAATGTTGAAAGAAAGTTTGGGGAATATAAGTGCACATTTTCCCAAGTCTATCAGCTTCAAAAGTGAAAAATAAAAAATTCCAAATCCTGCCCCAATCTTTTTTATCTTTGTTGTTTTGGTCCCAACTTTTCTGTCCCTTACATCTGCGCTACCATCTCCGTCATTCCCATACAGGTGACACTTGCCGCCCAGTTCCGCTTTCCAATAGCTTCGACGCCGATGCTGTTGCTTCCGAAGGGTCAATTCATTCCTCGAGGCCAGCTTAATTGCCTTAATCGAATTAGAAAGTTGGGAATTTAGGGATTTGTCAAAAAGAAGCCGAGAGCACAAGAGACTGGTCGGGAGGCGGAGGATTTCCACAAGCTGGTTGGGCGGCTGCGGCGGGGAGGTTGGTCGGTGGCATGAAGGGAGACGCTATTCAACAACGGCGGCAAGGGGAGGTTGATCGAGAGAGAGAGAGAGACAGTCGGGCAAGAAGTTTGCGAAGAGGCACAGCGCGAGAGATGATTGGAAAATTAGGAAAACAACAAATTATTGTTTTCCAAATCTTCACGTAATGGAAAACTATTTTCTAAGAAAACTGAAAATGAAAACGAGTTAACTAAACATGTTTTGTTTTTATTTTCTAATTTCCAGAAAATTTTCCAGAAAATTCAAAAAATTCTTCGGAACTAAACAGGCCCTAAGTGTTCTGGAGAAGGTTGATCAGCACTCTTGTTTCACTTTCCATGCCAACTGCAGGATCCACTATAGTTTAAACCGAGCAAAACAAAATTCAAAGGACTTGCTTTGACTTGCAACAATGAGAATTCGACCACCCTCGCTGCAAATTGGTTCCAAGCTCTCCATTAACACCCTCATTTCTACTTTATTTTGGAGAATGGTTATGTAAACGTGGGAAAAAAAAGTAAAGAATAATGACGTTTGCTAAAATGGTATTGCACACGTATATATAACTTCCATAGAATAGTATGGTAGTGATGCTACTAAAATCAAGGTGATGGTGGCTAGCGGTTGCTTGCAGTCAATTGTTGAGTATAACTACCATTAATTCTATTCTCCAGGAAAAGAAGAGAACATTGTGTGGGAAGCTTAGGCAGAGATTTTCTTATTTTTGTAGTTCACTAATTGGGATTAGCTGCTTCATTTATAAAAGTAAAAGAAATATTCAATTCAATTGTAAGATGCGCTCGAAGTTATAAACAAAATAGGAAATTGTGATATATCGTTTTCACATTATTTGCATTTGTCACGTGTTAGCACAAGGAAGAGTTTCAAATTTTTAAAGCATGCGAAAATATTATATTGCTAAACATGCTGATTTTTTATATTTATTCAGGCATTCTGTTTTTGTATTTAATAGATTAATTAGCCTAAAGTGATGAAAAGAAAAGGAAAATAAAAAAGAAAATAATGGCTGTTTCGACGGAACCAAAACGTCCTAAAGAAAAAAGGGCCGAGGTGAAAGATTGGGCCCAAACTGCGGTCAGGAAGGCAGCTCATAATCTTACTTCTAACTCATCTGGAAGATCCATTGGAGTACGGTGTTCTGTTCTATTCTTGTATTTTCCTGGAAAAATCTCCAGACAAAGCAGGAATGGCATCATCGCGACCGGCGGCACCGCCATATCCAAGTGCCGCGAGACTTTCCGATTCGCTTTGCTACGCCGAATACACTGCCTCTCTCAAATGTACGCTTCTTCTTTCTGGTTCTCAATTTCTTCCCTTCTTTCTTTTGGGTTTGTTACTGTAATCATCTGCTTCTCGAATCCCATGTTCTTGAGAGGATCAAGCTGGTGAAAGTTCAACTGCGAGATTAGGGTTTGCAGGAGAATCGTAATTGGCCTAATGAACTGAAAGTTTCATACTCGCTACTTCTTCTGGATTGTATGTTACAGACCGATATAGTAATTTTGCGGTTGAGAGTAGATTGATTGGTTTCGTAATCTAGTGAAAACAGAGAACGATTGTTGAGTTCCTGGGGTTCAGTGAAAAACCATGTTCTAGTTTTGGCCTGAAACAGTGTGGCTGTAGCTGATGAGCTATTGGTTTCTGTTTAATGTTTAGAGGGGATTTTGGGCTTCCGAGATTCAATTTTTATGCTAATTTGTTCATGCAAGTTAGGTAAATTGTCATTATGTGCCTCTTTATTCCAATTTCTTGCTTTCAAAGAAACCATTATGAATGGACCGAAATTCCATATAGAGGCTCACTTTTCAGGTCTTGAAGAGTTTGCATCGGAGAAGAGTAGATGTCAAGAGCATTTTGATGTTTACAAGGAATGTAAAAAGAAAGAGGTGCTGGCTATCTTTGTTTTTTGCAGGCTCTTGTTCATTTTGTCAAAATATCTAACTAGTAATGCTTAGAAAGGAAGTAAGGTGTCCAGGCATCCCATTTGGTAGATCAAAGGTCCGCTTATGCCCAGGCATATACATAATATTTCCGTTGTTTGGATTTTTTCTGACAGAGAGAAGCTAGACTGGAACGGAACCGAAGCCGATCCCTCTTCTCCTAGAGCTTGGGTCTCTCATTAACATTTCGTTATTCCAGTGCAAAATATGTATCCTACTACCTGGATTTTAACAGTGTCTTATTATCTCTGTTTTCCTCTGTTATCATAGAGGCCCATGTACTTTCCAAACGGCATAGCAACAGTTCTGTGATCTTGTTTCTGAATTTGCGGAATAATGTGCTTTTCTGCATGAATATTGTGAGCATTTCAGTGTCGTTCTCCGTCCACATATCTGGCGTTTCAATTCTTTGCTGATTAAGTATGCTTATGACACAAGTGCCCTCCCGTTCTGGTTACTGAGAGACTCTTTTAAGAGTTGGAGGAAAAGGCTGAAAACACTTCTTTTTTAACTCAATGCATCAGGGGTTGTTAGGTTTATTCTTTATTCTGGTTCTGGGATGAAATACGCCGCAGACCACCACAGAATGAAAATAATGGAGGCAGCAGCAATGGAGAAGCAAAATTATGGTCTATGAAAAACCAGAAATAACTGTTGATTGATAAGTTTGAACATTCATGGACATTGAATTCTGTTTACGAGGAGGGAGATTCCATCTTCAGGCTCTATAACAAGCTGAAATGCAGGGGAGTGCCTATAGGCTGGTGATACGGAGAATTGGAACCTTGACAAAAGGACTGCCAAAATTACCTTCATTTCTGCCATGGCAAAATGCTGCCCGGCACACATACGAGACCCAACACCGAAAGGCATGTAAGCCTGTGGCTCTTTGCAGGCCCTGAGAACGCCGTTTGCAAACCGATCAGGTTTGAATTCATCCACATCAGGTCCCCACAGCTCTGGTGAATGTTGCAAGATTGGTATCGGAATCTGAAGGCTCATGCCTTTTGGGATTTGAATTCCTTTGAAGCTTATGTCCTCAAGTGCTTCTCTGACTACAAAAACTGCAGGTGGGTAGAGTCGCAATGTCTCTTGAATCACCATCATCAACTGACAGCAAGTGGTGAATTAATTCAAACGAAGACTAGAGATTTATCATTTTTATCAGAGCAAGCATGAAGGAATGACCAGCATACCGTTTTCAGGTTTCTAATAGCATCAGCATCAGGCAAGCCATCCTTGCAAGACTGGAGAACCTCAGCACGAGCTCGATCTTGCCATTCCGGGTGCGCTGATAGCAGCAGCAGGCTCCAAGATGTGGTTGTGGCAGTGGTTTCATGACCAGCAAAGTATATATTCTTGCAGTTATCCACAATGAACTGATCTTTGGAGAAAGTTGCTGGTGCTCCATCCAAGTCGCCAAAACTCTCAGCACCCTCCAGGATCATCTGCAGAAGATCTTCCTCGTTTGTCTCCTCCTTGCGCTGTCTTACCACCTCTAATATCATTGTTCTGATCTCTTCCTCTAATCTCCTAATCACTTTATTGTTTTTGGTGGGCAAGCGCCTCCAAAATGCAAGAAATTAAGCTCAAGCATAATCATGTTTATTAAGAATACTGAACGTGCTAAAATTTTTGTACAGAAACTCTACAAAATCCAATTTGTACAGTATAATTGGTTCCTAAAAAAGAATTGGTACTGATTAGGTCTTCTACATCCAATTAAATACAAATATATATTTTTTTGACTCGGGCGCTTTCTAAAAAGTGGTAAAGGGACAGCAAAAAGAAATAGTCTTGCCTCCCTCATTTCCATATACAATATCATTCAAAACTGATTTAGGATATTTTCTGAGTTTCAAAAAAATTCCAGGCCCAGAAAAATCAAATATTCTCCCTTCCTATATTTTAGAATATCTCTTATCTTATCTCAACTTGTAAAGATATATATATATATATATGTTTAGACAATATTTTATATTGAATGTGTACCTTAAGAAGGGAATGCCAACATTTCCCTTGGACATAACCTTTTGGAGTGCTCTTAGCTTGGAAAATATCTCTTCCCCGCTGGAATAACTACTCCCAAAACAAACTCTTGAAATTATATCTGCAGACAAGCATCTCAAATCCGCATCTATTCTGATGTTTGAAATTCCTCCCTCTTTTTCTATCCTAGTCTCCCAAGATTTTTGTAGCGACACAGTTGCTTCCACCATTCGATCCACCATATTCTTCATGAAAAACAATAAATTACAATAAAGACCGTAATAAGATGGAAGACGGTCAAATGACTACCGTGTCACCAACCGTCCGATTGGGCATGCATGACTTCAAGTGTCCCAATTGAACAGTAGGTGACACGACGGTCACAGTAACTAATCTCTATAAGATTTTTCTTATAATAACCTTTCTACTGCACCCAATTTGAACAACATGAAATTTAATTCAGCATGGGAAATTCTTCAAAAAAATAATTAAAATTTCTAAATATTTGATGTCGTATGAGCAAAGAGCATGGTATAGAAGTACTTCTTTACCTTAACTTTGTCAATATAAAATTCAGGAGCAATGATCTTCCTTTGGTGGGCCCAAAGAGGTCCACTTGAAGAAAGAATGCCTTCGCCCAAGAGTGGCCCACGATCCTTGGATAGATAAGAGGGCTTCCCCAAGGCTAGAGATCTATGGAGGCCCAATTCCTTCACCATCTCCACGTCTGTGATGGACAGCAGCTGTATGCTCCCAGTCGAATACAAGAAAATCGGCCCTGAATATTTCTGCCCAGTTAAAACCTTCAACCAGTTCCATACACAATTAAGCCCAGAAAAAAAACATCTCCTACTAATCCTTCATTAACCACGCATCAATTCTGAATTGGTAATATAAAGCAACAAATTGCATCTTTAGCAGAGGCAAAGTTGGCCGGCGAATGGGCTGGGTTTTCCCAGAATAGATGCCAGGAAGAGAGCTACAGTTTTGTCTGGTTCCTTGTCAATAGCCAATCTCTTGACGGCAAAGAAGATGCCACCAACTAAAGTTGTGAGAAGACACGACAAACACAAATTTACAAACACAAACCCACTGAATTTGAAAGGGGAAGGGGAACCCCAGAAAGAGGAAACCAGACTCAAGTTTGATTTGATGGTCAGAACTTTGAAGTTGCAACCTGTCAAAGGAAGAAATAGAAAAGAGATGTCTTACCATATTCATGTCTCCACTTGTGGAGGTACGCGAAGATAGTAGAAGTCCAATCATGGGAAATCACAGGAGCCTTGTTGTCCTCACAACTGCTGTTAGTGAGATTTGGTGTTGAGAGAGCTTGGAGTTGGATCCTCTTCATTTCAGGGACGTTCCCTACCAGGATATAGGAAGGCCGTGGCCCTCTGATTCCTTGCTTCTCCAGCTTCGCCCTCATCTTTCTGGGTTTTTCCCACAGGACACGGCAGAGACGCAGAACCAAGGCCACGAATCCAACCAGCAGCACTGATATCGCCACCTTCACCATCGCATATGCCTCTCTGTTTTCTATTCTTTTTTTTCTTGGGCTCCCTTTGCTCGGGCTCGCCTTCTAGTCTATATACTGTGATGGGGATTTCCTCAACAGGGTCCTCCTTGCTATATACTTCAGATCCTAAAGTCGAAAAAAAAAATAGTGAAATCCATGGGAAGGAGGCCGTTGGGGATGGAAGAGCGAGTGAATGATGGAGTTTCCTATTTATTTTTCGTTCATTCACATCACCAAGGGTTAAGCAGAATCCAATGATCGCGTGGAGATTTTTTGTGTTTAGTGACGCATCATATGAAGGGGTTTTAACTTTTACCGTTCATCAAAAGTATTCTTTTTCGGAGAACCTTTCTTTTTTTTTTTTTTGCTTTTTCAGATTTTATGGTAAAATCTCTATTTAATTCCTTAAATATTTCAATTTTTTCATAATGATCCCTAACTTTCACATTCTATCATGAGATTGGGTGAAGACTATTTTTTCGACGGTGGTAAAATCACCAGATAATAACAATTGGAGACCACTACTTTTCAGGACTAACAATACAGGGACTGTGAATATATTTTTCCAATTTACGGAAACCCCCATGATGGCTTTTCTTTCTTTTCGTTGGATGGTCAAATCCCCTTTTGGTCCTCAATATAACAATTCTACCATAATAGTCCCCAACTTTTTCAATCTGTTAGAAATTTTTAGAAAAAAATAAAATATGGTTTGTTTAAATTTCAAATGATAGATTCTTAAAAGAAAATAAGAGACATGCTTTATTAACCATATTAAATATTAAAATTTTTTCCTTTTACATGATTTTATTCAAAGGTTTAGTTAGATTTGTTAGATTCAAAGTTTTAATGAATTGAAACATATGCACAATAAACCCTCAAAACCCAAAGTTTCCTATTTTTTGGCTTGGTCTAAACTTTTTTTTGCTATATTTCTTTATTATTGTTTTCTAAAATGAAACTTTAATCATTATAGTTTACCAACTTTTGACTATAATTATGGTTTATTTGACTTTAGTCAATTTTTTTTATTTTTATCTTTATTAAGTTAATAGTTAAATTATTAATTGATTAACATAAATTAAATACATTTTCATGCTTTGGTCATTTTGTTATTATTAATGATTAAGTTTTATAGCACCAATGATTTACTTTAAGGTCTATAGGTTACTAAAATAATTTAGTCAATTATTGTTGAAATTAAAAGTAAATTTTTCTAGATAAATTTTTCATTGATATTGAAAATTGGATTTTGAGTTAATAAGGCATAAAAAAATATGTATCATTTTGAAACACATACAATGTTTTGTTTCACAGTATTATATTTCAATCATAACTAATCATTTTAATGATAAGAACATAATATAAACAAAGCCCAATTCAAAAATTGAAATAAACCAAAATTTTAATTGATTAATATAAATCTATTGGTGAGAAATTTTTAATTTCTTATTATTAAAAATTATTTTCATGCTAAATTTATTGAAAAAAATATCAACTACAATGTGTGGTTATCAAAACTTCACTATATTCTAAAATAGGATGTATTGTTTACTGTTTATCTACAATGAAAATCACTGTGTATGAACATTGTGTTTCTTTTTTGCTTTTCTATTTTACTGTTTTTTATGTGATTAATTTTTTTTAACTCTATTTTTTTTTCACATAGAAATCACTTTCACTAGGGCTTGTGACATTATTTTTAATAATTCCAGTCTGTTTCAAGTTTCTTTTTTATCAAACACATTTTTAGAACATGAATTTATACCTTTTCCCATTATAGTCGTTAATTTCTGTTCATTGGTTATTTTAATCCTAAAACTTAATAACTATGGTTTTTCCATTTGTCCTTTTGGCCACTAATTTTTTTGTTCTTTTTTATTTATTGTCTGCTAAAGCAAAATCTTGGAAAACATTGTTTGTTTCTTTTCTTTTTCTAATCAACCATAATGAATTCGTTTAATCTTTTTTGTTGTTTTTTTATTATTATTATTTAAAAAAAAAATTAATCACTATATAAGAGTTGTCTATTTTTTTATATGGTTTGAGCTAATTTTTTTTAGTTAATGTTTTCATTTATTTTTTTCTTTATTAATTTGATGATTAAGTCTTTAATTCCTGGAATCTTTACATTTGTTCTCTTGGTCTAAATACCATTTTTTTTGCCATTTTTTTTGTATTAATCATTAAACCTCATTTTTTTTCACTAAAATCTCACACTTTGTCTTATTTTATCAACTTTTTTTGTATCAATTATTAAACCTCATTTCTTTTTTCTAAAAGAAAATTTTAACCACTAAGGTTTATCTCTTGATACTTACATTCTTTTTATTAGTTCTTTTTGCCCTAAAACTTTACCTTGATTTTTTTTATAAATTATTACTTTTTTTTCCTTGTTATTTTTATAAAATTTTTTGTATTTATCAATGATCACCACTGTCTATATTCATATTTAATGTTAACACAGATTGAACTGCTGCAACGCGTAGGTATCATGTGCCTCGTGACATATCAACGGCAACTCACTCTCAAGATAATAACTGATTTTTATTTCACATCTTTTGTTTTGGAATCAAACTTATTTGAAAGTTAATACCATATAAGTATAATAATTGACTGAAAGTAATTTATTAAATTTTCATGAATTTTTTTCAATGACTAAAAAAATCATAAAAATTTAATAACTTCATAAAAAAATTTCTTTTAATGAATATTACACCTACATAATATTAGTCTTTAAATAAAATTGGTCTTGAGTAAAAAAAATGTAAAAATAAAAATAAGTCATTTTAGATTAAGTTGACGTAAATTAAATGAATTGAGTGCTAATCTCATTGCTATTTTGTGATATAGCATATGCGATGTTAGTGGCAACTTGTTGTCCATTTTAAAAGTATGTAAAGTCTAAATGGTATAGCCTTAATCTTATTTCTTAAAATTGGCATACAATATATCCCATGTTAATAACCTCGAACCTTTGACATGGTAGAAAACATAAAAAAATTATTACCACTTGGATCCAAGGTTGTCGAAAAGGGTTTCTACCAAGAGTCATTTTGGTTGTTTTAGAGTTATTGAGCTGTAAAAAGTCGTAGAGTCATAAGACGCTACAAAAAATATAAAAAAACTTAAAGAAAAATTATAACAAATATAAAACCATTTAAATTATCTTAGAAAATTATCAGATACAACATGTGATTTGCATCCAAAATTTCATTGATTTTGTGCTTAATTTAGTAGAATAAGGCAAGTTTTTAGGTTGGTTAGGGCTTCAAGGTTCAATCTTGGTGTTTCTATGAAAAGGAGACAGGTTAGTTTTGGCTAAAGCTAGAAAAAGAAGCTTGGCCAACTTAATCCTTAAAATTGCTACGCATCTGGTGCCTTAACTGGAAATTATACAAATATTGGGAGTATTTTGAAACACACTCGAGAATAAAGGACCAGAACTGGCATTAGGCCGTGCCTGATTCCTTTTATACGTAATTACAGCTCCAGTCCCCAGCTTCCGAAAACATACAATTTAGTCTTAAATTATATCTTTTTTACAGATTTGACCCAATAAGACTAAAGTCATAGAATCTTAACATTTCTATGTTTCAATAACTAGAAATGTGTTTCTACTCATTTCTACCCAGAGTTACGTTTCTATTGCATTTCTAAACATTTTTCATCTCTAAATTCGTAAAAACGTATGTTTCTACGACTTGAAATGCAATTTTAATAACCATGCCCGAATCCTTAACCATGGGGGGTGAATATTTAAAAATTCCCCATGTGATTAAAAGGGATGTTTTTGTTGATTAATGGATCATGCTAAATCATAATTGTTGACAAAGAACTTTATCCAGGCATTAATTTTAGTTTAGCTTTAGGTTAAAAAAAGTTAATTTAGAAGCTTTTTTGTTTTCTAGGGGTAATTTAGTCATTTGTTATAACATTTGGGTCATTTTTGTCATTTTAAGGTTTATATAGTTAGTAATTACATTTAGGTTACATTATTATTTGTACTACACATTTTTAGGAATTTATGATGGTTATTTAAGGTCAAAATAGGAATAAATTTTGTTTAAGTACTAATTTAGGGCTTCAAAGGTCTTTTGGGGTTGGTTTAAGGAAAAATGAAGAGTCTGGGTATAAATTGACAGTTTTAGAAATTTTGGGGCAAAACTACCAACTCCCAAAAATTTGAGGTAGTCGGGAAAAGTTTGGCAATTTCGTACAGTTTTGCGCTAGTTTGCAAATCTTGGAAGCTTTGGGTTAAATAGAAATTTCATATAAAACATGAGGCCATTTAACAACTTAAGAATTTTTCTTGAACTCGACTAGTATTTTGGATTGATAACATCTTAAAAGATTTAAATCACTTAAATTTTGATTTAGATGAGATTTTGTCATGCTCCACCATTTCAGGAATAGTCATCCTATAAGGAGCAATGGACATAGGTGCAGCTCCGGGTACCAACCTAATCTCAAACTCAACCTTTCTTACGGGAGGGAGTCTTGGGAGATCTGTGGGGAACACTTTGGGGAATTCTCTTATTATGGGTATTTTACCCAGCTATACTTCTACTTCAGTTCCATTTAACCCTAGGTATTCTCCTTTGATTACTAAGGGTTTGTGCTCCACCACTTTTAGTTGACTCTCTGGGACTAACCCAGATAATCTTTCCAGAGATTGAGGTTTGTGTCCAAGCAGACAAATTTGCCTGGCATGGCAATCTATGACTACTTTATTTGCACTAAGCTAGTTCATACCCAGTATGATATCATATCCATTTGTATCTAAGACTATCAGGTCTGCTTTAAGTTCTATTTCACCAAGCTTAAGCATGCAACTTTTTACCATATGGTATGCAAATAGGATTTCATTTCCCGCAGTCCTTACTAGGTACATTTCATCAGTGTTGCATACTTCAATATTTAAAGCTCTAACAAGTCCAGCAGATATGATAGACAATGATGCACCAGTATTATATAAAACTGATACTTCATAACCATTAAGTAAAATGGTACCTGTTAGAGTCTTCCTAACCAGCCTGGCCTGGTTCATTTCTTCCTCTTCACTCTTTGCTCCTTTGGCCTCCTAGCCGTCTGTTATTGTTGTGCCCAAAAGGCCAATCATAAGATGATTGTATTTTTGCACATTGAGTCATGATATTTTATTAAGGTATTAATCCAGCAATTATGTTTGTTGTTCTGTTTCTGTGTAACGTAATACACATAATTGTAACCCTAGAATAATGATATTCTTAAATGTCCCTGGTCTAGTATTATTGTGGAGTGGGTTGCAATAATACATAATGACTAGCATATGTAGAGACTAATATGAGATATGTAGTCTACATATGGGTACAAGTTGGAGAACTTGTGTACTGGACCGACCCACCATGAGAACACTACATGGATCGTTATATGAGTGTCATAAGTGATTCTTATAGTGATCATGGTATATGTAATCCTTCAACCTAAGATCATCAAGGTTTTCTACATGTGAGTCACATACTTTGATACTTTCCTTTGTTGCTCATAACTAAGTGAACTTGAAGGAGGTCATTGGGTATGCCATATATCATGCGGAGGGATTCGTATGATCAAGATAGGATTTGTCCCTCCTATGTAACGGGAGTGATATCTTCGGGTCCCTTGATAGAGTGAGACTTAGAAAATGCATGGCCATGCTCGGATGAGTTAATATATGATATTAATGTCATCAGTTTAAGTTGGTCTGCTCGGTAATTAAGAAACCAAAGATTGGGCTATACAAGAGTGACACATTCCATGTCCCGTGCTTAGTCTTGATATCTTGGACAAAGGGACAATGGCATATATCGGTGATGATCATAAAGGTTTAGTCGAATCAACGACAATCTTGTCACTTTAGTAGCAATGATGTGTTGCTAGACACCGCTCATTGCTTATGATCATAAATGTGATTTATGATCATTGCCAACGTGGCAAGCGCCTATTGGGTCGCACACATATAGCTATTTGGATCATTAGAGTGTATGGGCTAATTATTTGGGTTATGGTTTCACTTTAATTTTGTATTAATAATGGACCCAATAGTTGAACCATTATTAAGCCCGAAATTAAAGCCTAATTGGATTAGGGCTTTGAAACCCATTAGGTCTGGAAGTTGAGTCTCACTATAAATATAACTTCTAGTGAGAAATTCGTAGGTTTTCTTACCCTAGCCTTCTAAAAAGGATAGTCGTACTCTTCTCTTGCAATTCCTTGGAGGACGCAAGCTAGCACTGCGAGCGCAAGAGAAACGCATCTGCCGAGGCGTGGTGGAAGCATGATGATCCCAAGAGGCTCGTGTGGATACCATAAAGAGCTTGAACATGTCAACTGTTCAAGTTTTGTGATTCGACTCTACAGTTGAGTGAGAGATCTCAACCGAAAATTAGATATGAAAATTTTCGAACACCCGGTTTACCTCGTTTCACTTGGATCCTAGAGGGTTTCGGTTAAATTCCACAGCACTGTTTGGCTCCCGAAACCCAACAGGGTCTGGGGCCCTTCTCAAGGTTTCTATCTGGAACACTCTTCCAGGAGCCTGATTTTGTCTTCCTTTGTCTAGAAGCATGTTAGGGCCTAGATTCTTCCTTATTTGAGGCAGATGTATGTTTTGCCTCTTCACAGGCAATTGCTCTTGTGCCCATTTATTACCAAACCTTCCTATAGTTCCCTGTTCCACATTTCTGAAAGGACAGTCTCTTACCCAGTGATCCTGGGCACCACACTTAAGGCATCCATTTATGAGCTTGTAGCATGGCTTTTGGCCATGGAATTTTCCACAAGTCTCACTTGGAGGTCCATAACGAGCTGACTTCTTTTCTCTGTCGTTATCATTTCTTGGCTCATATGCCAAGTTTTCTCTACCTCTCTTTTTGGATGCCTTTTGCATCCCACTGGCATTACTGGGGCTTCTCACAGTTTGGCCTCTAAATTCTTGCTCTAGGGCTATAGTCCTCTGAACAACTACCCTAAGTATTTGCCTCAGTTCCGGCCTTAGTCCTCTGAGGAACCTCTTCACCTTCAAATCCTCTTGACCGTCATATTGAGGGGCATAGCGGATAAGGTTATTAAACCTCTGCTCATATTCCAGCACTGAGAGCTCTCCTTGCTCAAGCAAGTCAAACTCGACTTGCTTCTGGTCTGTTAGGGCTTCACTGATGTACTGCTGCCGAAAAATTTGTAGAAACTCAGGCCACCTCATTGTTCTTCTTCTAGAAGTAGGCCTCCTAGCATTTTCGCTGGCATAAGTCCTGTGGACTGCTCTCCACTATAGTTCAGCATTGCCTTCTAATCTGAAGGTTGTAAGCAAAACCTTTTGAGAAGAGGAAACCTCCATTCTCTCAAAGATTTTCTCAACTTGGTTAATTCAGAATTCAGCTTCATCCGGACCACTATTCCATTTGAAAACTGGGGGTTTTAAGTCAAGAAACCCCTCTAGTTGACCTTCTCTTACACCTCCACCATTTCTTCTGGGTGCTCTTTCATCTCTATCAGTAGGCCCTTCTTTAAGGGTCCTCATTGTCCCAGTGGTAGCAATAAGGCGAGTTGGCCACTCTATTTCTTCAGTGTCCAGTTCTTCTATTTCTGGACTTTCTTCCCGCTCAACTTTAGTCTCTTGTCTGATCTCTGACCTGACTCTTCTAGCTCTTGGGTTTCTCTTATCATCATTATCTTCATCATCATTAATCTCTCTCCCATTCCCACTAGCTTGATCACCAAGCATGGGTTCCTTTCCTGTCCTTCTTCTGGTTTGGGTTCTTTTTCTTGCCCAGTATATTCTAGGACTTGTGCCTGACCTCTAGTCAGGGCCTGAATGCCAACAGCCAATTGAGCAATGGCTACTTGCATAATTGCCATCATATTTTCCATTCTGTCTTAGCGATCATTACTAGGCCCAGCCATACTGGGCATAAAGGGCTCAGTAGCCATAACTTGCATTTCTGGTCCAAAACCAACTTGCTCATCTCCCAATCGGGTATTTCTGTTCTTTTTTTTCCATGTTTCAAGTTCTCATCCTGTACAGAACAACAAGCAAGAAACACATATGCTCAATATTCGTAAATAGACACCACAGTGAACTTAACCTATGTGGGAACAAGTCTACACTATAAATAATCCATAGACCAAAAATTTTGGTCATGAGAGCAACCATGCTCTGATACCAAGTTGTCATGCCCAACTTAGCCCCTAGCCCATTTTGGGCCCAATTTCTTAATCATGCAGTGGAATTTCCTAGAATGGACATTTATTCATTTCTAAAATATATGGGCATGTTCCCAGGACATTACTAGTACTAACTCATTAAGTATTTACTTAAAGGTTTATATTGTGCTCTCGGAAATAAGCTAGTACTTATATGGAACTTGTGTGTTCATTTCAAGCTAGTTATCCAGCATAGCCAAGTACATTCATGGCAACCAAAACACTAGATTCAAGTTTAAAAAAAAAAAAGAAACTTTTTTAAGATGCATACTTCTTGCATATTCATATGTGTCTTGGTAACCCACTATTGCACATAAACACATACATGTCTTTAATTTCATTGGTTACCATTTTAGCTTGTTATAGGCATGCATTTCCTTTATAGTTCATGTTTACTTAATATTCATCTTTAAACATACATAATCATGCACATCTATCAGCTTTTTACTTCGGCCCAAGAATGACTATCAACCAGAATGTCCAAGAGTTCATATATATGCCATAGATATACTACGTGGTTGAATATACTTAGAATTGAATTTAGCATAGCATTTTACTTAAGTACCGTAAAGGGTCCATAAACACTTATGTTGACACCCAATTTCGTCCGACTTTTTTTAAAAAATTTTTTAAAAAAAAAACTAATTAAAAAAAAATTATTATTGTTATTATTATTGCTAAAAAATTTTAATTATGTTAATTAGTTTAAAATATATTTTTATTTTGAGAAGATTTGATTTAAAATAATATATGTGTGAATATGTATGTGTTTGAAATAAAAATAAAATTTCAGAAAAAAATTAAAAGTTTGAGGTAAAATTGACAAAATTGAGAAGTTTCGGACAAAATTGACAAATTCTGAAAGTTTCAGGAGCTTTGGGTAATTTTTCGCGTCAATCCCCCCCCCGGAAGAGGAGGGGAGCAGGAAAAAAAGTTTGGGCCTAAACGGACGTTTCTGGCCCAAATTGACAGAAAACGTTAAAATTGTCAAAATCAGAAGCTTCTGAGCTTATCCAGAGCTGGAGTAACGTAAAGGACTGAAACTGTCATTTTACCAATTTAAAAGATAAGTTTGAGATTTTTTATTAATTTATCCGTCCACTTTCAGCTAAGCTCCTTTATAAATACCCCCCCAAATTCAGTGCTGAACACATACAAAATCAGATAAAAAAGTTCAGAGCTCGGTTTTAAAAAAAAGAAAATAGAAGCCTTAGTCCTAGCCTCTCCTCCCTCTGCCAAAACAGTCCCAAAATTACTTTTTCTTACGTTTCGACTACCTTCTTCCTCCGTTTTCTCTTTCGTTCTTTTGCTGTCGCCGTCCTATCCCGCTGCCGTCGCCCTGCCGCCGCCGTCCCGCCGTCGCCCCGTCGTCCCGCCCCACCGACGCCGCCGTCCCCCTGCCGTCGCCTCGCCGTCGCTCCGCCGTCCCGCCCTGCCGTTGCTCCGCCGTCCCGCCCTGCCGTCGTCTCGCCGTCGCCCTGCCGTCGCCTCGCTGTCACTCCGCCGTCCCGCCCTGCCGTCGCCTCGCCGCCTCGCCGCCCCACCGCACCGCCAGCTGCCCCTGCCTTCCCCCCCTTCGCGCGCGCCTTCGCGTCTCTGTTCTTCAGATTCAAAAACTTGTTTTGAAAGGTGAAACCTTGATTCCATACTTCATCTTTTCAATTTCTTTCAATTGGGTCACTAACCTTTTTATTTTGTCTTTGCAGAAAATTAATTAATTAACTCTTTTATCTTTTTTTACTTGTTTATTTATTTGTTTATTATTGTTATTATTACTAACCTTTTTTTTTTTGTTGTTATTAACAACTAACAACTAACTTGCTAATTAATTAACTTTACTAACCTTTTTTTATTATTGTTGTTAATTAATTAATTAACTTGACTAACTTTTTATTATTGTTGTTAATTAATTAATTTAATTAACTTGGTTAATTAACAATTAATTAATTTGGCTAACTTTTATTATTGTTGTTAATTAATTAATTTAATTAACTTGGTTAATTTTACAATTAATTAAACTTGGCTAACTTTTATTATTGTTGTTAATTAATTAATTTAATTAACTTGGTTAATTAACAATTAATTAATTTGGCTAACTTTTATTATTGTTAACAATTAATTAACTTGACTAACTTTTTATTATTGTTGTTAATTAATTAATTTAATTAATTTGGTTAATTAATAATTAATTAATTTGGCTAACTTTTATTATTGTTATTAATTAATTAACTTGGCTAACTTTTTATTATTGTTGTTAATTAATTAACTTGACTAACTTTTTATTATTGTTGTTAACAATTAATTAAACTTGGCTAATTTCTATTATTGTTGTTAATTAATTTAATCAACTTTGCTAACCTTTATTATTATTTATTTTTAAAGTGGATGGCCAAAAAAAAGCCCCACTTTATTTTATTTAATTCACCTTTACCCTTTACTA
This sequence comes from Aquilaria sinensis, assembly GCA_005392925.1. Taxonomy (NCBI): domain Eukaryota; kingdom Viridiplantae; phylum Streptophyta; class Magnoliopsida; order Malvales; family Thymelaeaceae; genus Aquilaria; species Aquilaria sinensis. Next base: position 51,462 of record SMDT01000027.1, on the reverse strand, counting down.
ATAAATAAATAAATGAAAATTAAAAGAAGGTTATTTTGTAATTAATTATTAAGGCTAATAAAAAATCATTTTTAAAAGCCAATTATTTTTATTTTTTTTATTATTTCTTTAAAAATAACAAAGTTGACTTTTTATTCCTTTTTGTTAAAATTAATAAATAGAAATAATTAAATAATTCTAAAAAAAATATACAAATCAATTCTTTTTAAACATATCTTTAAATTTAAAAATTCAAGAAAAATCCAATAAAATTATAATTAGTAATTAATTAAATAATTAAAATTTAACAAAAATTAAAAATCCATGACCAAATGATCCGCCAGGATCTATGGCTTGGAAATATTTTTAAATAAAGTATATAAACAAAATTTTCTTTATTAAAAATAAAATTTTGGGACTAATATATTAATTATTTATTAAAATAATATAATATAACTTTTTAGTTTTCTTTATTAATAAAAAGAACAAAAAAAAAAGGGTAAAATTTTTGGGTTAATATTTTATTCAGTAACATTTTACTTATTTCTTTTAAAATAATAAAATATGACTTTTTTTTAGTAATAAAAATAATGATAAAAGTAAAATTTTTGGGCTAATATTTTATTCAGTAATATTTTGCTTATTTCTTTTAAAATAATGAAAAGATATAACTTTTTGTTTCCTTTATAAAAATCTTAGCAAATGATTTCAAAAATAGAATAAATTCAAAAGGATTAAATTATCTCTTAAATATCTTAGACTTATTAATTAAAATTATTTATCAAAAAAAAGAACATAAAAAATGAAATATAGATATCAAAAACTTTCCTTTATTTTTTTAAAATATACATATAAATTTTATTTTTTTTAAGATCCTTGTTAAATAATCACTTCTTTTTAGTTAATTTTTTTTATCAAAAACAAAACATATAAATATCAAAAATTTTCCTTTATGTTTAAAATATACATAAAATTTTTTTAGTTTCTTTTCTTGAATAATCATTTTTTTGCTTAATTCATTCAAAACAAAATTAAGACTTTTGTTCTATTTTTGAAAAATACATATGAATTTTGCCTTCATCATTGAATAAATAAAATTTTAATTAAATAAAAAACATAAAATAAATCTAAGTCATGTTGTTAAGTCTAAAAATTTTTTTTTAGTTCATGGTATATTGGCTGGAAACTGTCTCGTGCCCGCTTTTGAGCTGCTTCACCTGGTGAAGAGGGTCTGGCTGAGTAACAACGCCCCGTACCATGATCAAAGATTTTTATTTTTAAACTCTTTGATTCCTTTAAATTAACTTCTTATTAAATAAAAAAAAATTAATTATTTTTTTTTAATTCTTTTATAAATTGAGTAATCCTTTAAATAATAAATATCCTTCATTAAACAAGAAAAATCAGATAAAAAAAAAAAAGAAAGATAAGAGAAAGATAAAAATCAAAAAGACAAAGAAAAGAAAAGAAAAGAAAGAAAAGAATAATAAGATATAAAAAAAAAAAAAGAAAGATTTTTTTTAAATCATTAACAAATTTAATAAAAAAAGACTTATAAGTTAAACTAATAATTAATTCCATAAAATAATAATGAAATAATTAACTCTAAATAATTTCCATATCCGCATGATCCGGTAGGATCTACGGTTTGGAAAATATCGACTTTTTTTTAAAAATTAAATAAATAAAAAGGTAAAAATCCATATTTACAATATGGATTAAATTGATTAAAATTTCGTCAAATTCCGTGTCCAAATGACTCGGCAGAGTCTATGGTTCGGAATCCAAATCTTCCGTGTCCAAATGACTCGGCAGAGTCCATGGTTCGGAAGTATAAAATTCTATACAAATTAACTTAAAAATCCACATTTTAACTGATTCAGTTAAATTTTCTAAATTAACTAAAAATTATTTAAAAGCAAAGTAAAACAAAATTAAAATCAACTAAGGTACCAATTTTTGGGCGTTTTAACAAAGTTGTTTTAACGTAACCGTACTCCCGAACCCCCTGAACTCTCGCAGACCAATATTTTAGGTGTCCAATCGACCTGAGCGAAAACCGATTGGTGGCGACTCCCGAAAACGGCCCGCACGTTGCCACAACTTAAAATCACAAATTTGGTTTTTAAGACAAACCAAAATACATAGCATATGATTATACATGGCAAATCACACATAGAACACATTTCCACCTTGGAGACTTTGTTCCCACAATCTAGACTTCAAATCCTGCACATAAAGTCAACACTTATTAGCTTGTTACACAAGCACCCAATAACACTTAGAATGCTTAGAATATTAAGCAAATACCACACATATGCATAATACCTTTACCACAGAAAGAGTATAAAATACTTTTGACCTTAGTGCTTTTCAAGTACTCATTTTCCTACATGAAGTAGAGAAGGGCGGGTGAGTAAAACTCAGTAAGGGTTCTGTATGGCTTCCAGAGCCTAACATATGGCTTCCAAAGCCTAACATAGCCAAGAATAACATGACAACAAATATTCCATGCTCCTGCAAAAAAAACACCAAGACAAAGAAGATATAGGTACATGCAGATAACAATAATAATAATAATAAGGGGTTAGCATGCGTAACCAAACATAGAAGCATACAACACACACACCACTTAACACCTTATCCCCTTGAAGGGGTAGAGCAAGCATGATCCATATTTCTCATTTCTTAGGTTAACCATTTTTTTAATCCATTTTAAAATCTGAGCTCTTTATGCTTGGGAATTGAGTTGGCCAACTCAATTCCTAGTCGTAATGCTTGCACGGAGCTAGCTAGCACAGAGTTGCCTGAGCAACAAAACATAGCCCTCTATAGCTTTCTTAGGATCACATGGCATTCAATATCCATCACCCAAGAGCCCAAATACTCAAAGAGTATAAGAATCCTTACCAAAACCATTAGCAATTTTTGTCGCTCGAAAACTTTAGAAGCTTGGCTCTTTGCCTTTTCCTTGCTTGTCGTAGCTATAACTTAATTTCTAGCTTGAGAACCTCAACAAATGAGGTATGGCTAAATCTTTATGTTTGATTTCCTTCAAGCTTCTTCTTGACTTTTCTTTTACCCTCCACTTGATTCCTTGCCTTGGAAGGTTTTAGAAGCTTATGAACATTGAAGACACAAGCTTCACACTCAAGAACACCAAGAGCAATACTTGGCCGAATGGTATTGTGGGAGAAAAAGTTGGAGAAGTGTTTAAGCTTTAGGAGGAAAGAATGAGTGTTTTAGAGTAAGTAAGTAAAATAAGTGAAATGGAGATTAAATGGAACTTGTATCGCTAGCCATGGGAGTATATATAGAGTGAAACCATGTGATTCACATGAGACAAATTGGGAGACAAATTGGAAGACTTATGTGGGTGGTGGGTGAGATAGTCAAAAATAGGGGACAAATTAGAAGACTTTAATGAAAGTTTGGTGGATTTGTCAAAAGTGGGGGACAAGTAGGTGGAGGAAGGAATCCTAAGTGATGAGTTGAATGGGAGATGGAATAAAATAATGAAAAATGGAGGAGGTGGCAGCCATGGCATCCAATGCCTTTAAAATTGGCTAATCCCCCCCCTTAGTCCCTCAATTCCTTGTATTTGGGCAATTGAGCCCAACCACCAAAAGTCCCCTTTATCCAATTGAGCCCCTCACCTTATATTTTCATCATTTTGTTTGGCCTAAGCCAAGATTAAATTTTGAGAGTGTCCAACACTCATCATACTCCCCAATCCCACTTAATTTAGTGTCTCCCAAGCTTAATGAGCTCAATTCCCAAATTGGGAAAAAAAAATTCTCTTCATAGCCAGAGGTTTAAATTACTTAGGATTTTGCGGACATTACAGATTTAATCTCTCCAATCTATTTTAAACTTGCCTACAACTCCCCTACTATAAATAGGGGTCAGCATTTGAATGAAAAGAAAGAGAAAAGGTTGGTAAATTGCAGAAAACCTAAGGCCCGGGTTGGTAAATTGCAACCTAAGGTCCTATTTAGTTCAAGAAATTTTTCTGATTTTTCTGAAAAATTTTCAAAAAAGTAGAAAATGAAAAGAAAACATGTTTAGTTACCTATTTTTTTCCCTAGTTTTCTTGGAAAATAATTTTCCATTTTATGAAGATTTAGAAAACACAATTGTTCTTGTTTTCTCAATTTCTTAATCTCTCTCTTTCATGCCTTTCATCTTTCTCTTGATCCTGAACTTTTCACAGTCCAGTATTGCGCATCTCTTTTTCTGCCATCGCGATATCTATATTGATGCCATTGGCCGATTAACTTCTTTATTGGCATTGCCACCAAACAACATCTTTCGTCGCCAGCATCTCTCTCTTGATCTGATTTTTGTACATTCTGGAGTTGTTGCATCTTTTTGCCACTGACAGCAAATTAATCTCTCTCTTGTCGTCACCACCCGACCGATGACCTCTTCACCACTACCCGACCAATGGCAAAACATAGGGCTTTGGATCATGCTCCTCTTATTCCTTCAGACAAAGTCAACAATTATTAGTTGTGGGTCCAACAGGAAATGCAAGCATTGATATGTGACTCGGTGACAAACAATATAGCAGTGGAAGGCAATAACAATGCTGGAATGTCAAGCATTTGGGAATGATGGAGAAGATGGTGTGTAGATGTAAAGGATAAAAAAAAGCTAGGAGCTTAAGGCCCTAAGCTACATAGAGCAAAACGTTGAAGGTTGACTTTAACAATTTTTTGCTTTTACTTTTGATGTTGATAGACTTCAAAGAATTTCTGTTATAGAACACAAATTTTCATTTAACTTTCAACTAAGGCACTGAACTTTTCCAATGTAGTGTGTATATATAGTCATCTGTATTTGGTTTAAAACAACATGTTTTGAAAAACACATTCTGAAAAATTATACACAAAAAATAAAAACAAATAATAGAAAATGAAAAAGAAAATTGCTTGCTACATCCAAACGCACACTAAGAGCCAGTTCGTTTCTAGTTAATTAGTTTGGGTTAACATGCTATTTACACAAATATTTTTAAATATATTCCAAAAATCCACCAACTTACACATATTTATAGTCATGCCATTGGTCAAAGCTACCGGTCCTTTTCTCCCTACCCTTCCATTGATGCTCTTTCAATCTCCAACTCCTCTCTATCATCCAAATCTCTTAACATTCTTCTTAGATCTACCTAACCCACCAACCGGTCCTTAAGGCCTCGTATTCAGATTAGTGCCGTTCATGTGTCAGAGCCGGCGAAAAGCAACTTCGTTGTGAAGAAGTCTAAGCCGCCATCGTCGTTCCCATCATTGGAAGACATAAATGGTGTTGCAGCGATGTCGAGTACCCAAATGCAAGTGAGATCGTGTCTGTGATTAAATCGATTGAGACGTTCCTATTGTTGGTCCTTGCCGGCAAAGCCAAGTACCTTCATGTCTAAGATTGACCACTGCCTCTATTGACTTTCACGACGCCATTGAGCTTCAAGACTATTGACTCGATCGACCTTTGCCACATCTGAGATCGATAATCACTAAGACAAGCTTCTGAGATTGACAATCGGTGAAAATAAAAGACAACGGCAAAAAGGAGTAGCGATGATCTTGTATGAAACGATAGGAGCAAGGGTGTTTTTTTACATATAGGATCACACCCCAAAACGTAAAAATGCGTTAACACCGTCACGTTAAGCTCTTTCCAGAAAAGGTGAAATTGTACCCTTAGCTCTGGGTTTTTTGCAACCCTTCACACAACCCCTGAAAGCTCCATTTTCCTACCCGATGCACAGTCGCCGATCATCCATGCTCGCCGACGCCACTCCATCTCGACCCGTGCCACCGTTCCTAGGCCTTTACCGCTGTCATCAATGCCAATCGAGGGGGGAGACCGATCGAGAAAAACTGCCCCTGCCATCGCCGTTGAAGTCTGAACCGTCCGCCGCCGCTCCAGCCATCGAACCCACCACCACAAACTCTACCGCATGCTGATCACTTATTCTCCGGAGGTCGCCCTTCCATTTCCGTCCCAATCCCAGCTCCCGATTGCCGTAATCGCCGTTGGTGACACTGAAACGAGAAGGAGAATCACCTCAAATTCATCATCCTCGCCTCAAACTCGTCACACCCGATGCTTCACCACCTTCAGCCGCACACACGTTGCCCACAGCCCACCACCGTCGTTAGAGGAATCCAAAGATGAAACATGCATGCACTCAATCCAATTTCACCGAGGACCGATCTGCCAAATATCCCTTTTTGAGTAAAATTCTCGTCTGGTTCCCTGATCTTTTTGTTTCATTCATACAAGTCACTAACGTTTTTCCTATTTGACAGAAAAGGCACTGACAACAAGCTCTTTACTACTTTTTTATTTGTTCTTTGTTTATTTGCTTGTTTGGCCATGCATTAATGTAACTTTTAAATTTTCCTAAGGACATAAATTAGGATGTGTATTTGTTTATCTTTTTTATTTTTTTTCTTCTTCTCTTTTTCTTTTAATTTTAGAATAATTTGATTCTCATACAATAGATAAAAATTGATAACAAATAAAATGATTCATATGTTAGTTAATCTACCTTATCTTATTTTTAGAATTAAAAAAACTAAATAAAGTAAGTGATAAAATTTTCAATAAACCTTCAACGATCCGTTCTTAATGGATTTAATAAAATCCTATTATGAATTATGATAAAACTCACAGTTTAAGTAATGTGGTTTTTTCAAATTCTTTGTGAATTTAGTAAAATCTTGAAATTTTAAAAGTATCAAAAATTTCATAATTGATTGGTTTAATAATATTCACGATTTGGAATTAAGAAAAAATTTTTAAAAAATAAAATAATTAAAAAATAAGACTTATAAAATTATTTTTATTAATGATTAGGTAAAGAAACAAAAATTAGAAAAGGATAAAAACATAACCCCCACAGTACCAATTTGTAGGAGCTAGAATAAAGTTATTTTAGTGTAATCAACTTACAATTTTAAGTCTTCTCACAGATCATAACATGTATCCAATCAACCTATATAAAATTGATTAGTGACGACTTCTAAATCGTTACTACAATAACTATTATAGAATAGTCAGTCGAGTTATGGAATAATATCTAATAGGATTTTATTTCACAGTTTGAATCATAAAACTGTAAGATTTTAATAGTCAAAACATAATTTTGATAACCTTGCTTAGGAGTGCCTAGCTCCTCTACAATGTTGCAAGAGAAGAACTTTGATTCCTTAACTGCTAAGTTTAGGTGAAAGGATGGACAAAACAATTTATATCTTATGCCAGAAGGTTTCAACTAATTCGCCCCGTCTTTCTCTCAATATACATACATTGGAGTTATGTCTTTCTCATTCCTAAGAAGGTTACCAAAAAATCAATAATATATGTAGTAACTTCTTATGAACTAGAAAGTCAAAAGATGGTAGAAATTAAGGCACTTGTTAGAGGGATGCAGTGTATATTATAAGCCGGTTAATGAGGGTGGACTCAACTCAAGAGATGTACTAGCTTGGAATTGCCATAAGAAATTTGTTACATTAATGTGGAGTTAATAAAATGGCCAAACTATGTATTTGACCCTTAAACTTTCCCAATTTGTGCTAGTCAGTTTACAACTCAATACTTAGTGAATATTAGTCCTTAAACTTTGGAGAATTGGACGAGTTAGTCCATTACCTAAAAAATGTTAATGGAAAAATTATAATATCCCTCATGATTTCTTTTAGTTTGCACAAGATGCACTCTTAGTTTAAAATCATTAAAATAATAGTTTAAAATCATCAAAATAAACTATCTCCTCCATTAATCTTCAAGCCTCCTCGTCCAACTAGAACTCTTTCTTGCCTTTCTATGTAAATTACATTCTAATCCCCAACCTTTGTTTTCTGCAGTAGCACCCCATGTTCGTCCACATGAGCCCAAATTGGTGCCAAATTTGCTATCGAAGAATACAATGAAGACCCAAGAGAGGAGATTGTGTTTCCCAATACTAACAACTTGAAGATCGAAGTTTGTGCTTCTTGCATTGTCGTGTTAGTTTTCCCTTGTTCACTGAAATCTTCTTCTATTTACCTTGCATGTCCCTCTGCATCACTATCGAGATTAAGCAAGGTGTCAATGGTGGTTAAATTTGATAGATTATGAGGTATTGGTCTGGACACATTAAGAGCATCAACCAAGTCTTGGACTTGGAATCAACGAGAAGAGCACCCATTAAAGCAGCAATTTTAGGCTTACTGAAGAAAAAGAACAAATGGATTCAAGTAGGGGACCCAGAAAGGAACAAATCGAAGTGGTAACTATGCAGGTCTTAGCACTATGTAGCAGAAAGACTTGTCGTGAGGGTGGGGCATTATGTGGCCATCGTAGCTACACATTAGGTGATGCTTAGTGCCTGGGACTAGCAGTAGGAGTCATCCTAAACATTGGTAACGCAGGAGCATGATGAGGAGTTGATGGGGTTTGGATAGTTCAAGTGGATGGTGGCAATAGTGGAGAGGTACAGGAGGTGAGGTAGGTCCATCAGAGGAGGCAATGGTTGTTTTGAGGTAGCATGTTTTGTAAGAGTTGTCAGATGCAAAAGCATTGAGTTTGAATGAGCCAAAATAAAAAGATTGAAGAAAAGTAAGGAAAAGTGCAGCTGAATGAGGATGTCTGAAGATTGATGGAGAAAATAGTTTATTTGAATGGTTTTAAAATAAAAGCACTTCTTAAGCCAGAATACAAGACATCAATAGGGCTTTTGTAATTTTCGTATCAGCATGTCTGAGCTAATGGACTAACTCGTACAATTTTTTAAAGTTTAAAGACTTATATTTATTGAATACTGAGTTATAAACCAACTCATGCAAGTTACATAAGTATAGGGGCCAAATGCATAGTTTGGCTATGAGAAATTGAACTATCATAATCATTAGTGTCATGTTTCTTATAATTTCTCTAATTATTTTTTTTTACATTATTTTTTGTACATACTACTTTTTATGGTTTTTTTGCATACTATTTACTATAGTTGTTAGTGTTTGGCTCATAAAAATCATTATTAAGATAAAAATTAAAATTAATTTTTTTTGTAGAATAAACTAAATATTAATTACTATTAAGATTTAAAATTGTTGGAAGGCAAATTGTCATTGACATGCTACTTCAGAGGAATCAAGGGAAAGGAAGGAAGAAATATATGTATATATAAAAAAAAATGAAGAATATGGAGATAATGCAACTTTTAGATGACAAATAGATTAGCTTATTAACTGGTATTAGTTGAATTAGGCTAACTTATTACTGTTAGTGGTTTAACTTTACTGGTTTGTTTAACAACATCAAGTTTGATGATTTGGTATTTCTCTTATAATATCAATATCGACTTCCAAAGCAAGTTAATTATCAATTAAAACATAAGAAGTATGATATCAAAATGCACACAAAATGATTTAAAATTGAAATATAAGATACAATTCATTGTTGTCTTCATCTTCCTTGAAATGGCATAGAGGGACATCTAGACGGGAGGTGATGTCAAGAGTTCAACTCTCTCCATGCTTATCCATATAGTGCTATTGAAAAATGTTGGTTACACAAGATATTGTTACCTTTAAAAGATTTGAGAAAAATCTATTCACAATGTTTTATGTAAGGCTAGATAAGAAATTAATTGAATAATTTCATACAGAATTTTGACTAGATCAAATAGAGTAGTTAGAGTATGTTTTAATTATTTCCAGATGGAATATGTTTTAATTATTTTCAGATGGAATTTCTTTGACAATAGTATTTCCTCTTAACTCCCCCTACCTATGTACGTGGTTCTTAATCACTGAAATAGGTAAAACAAATTAGATTTAATTAAAATTTTAAAAATATTTATTTTTTTTTCAATATTTATCACGTGCTTCGTTCTATTCGAAATTTATATGTCAATTATAATGGTGGCAAAAACCATATTTATTTACAAATTAAATAATTCAGGTTCTGCCTTTATGTATATAAAGCATGAGGGAGCAGAGAAAAATATTTCCCTTCCATTAAAGGTTACCGCGACTCAGTTTCATCAAATTTGCCGTGGCTAATGGGCCGTTGGTCAACAGGATCCGCTTGGGGGGTAGCCAATGACGAAAAAGATTAACTTTTAAAATGTAAAGGCGGTTGGAATCTAATTGCGGAAACAAGACAAAGTTTTTCCAATATTACAGTTCAACCCCTGTTTTGTTTCTCCAACATGTATCTTAGAATCAGAGTCCTACACATTTGTTAATAGTACAAACAAGTCAAGTAGATATAAAATCAAATCCAACTCAATTTCATTATAATACAATAGGCCATTAAAAGTGAAAATTAACTAAATTCTTAAAGATTTGATGTCGATAGCCTCTTAACAAATTGACATGATAATAGTCAATATTTTTTATAATCGACCAGCGTTTAAATTCTAGCTCGTGCAAGAAATTTCTTCTCTTTGCAGTCAAAGGATAGGTTTAGGTTGAGTGGGTTAGGGATTATGGTAAACTTGTTCGTATGATTCTTCTTGTAACTTCCTCTCACTTAGTAATTTTGAGTACTAAAACCTATATGGATTTTAGAAAACAAAAACGTGTTTGCTTTGAACAAATTTATGAAGCTGAAAAGTTAAAACAAGCAAAAGTTGAGGGTCAAAACTTAAAGTTGAAACAAATTCAATAGTTAGAGTGAAATTACTCCCAGATCAAGTTCATTTTTCGAGATCACCATCATAATTTCATGAAGGATTTAAAACTAAAGAAGGAAAAAAAAAACAATCATGAACGATTAAACCAGACGCTGTCTCATTCCTCGGACATAAGAGCTTCACCAGGGAAGAGAGGACGAGAAAAATAGCAAAAGGAAAAAAAACAAAAAACAGAAGGAAAAAAAACAACGGGAAAAACCGAAAAACCAAACCCGAACCCTGAAATCGCTCGTCTTCGGACGGAGAGAGCAATTCGACAGCAGATTCGGTCGGTTGGAAGAGGAAAGAGGAAAATTGTGATCGAAAGAGCGAGAATTGAAGTCCAAGTTTTCTGGGGGCCGATCGCTTTTGCAGCAGATGTAATGCATCAGAAGAAATCCGAAGTTCAGATCGGAAAAGAAAGCACCGGCGTCTCTTCCGATTTCAATCCCACACCGTCTTCTCTCCATCACCAGCCGGTCCATTTGCTTTATCAGCATCATCATCATCTACAACAATCCATGGATATGGGACCGTCGGCGGCTGTTTCTTCCGCTGTCTACCCTCAAATCGTCACCCAAATTCCGCCGGAGGATGACCCAATTGCCCCTTCACCGTCCTCCGCCGTATCCTCTCCAGCGGCTTACAAGCGTCCTCTTCTGACACAAACCCATTCTCGCTCCCTCTCCAAATCCCCGACCCTCTATCACTTGTCAGCTCCCCCGCCTTTCATTTCACGCAATGCGCCTTCTCTGTTCTCCGTCTCCGTCGCCGCCAAGTCCGCCCTCTATCGTCTTATCCGTCGCTTCAAACATCTCCGCCGTCTCCGGGTTCATCTTCGCCTGGTTTTGCTTTTCTCTCTTCCCTTCTTCTACTTCTTAGTTTCGCACCCTAGTCACTCTTTTTTCCTCGACTTCCTCTCAGCCTTCGCCTTCTCAGCTGCACTTCTCTTCTCCCTCAATCTCGCGCTCCCTCGTCTCCCTTCAATACGACTGTTCTTAGCCCGTTCGTTTCCCATCAAGCTCCAGGCAACCTCGGTAACAAGACCGCCATTACCGGTCTTCTGGTCAATTGGGTCTAGATCGAAATTGGAGAAGAGGGGCCATTCCGGATGCTGGGTACAGGTATTTACCAATGGGGACGTTTACGAGGGGGAGTTTCATAAAGGGAAGTGTTCAGGGAGCGGTGTGTATCACTATTACATGAGTGGTCGCTATGAGGGTGATTGGGTTGATGGCAAATATGATGGCTATGGGGTCGAAACCTGGGCTCGTGGAAGCCGGTACAGGGGACAGTATAGGCAAGGTTTGAGGCATGGTTTTGGGGTTTACAGATTTTACACAGGAGATGTTTATGCTGGAGAGTGGTCTAATGGGCAGAGTCATGGCTGTGGGGTGCATACCTGTGAGGATGGCAGCCGATATGTTGGTGAATTCAAGTGGGGTGTCAAGCATGGCCTTGGACACTACCATTTTAGGTACTTTATGATTCTGTTTTGCTTCTTGTTATTATTTGAGAATTGAGTTGATTTTTGGTTGTTATAGATTTTTTTTTTTCCTTTTGGGCCTTTTTTTCTTGAGTAGCTGATGTTTGATTCTGCAAGTCATCAACTTTGTGAATTGTTTCTCCACATCTATCAGGATACTGTGGCTTGTGTTATAAGGCATCTAGTATGGGTGGCTTAGCTACTCGTTGCCTAGCATTATGAACCTGCGCAAATGGCTTTTCTTCAGTTGATTTTTTTAGTTTAATTACTGTGTCATATGCATAGGGGTGCCAGAAATTAGTTTCTTTGCTTCATATGAAATGAATAAAGGTTTTCATTTTGATCTTTTTCTCAGAGTCACGACAGTGAGATATCATGTATTAAGACTTTGATTTGAGGTCAATCCAAGCTGTTATTCAAGCTGCAGGTACCATGTGTTGGGATTTGATTTGAGAAATCGAAGCTGTTATTCAGTTTTTGTGTTTCATGTATAAGTGAACTGGGATGATGTGAATCAGGGGACCTCTTATCTCCATTCTCTTTAGTTATTTGGGTTTCTTATTTGTTGCCCTCTATTTTCCTGAAGTTTCATTCAAATGACTGATTTAGATTTCATTCCTGTCTTTTACTTTGTATTTATATTTTTGTCAACCTGGAGTGGTGAATCTTTTCAAACCGTAGGATGTTGGTGTAGTTTCAGTAGCTGCATTTGTTCTTCCAGTTTCAGCTGAAAATTTTCTAACTTCAAGAACATTAGTACATCGCCTCAGTGATCTTCTTTTCTTTTTAGGAATGGTGATACATATGCTGGGGAGTATTTTGCTGATAAGATGCACGGATTTGGTGTCTACCAATTTGCAAATGGGCATCGATATGAAGGAGCTTGGCATGAGGGTAGAAGGCAAGGCCTTGGAATGTATACATTTAGAAATGGAGAAGCACAGTCTGGTCATTGGCAGAATGGAGTTCTTGACATCCCAAGCACACAGAACGCAACATATCCTGTATCTCCCGTGGCTGTTTATCATTCTAAAGTGCTTAACGCAGTACAGGTAACTTTTTCTGCAGAGCAAATTTCTATACAGTTTGTGTTTTTTGAGAGACACCTGCTCTAATAACTTTTGCTTTGTTATCAACTGGGATGACCTCATCCTGCAGTCCTGTTTTGGGTAAAAGTTGGCATCAAGTAAATTCTAGCATTATCCTTGACTTCCTAATGTATATAGGATATAGCTGGAAACACCCATATCTGATCTAGGCACACCAAAATTTTCAACTGAAAAGATAATTGGTGTATGCCAGTGTTTGTTCTTTATATACACGTTGAAGAAGCTGTGTGCTGAGGGCCTGGCCTGCCCCAGCAACTTGACTCCTGTACATTCCATGATAATTATGTAGTTTTGTTGATGCGCTTAAAGATCATGAGAATGTAGATCCTGATCATATGTGATCTCTATTTTCTCGCAAACAGGATGCTAGGCAAGCAGCAGAAAAAGCTTATGATGTCGCCAAAGTTGATAAGAGAGTTAACAGGGCAGTTGCCGCAGCTAACAGGGCAGCCAATGCAGCTAGAGTAGCATCAGTTAAAGCTGTGCAAAAGCAAATGCATCACAACAACGGTGACAGCATCCCAATCCCGATGGTGTGAGACGTCTGACTACACTTCTCGTATGACTGAAAATACGTGAGACTGCACCCAGAACAGATCTGATGTAGCTTAGGATCCTGAACCATCATCTATTTGCATTGTTCTTTCATGGAAGAGTTACAAAGGCTACAGCTGAACCCCGCTGATGGCATTTTGGTCTGGTTTGAAAGAACTGCTGGCCTGGCCAGGTGCCTGTTCTTTGGAATTCCCAGCAGAAGAGTGGACAAGCTTTGACACAGAATCAGGGTATGCCAATTGCCATGGCACGAATAATGGTAAGGCCAGCTTTCGTGTTAGTGCCTTTTCCTTGCCATCCTGGTACAGTTTTGTGCACGAAAAAGTAGATGTGATATGAGGGTGGTGGTGGTGAAAATGAAACCCCAAACCGGCCACCGCTGTCTTCCCTAGAACTGAAGTATAGTTCATCTTTACTTACCCGACTTCACAGCCGCTGAAGAAGAAACAAGAAGTTATTTGTACTAAATTTCAATCGGAATAAATCTAACCACAGAATGCAAGAGTCTTCGTCTTTGTACAGCTTGTGTTTTCACGCTTGTAACATATGCTCATCTCTACAGTCTCGTTCCCTTTGTTTTCTTTTTTAAATTGCTCGATACTAAGAGTAAATTTATTTCAATTTAATCCAAAATAGTTTATTTTTATTTTTACATTTTTTCAGTAAGAATCAATCTCATTTGAAATATAACATTATATAGATGCAATAATTCATTTAAAAGTAAATTTTCATGATTTTATTAATTTTTTATAAATTTTTTTAATGCATAAAACTAAATGATTTCCTAAAAAAATTAGTAAGATTATAAAAGTTGTATTTTTAATGAATTATTATATTTATATAATATTAATTTTTAAATGAAATTAGTTTGATGAAAAAAATATAAAAATAAAAATAAATTTTAAATTAATTTAATTTAATTTAAATTGAATTGACGCTAATACTCTTACCGGTACTTTTATAACAAGAAGCGCGTAATGCTTCTTATTTTTTTTTATTGCAACAACAGGCAGTCTTCTTCCTTCCCTTCTACTTTTGAACGTTTTCTTTAGCATAAATGGCACAAATTATCCCTTAAACTATTATCTATGTTACACATTCATTCTCAAACTATAAAATATTACAGCATTACCCTAGAACTATTGATAATGTTGTAATATTCATCCTCTACTACTAAATTGAATATTTAAACTAAATTAATATTTGAACAATCTAGCAACTATCTGCCAATAAACTTAAGTAATTCAACAAAAAAAATATAATATTTAAACTATTTGGCAACTACTTATCAGTAAACTTAAATTGATAAGAGATTCTTCAATAACCAACAAAAAGTTTGATTTACTAATTTTTCCCTCTATAAATACAAGACAAGGTTTATTCTTGGAATAAATGAAGTACTCCCCCCATCCCACAACTTTTGCTCAATTTGATTTTTTTTAGTGTTTTGATTTAAATTTATTCATATTATTGTTTGTTAGAAAAAAAATAAAAATATATATATATTTAGAAACAACATAAATTAATTTATCATTCATATATAAAGATTTTTTATTTATATATTAAAATGTTGAAAATAAAAAATCCTAGATTAATTACTGAAAATAAATGGAGCAAAAGTTTTGAGATAGAAGGAATAATTTCTGTCAACCCTAGCTTTATATTTATGGTCGAATTGTTTTTTTAAACATTCAATTTAGTTTAAATGTTTAATTTAGTTACAAATGATGAATATTGT
Organism: Aquilaria sinensis; assembly: GCA_005392925.1. Taxonomy (NCBI): domain Eukaryota; kingdom Viridiplantae; phylum Streptophyta; class Magnoliopsida; order Malvales; family Thymelaeaceae; genus Aquilaria; species Aquilaria sinensis. The sequence goes on along the minus strand of SMDT01000027.1, from coordinate 35,926 downwards.
AACGTTATCAATAGTTTTAGATTGATGGTGTAATAATTTATACTTTGAAGATGAATATGCAACATATAAAATAGTTCAAGGATGATTGTTGTAATTTACCCTTTTTATATTACTTATCCCCTAAGCAAGCGCGGGCAACGCGCTGCCCATCGTCTTTTGCCTGCGAATTTGCAAGGAAACTGTGTGTTGCGTAGGTAGCTGAATTCATTGGCTTCATCTAAAGTACCCACAAAAAGCTACTACTTTCCAAAAAGGAGGAGAATGTAAGAACCCACCTTGTGGTTTGGGTGTTTTTACGAATGGTAACGTGAGATTTTAAATGTGTCGGATTAATCAATCAACAATAAGTCACTCGGTTAACTTACTGTAAAATTTTATTTTTGGTTTGTGGATACTCAAGTTTTCTTTTCGGTCCTTAACTTTTCTTCTCCATTTCTTCTCTTTTATTTATTTATGGTGGGAAGGAAAAAGGGACCAAAACCAAGGGAATATTCTCAACTGAAGTGTCGACCATGATGGAGGTGAAAATGGAACTGAGGAAGGTGGGCTGTTGAGATTCGGTCTCAAATTCTATATTTTGAGCATGTTTGAAATCTAATGGTCCTTATGGTTGTGGTTGAGAAGGTACTGGAATTTGCTTAGAATTGAGATTGGTTGGTGACGAAGTTTATGAAGTTTGAATTTTCCGGGCCAAGTTTGTTTCTTGGTTTGATTTGCTTTAAGTAAATGAAAGTGTAAAATTTTTCACGTAAACAAAACCCAAAAAGACAACGAAAAGAAAAGAAAATGTTTAATATTCTACACCTCCTTGGGAACTTTCCACGTATTTTACAGGGAGCGGAGCTGGACGTGAAAGGGATCCGCAGTGCTGCTTTTAGAAACAGCAACGCAAGCGAAAGATGTTGGGTACGTGCAACGCAGGGGTGAAGCGATTCGCCGACTAATCTGCCAAAAATTGCCTTGGACGCAAAAGTAAAAGCAATTCTCAATTTCATTTAATGGTTCTTAATTTATTACCATTTGATTTGATAAATAGCAAATTTGAAGGCAAACAAGTCATGAAAACAGCAAATTTCCAACCCAACTTTTCGGTCAGCCTAAATTTGCCACCAATTACCGCTCTTTCATTAAGGAGCAAGTTGTTAAATATTGTTACCGGTAGGTATAACATATCCCAAATTTTTAAGATATATAGTATGGTATACCACGATACATACAGTTACCATTTTCACGAAAAAAAAATTAGAATATTATTTTAAGATGACATAAATTCAATAATTGTTTACATATTTTATATATTTTCTAATTTTCTCATCATAATTTGTAAAATATAAATAAAATACATATGATAGAAGATATTTTTTTAATACAAAAACATAAAAAAAGTTATATATATATATAGCAAAATAAATAATACTCAGAAAGAAACTAATTTATTGATATAAGAGAAAAAATAATACTTTAATAATAATAATACATTTTCTAATTCCATTGAGTTTCTAGATGATTCAAAGTAACCATTAAAATTTTATGTTAACTAGGAAAAGTAACCAAAAGAATAAAAACAAATATTTATTTTATGATGTGTATATTAATTATATTCAATGTTTTATATATTTATGATATTTTGATGTAAAATAACAAAAAAATATATATCACATGTATCCTTGAAAAATAAAATACCACAGTATATATCTCATGGTATTTATGGCATATTGCGGTTTCTAGACAAAATGTCCATAAAAAGTTAGAGGTATACAAAATACCACAAAATGCCGCAGTATACTGTACGATAAAATGATAAAAAAAAAAAATATTTATACAGTACGATAAAATAATAAAATAGAAAAATATTTATACCGCTTATTATGCGGTATTTAACTCGATGTTTAGGACCAAGTCAAAATCCACATTTAGTTCTTGAACTCAAGCTATCTTGCTCATTCAATTTATCTAAGCCCATCAACTTCCAAATCCCCTTGGCAACACTCCCTTACTACTGCTAACTGTCATCCTTATGGTCAAATGTGTCATTTTCCAGTTCAATATTCTCACTCTTGATCACGTTGGTTGACGTTATCACATCTTTTATACTCTTATTTAAGCCAAACTCAATTTCATCCTAGCAACCTCACTAGCTATTGTGCCTACGCCAATTCTACTCATCTTCAATGTTGTTCAGGCATCAATGGAAGAGGTGAGAAATTTAAAATGAGGGGCTTATGTGTTTCAGTTAACGAAGTTAATTTCTAAGTCTAGATTTAAGCTAAGTAAAATTTAGAATAGTTCAGTGAAATGTTCCATTGGCTAGGTACTGTGGTGATTTGCTAATTTTCATAGGGTTAGTGGCAATACTGTGCCTTTGATAAGTTTTGGGAGTGGCAAATTTAGTGTGATAAAAAGTATGGCGGCAAATATGCATTTTCAGCAACTATATTGGACAAATTTGCTATTTTATCCTTTGCATTTAGATTTGTTACCTCATTTATATAATCACTATTTTAGTTGGTGAAAGGTTTTAGTTCCTAACTTGTATTTCGTCCAATCTGAAAAGAGAAAACAGTTGGCTCGTATTTTAAGGGTGCATTTTGGGAATATTAATATAGAAAGGCGATTGCTGGTGATTAAAATTTTTTTATATAGTGATTATTTGCTATATTAAAACTTTACATTTTAACATGTACAAAAACTAGTTAAATTTTTTTTTTTGTGAAATAGAGTGGCTTTTTTTTAAAAAAAATAACCTATGCAAGAAGAAAATTTAAATTGATTTAAGACAAAAGATATACAAAATTTCATATTAAAAAATTATTACTCCTTTTCCAAAAATCACATACTTTATTTTCTCTAATTAGATCTTAAAGTTTGTTAAAAGTTACATTATTACAATAATATTTCAAGACATACTACTTTTCCTTTTTTTCTTTAGTCTTTTAAGTGTTAGTGGCCAATTAAAGTAAAGTTTAAAGCATTACTAGGTGATTTGAGCTATTTTAAAATATTAATAGGAATTTTGACTTGTTTTGGTATATTTGGAATTTTTATTAGACAAAAAATATGTATAAAATCTCTGCTAATTTAGAAAAGTGATACATCATTTTAAGAACTTCTAAAAGAAAAAGTTACTCAAATAAATCAGGACTGTAGTAGTAATTTCTAATCATGAGGTTTTTCTTGAAATCATGGATATATAAGATCCATTCTCAGTTATAATTATGTTAGACTTTGATTTCAGTCATCGAGCCCATTGCCGTACGTAACCTTCATACGTAGTAAAATTTTTTATTAACCTATGATGATTTTGTCCACTAAAAATTTACAATCACGTAGTAAAATAAATCAACGATTAATCGGTGTTAAAGGGATTTGGACCCTCGTTTTTATATTGATCTTGATTTTTTCCAAGGTTAGTTACAACTTTCTCTTCACATTCTAAATTTATGGTAGTTTAGTCCACAAGATTAGTTGATCAGCTAAGTGAAATCATGCATTCAGATGTCATTTGTCATTGTCTGACTAAGCTAATAGACTCGGTCAAGTTTTCACTTGTGAAGGTATTCAAACGGTGGCAAACGACATCCGAATGCATGACACAACCTGACTAACTAACTCACATTTTGAACTGAACCACAAAAAACTCAGAAGTACAGGTCCCGAGTTGTGATGATTTATAGTTTAAGCTCTTAAGTGATTAGTAGACAAAGTTCAAGGTACTGTTCCGCATTTAACCCATTACCTTTTCACTTTCACATTTACATGCATATATTTAGTCCCTTTTTTTTTTGGTTCAATATCAACTTTTTCAAATTTTAATTTAAACTTTTTATAACTATTTATTTGTAAATTTAAATATCTAATTTTTTTAAAGGCAATGCTTTTTTCTTTACTTAGTTAAAAATAAAGCTAAGGGATATATGAATGGAAATGAGGTGAGATATCAAAACCCTAAAATTCTATTTCTTATTTCTCAAATTGAGCCCGAACCTTGAACCTAACTCGAACCTTTTCAAGTCAATTTTTGGCCCCATTTTTCAAGCTTAAACTTGAGCTGAGTCAATCCTAAATTAGTCAAGATTTGAGCTTGGGGTATTTACACTTGGCTTGGCCCGTTATGAATGTGTTTTTACACTCAAGATAAATGTTTAGATAAAAAGGAGTTACATTTAGGAAAAGGTCTCTCAATTCGATATTTTGCTTTAGGGGTCATCAAACTTTACCATGTGTTATTTGACCCCTAATTTTGTAGAATTTAATTCCTTTAGCTAACGTTTTTTTGTCTTCCTGGTACTCCAACTTTGCTTTCTTAAGGTCAGCTTCCCGGACAATAAGTCTTAAAAATTCACTTTCTTATAAAAATTCACTTTCTTACTATTAGCCTCCCAAACAACAAATTGCCACAAAAACATGTGGTTGATGCACCTAGTGAACATCTATTTCTTATTGAAAATATAGACTTGACAATTTAATCTCCATAGAAGGTTGATGAGGAGGAAGCAAAATGAAGAAAAATGTGCATGGTTAGTTGTAGCTGAAGAAGAACAATAATACCTGAATGACAGAAGGAAGCAAAAATGATCTCCACTTCATTTTCTGTAAATAGATAAGCTTAGAATCATTTGTAATCAATCATGAAGTCTTAAGAATAAGATAGAGAAAAAGGGAAAAAGAGAGAGAGAGAAAGAGAGAGAGAGCACTCAACATTTAGAGTTTTTTTATGGGGATTGAAAATCTTTCACTTGTTTTATTGTAATTTCAATTTGAGTGTAAAGTTTATATTTCTTTGGGAAAGTACCAGATTTCCCACTAGTGTTTGGTTCCTGGACCGAATTGCCAACTGTAGTTTTTCCTGGTTCCTATATAGTCACTAACGTTATTGTTTGATATCAAATATGTCACTAATGTTATAATTTAAGATTGAAAATGCTACTAACAATTTAAAACCTAATAGTAAACGTGTAAAGTTATTAGTTTTGAAATCTTGGGATACTAATGTAATGTTTAACAAACTTCAAGAACTTTATGTAATTTTACCATTTTCATTTTTTTGACACGCTACTATATTGGTCACCCATGGATCTGCCATTGTGTAATGGAGGCAATACCAAAAGAGGTAGTGTTAGACATCACTATTTGTAACAAAAAAACTATCATGCTTAGAATTTGGAGATTAGAAACACATTAGTATTGTATGAGTGAGTTTCATTTGACTGAAATTAAAGTTATCTGTAATATAAGAATACAGTACTAATTTGAAATTATTTGTGGATCGACCAATGGTGGATTCAATGATAAATGATGGTGGCTAGTGCATAAAAAATGAAAATGGTAAAGTACATCAAGTTTCTGAAATTTCTTAAAAGTTACATTGATGCCCCCAAATTTAAAAACCAACAAATTCCTGCATTTATCATTAGGTTTTTAACTGTTAGTGGCGTATTTGGTCTTAAACTATAATATTAGTGGCATATTCAGGACCAAAGAAAATTGTAGTAGGCAATCCAGTTAGAAAACCAAACATTAGTAGAAAATTTGGTACTTTTCCCTAAAACATTCAACTCATAATTAAAAGGTAACGAGGGAAGGTCTTGTCTCTGCATAAAGCCTTGATTAATTGTTTGATTTATACATGTTAGGATTTTGTCACTTAACAATTAGCACTTGCCCTCAACTGTTTTCACAGTGTTTTATACTCCGTAAATTTTTCAAATTTTAATTTAGACTCATTGGTAACCATTCTACAATTAATTTAAATGTTATAATAATCTTTTAGTTGATGTATAATTTAAATAATCAGTCATCAATTTTTTCTCTGACCTTTTTCTCTACTAGAATTAATCTATATATATCTATATAAAGGAAAAACCTATACAATAAGTTTGAGTCATTAATTATGGATCTTATTTAATCATTTTATTGACTTACTCTTCAATGCCAAAATAATTTAAAGATTTTTAATTTCTCTCTATTATTTGAAAAATTATTGTATTAACATCCTTATAAATCCCTGTTGAGTTGTAATTGTTCCTTATCATTTATTTTTATCCATTTTAAACATAATTCTACCTATTAAAGTACACAAATGGGTTTATAAGTATTTATTTACTCACATGGCCTACCAATTTTATGATTGATATAGTTGGGCTATTTATGGGGAGTTTTAAAGGTTCTTTACCATTACTAATTATAATGGTATGTTATTAATGCTATTACAATTAGTTATTATTTTAATTAATATTTCAGTTACTAATATTTATTAGGAGAATAAATTTGCTGCATCTATTATGCCAAATTTACATATTGATTATACAATTCAATCTTTTTAACCACAACTAATTAATATTGTAATTACAAAATAAATCAATATAAATTACATCGTGAAGAACTTGTTAGTGAGAGGAAGAAGCAAGAAAGAGGCTTTTAGGCCTATGTGAAGCAAAAAATCTCTAGGTTATGGACACACAATATCAGGTAGTTTTAATTGTATGTATAATAATTTTATTCCTTTGTTTCTATTCCTTTATTTTTTGTAACAAAAAGATACTCATATTATCTTGTATTTATTTCTTATTTACATTATTGGTTATGAATTTGTGATTTTTCTGTACAATTGTTTTAGTTAATTTTTCAAATTATTTTAGATATGGTTAAGTGAGGTTTATTATGTTATTCTTAATTTTAATGCATTGACTTTTTTTTTCTTTGTTTAGTAAAAAAAATAAAATTTAATCCATTTTTACAATTTCCATTTCCCTTTTCATTCTTTTTCTATTAATAATTAATCTAATTAACCTTAATAAACAAATATTTATTTTCAAAAAAATAGAAACTATAAAATATTTTTTAAAATCTTAATCAAACAAACCCGGAAGGACTTTAACTATGATTTGGTACTTTATTGTTAGTGCAAGTTTTGTCAACATTTCACACACAAACATACAATACAATTAAAGTATATAAACCATTAACCCGTACATTGTACGGGCAAAAAAACTAGTAAAAGAGAAAAGAATAAGAAACCTTAAGTAAAAGTGTAATTTACCCATAAAAGAAGCATTAGACAGAGTTAAAAGCTCAAAATCTTTTTTTTTTTTTGCAGAAAAGAAAATAAGAAAAATAAAAGTTAGTAGAACAAAACCCTTGAGAGTGAGCTAGACCCGTTCGATTTCGATCTCCTGAAAAACCTATTTTGACCGTCTGCTGGGTCGGTTTGTTACCTCTTTTCTCTCTCGCTAAATTTTTACTCTCTCCCTCTCTCCTGCTCGCTCTCTCTTACCAATTACTCGCATATTTTTCTTTTTGTTTTCCTGTTCCTCTTCTTCTTTCCATTTTTCACCTCACGTCCGTGTTTGCGTTCTCGTCATGACCTCCCAATAAACCCTAATTTCTCCGTCTCCACACTCTTCACTCCCACAGGTACTCTGTTTTGATCAAACCCTAATTCTCCTGTTTGCATTCACGCGGTTTCGTGATTCTTTTTTTTTTTTTGGGGCGATTTTTTGGATCTGTTTTCGGCGCAGAGTTGGGAACGGGAGCGACCGATCGAGAAAAAGAGGCTAATTGAATCAATCCAGTGTTCGAATATATGTCCCTCAATCAACCCAGGTCCGATAAAGGCGACTCACAGAACAGAAGATCCGGGCGATCCGGCAGCTTCAGTCAGCAGCGGTCCTCGTCAGGCTATCACGGTAAGGGCGCCGGCGGCGGGCCCGCCCCTTCACCGTCTCTCTCCTCCAATAGAAGGTAACAAAGTCGTTAGGGCTAGCGCTTATCTTGAATTGTCTCGAGTGTTTTTGCGTTTGTTTTCGGCCATGTGCGTGAACTCTTCTAGGTTTTGAAAGACTGCGGCTTCGTTTAGGAGTTCAGGTTTCTGATGGTTTTTCGTTTTGTTGGTTTTGCGTATGGCAGTTTTAAGAGGTTTAACAATGCACAGGGAAGCCAATCTAGGGTAAATTCCGCGGCTGTTGGTTCATCAGAGTCTGGTAATGCTTCAGCTGCCCGTGATGTACAGAACGGGGCACATGTACAGTCGCATTCACAAAGTATGGTTAAAAGCATGAAATTTCTTTTCTCTTCTGATTTTATCTTCGTGCTGTTAACTTGTCCGTGATGGGATCACTACTGTTATGAAGTTGGTTCATTCAATATATTTTAATTCGTTTCCGTTTCTTGCCCCTTTTTGGGTTGTTTCATATTTGCATCAGGAGCATCTGATGCGCCAGTTGCTGGCAATGCAACCAAAACTGTTGAATCATCTACAGCCCAGAGAAGCACCCGAGCTGTTCCAAAGGCTCCAACTTCTCTGTCTTCCGCCATGAATTCAGAGGGTGTTGCACCCTCTACCCCTCTGAAAGGTAGACTGCTCTTGCTAGTTACAACTTTTGCATTTCATGTTTAATATGCATCCATTAGAGTTTAGACTGATAACTTTCGGACATTGAGCATACGCTGACCAGTGTCCTAGAATCGCAACTACTTGTAAATATAGGCTTAAAAAGAAAACACAGCATTTTCAAGCTCTTGCCGTATTTATCCACACACTAAAACAGAACACACAGCATTGTCAATCTCTTGCCTTATTTATTTCTTATGTGATGGATCAGGTCCTGGAGATGCTTCTAAGCAATTCTCCTTCCAGTTTGGAACCCTATCCCCTGGTTTGATGAATGGAATGCAGGTATTTTGTTAGTGACTTTGTTTTTCTGTTTTTGTATTTTTAGCAAGAATGAGTTGATATTCGTCCTCCATATGTAGATTCCAGCACGTACTAGCTCAGCTCCCCCCAATTTGGATGAGCAAAAACGTGACCAGGTTTGTTCTTAGTTTTTACATATTTTAATCTCTATCACGCAACAAAAATTTGAATAGAAGTGGTGGGCGGGTTATATATCTGTTTTAGATTATGACAACCCTGATAGCTTTAGGTTTATCTCTCTTACTCTTTTGCCTCCCAATGTCTACAACGTAGAACAAATGAACTAGGCTTGTAAGACCATAATGCTGTCTGGCCCAATGGTGGGATAATTTGGCTTCTCAACTTCTAAACTGGCCCTTTATGAAAACTGTACTTGGATCCTTAGGTTGTCAACTCTGGTTGTTAATTTTTATGGTTGATACTCTTAGGTGGTATAGGTTGTGCTGTATAATAGTTTACTTGAGTTCAAGTTAATGAGCACTTAATTGCTATTGACTCGCAGGCACGCAGGGATTCTGCATATAAATCTGGTCCAAATTTGCCAATTCCTGTTGCAAAACCACAGTTATCAAGTAAAGATTCTGCTATGGTTGATCAATCTAATTCTGCAGGTGCTCATGCGGTACTTAAGGTGAAAAAAGATGCCCAAGTCCCTACTGTGCCCCTGTCAAACCAGACTCAGAAAGCACCTGTGCTTCCTGTCCCGATTACTTCTATGCAAATGCCATTTCACCAACCCCCTGTTTCTGTGCAATTTGGTGTTCCAAATCCTGCACTCCAGACCCAGAATGTAACAGGCACTTCATTGCAAATGCCAGTGCCGATGGCCTTGCCTCAGGTACAGCAGCAAGTCTTTGTTCCTGGTCTTCAGCATCACCCAATTCCACCCCAGGGAATGATGCACCAGGGTCAAGGTATGAGTTTTACAACTCCAATGGGTCCCCACCAGTTAGGTAACTTAGGTATTGGTATTAGTCCTCCATACCCTCAGCAGCAAGGGGGAAAGTTTGGTGGTCCTCGCAAAACAACAACTGTGAAGATCACTCATCCTGAGACGCATGAAGAGCTGAGGCTTGACAAACGAACTGATTCATACCCAGATGGTGGATCATCTGGGGCAAGGCCTCATCCTAATGTGCCTTCTCAATCGCAGCCAATTCCTTCCTATACAACTTCTCATCCAATAAACTACTATCCTAATTCTTACAGTGCAAATTCCATGTTTTACCCACCCCCAAGTTCTAATATACCACTGTCTAGCAATCAGAATATGCCCAATGCTCAGGCACCAAGATTCAACTATCCTGTCAGTCAGGGTCCTCAACATGGGCGTGATGTACGCAATATGACCTCAACTCCTAATTCAGGCGTAGCACAGGTGACGGTTAGGCCAGCCGGTGGATCTAATGCAGAAAATATCAACGATTCTTCATTGTCAAATACTGTATCTGCCATTGGTTCACCAAAATCTTCAACACTGTCCGATCATACTTTGCCCAAGTCACATCAAAACCTGGATGGTTCACAATGTAATTTACAGCAGCCAAAACCTGCTGATGAAGCATCTGTATCTGGTCCTTTATCTTCAGCTTCAACTGCTGTCCCTGAGGAGCCAGCACCTGTTTCTTCCTGTAATGATGACAGAAGAAAGGAGTCTTTGAGTCGATCAAACTCCATGAAAGACCATCAAAAGAAAATGGGAAAAAGAGGACATGTTCCCACACAGAACCAGGTTTTTGTCTGTGCTTCTCCCTCTTCCTCAATGCACGTGCCTGCACACACATGGAAAAGGGCTAAATTACTTTCCTTTATTTTTCTATGTTTTTTATTCATTGAATGAATAATTATACATAGGTTGGAGATCAGTCTACTTCAACTCAGAATCTTGCTTTGCATACATGTGAACCTGGTATGCCCTCAGAAGATGTTTCTGAAGCTGTAGAGGACAAAAAAGCTGTGACATCATCTGCAACAGATGTTCCGTCACAATCCATAGTGGAAACAATAACTGAGGTGCCAAGTACTGCCTCTGAGTTGAAGATGGGCGGAAATAGAGAAGGCATAGCTTCCATCTTATCTATATCTGGTGGTGGTGTAGTCGCTGATACATTGGACACTTGTGCTATGGTATGTCGCTCTCTGACTGAAGGTGAACATCCAAAGCAAGCAATTAGTGAAAGTGAGGGTCAAAATGGTACCATGATGACTCAAAGGCTCTGTCAGGAAGAAGAAAATGTTGAGATTCCAGCTCAACCTGTCACCTTCAAAACTGAGGACATCACTAGTCTGTCTGAGCAAGAATCCGTTCTTAAAGCAAATGACACCAGTTCTGAAGTTCCGGTCCTAGGAACCTCACAAGGGGGATTTTCTGCAGGTTCCTTTTTTTAGATTTTTTTTTTTTTGTTTTTTCTTTTCTTTTTATTTTTTTGGTTATATCCTGCACAGGATTAGAGTTTTATTGATTGTGCAGAAGTTTCTGCTGCTGAAATTTCCGATCTTGCTGCAGGCTCTCATTCTGATACGTCCCAAAGTGTTATTGGAAGCAATGAGGCCTCTTCCAGTGAACCTGGTTTGGCAGAACGGCAGTCTGCTCCAAGTCAAACTCCTGATCTCACAGAATCAAATTTGAGAAATGAAGGAGAAGACGTCCCTCTTGTTAGTCCAAAAGATAAGCCCTTTGTAGAAATGAGTAAAGCAAAAAGCTCTACTACCAGGGGTAAGAAAAAAAGAAAAGAGGTCCTTCAGAAAGCTGATGCTGCTGGGACAACATCTGACCTGTATATGGCATATAAGGGTCCCGAGGAAAAGAAGGAGATGGTTGTGCCTTCAGAAAGTATGGAAAGTAACTCAACAGGTTCTATTTTGAAGGAGGCCTCTCCTGCTGCTACACAGATGGAAACCACTGCTACTGAAAAAATTGCCCACACTAAGGCTGAGCCAGATGATTGGGAAGATGCTGCTGATATTTCTACACCAAAATTGGAATCATCTGAGAACATTGGAGAAGGATCACATTGTGGGCATGATGGAAATCAGAATTCGGCAAAGAAGTATTCTCGGGATTTCTTACTTAAGTTTGCGGAACAGTGTACTGACCTACCAGCAGGATTTGATAAAACGATCGATCTTGTTGTGGGTGGTACTGTCCCTTCGTCTCATGTTGTGGATCGTGACTATGGTCCTGGAAGAATAGACAGGCAAAGCAGTGGGTCTAGAATGGATCGCCGTGGAAGTGGTGTGGTGGATGATGATAGGTGGAGCAAACTACCTGGTCCTTTCGGTTCAGGAAGGGATTTACGCCTTGATCTTGGGTATACAGGTTTTAGACCTGGACAAGTTGGGAACTATGGTGTTCTCCGGCACCCCCGTCCTCAGACACCCATGCCATATGGTGGGGGAATTCTATCTGGGCCTATGCATTCTGTGGGTCCACAAGGTTTACAAAGAAATATGTCAGACAATGACAGGTGGCAACGTGCAACCAACTTCCAGCATAAAGGTCTGATTCCTTCACCAACTACACCATTACAAATGATGCACAAAGCTGAGAGAAAGTATCAAGTGGGTAAAGTTACGGATGAGGAGCAGGCTAAGCAAAGGCAACTGAAAGGTATTCTAAACAAGCTAACACCGCAAAATTTTGATAAACTCCTTCAGCAAGTGAAAGCAGTGAATATTGACAGTGCCACCACCCTCACTAGTGTTATTTCCCAGATTTTTGACAAAGCTTTGATGGAGCCTACCTTTTGTGAAATGTATGCCAATTTCTGTTACCATCTAGCAGGGGAATTGCCTGATTTTAGTGAAGAAAATGAGAAGATAACATTCAAAAGACACTTGCTCAATAAGTGCCAGGAGGAATTTGAGAGGGGGGATAGAGAGCAAGAAGAAGCGAATAAAGCAGAGGAAGAGGGTGAGGCTAAACAGTCTGAGGAGGAAAGAGAAGAGAAGAGAATTAAGGCTCGGAGAAGGATGTTGGGTAACATCAGACTTATCGGGGAGTTGTACAAGAAAAAGATGTTGACGGATAAGATAATGCATGAGTGCATCAATAAGCTTCTGGGTCAGCTTCAAAATCCTGATGAGGAGGACCTTGAAGCTTTGTGCAAATTAATGAGCACAATAGGAGAGATGATTGACCATACGAGGGCAAAGGGCTCCATGAATGCTTATTTTGATAGAATGGCCGAGTTATCAAACAATATGAACTTGTCCTCTAGAGTTAGGTTCATGCTGAAGGATGTTATTGACCTCAGAAAAAACAAATGGCAGCAAAGGCGAAAAGTTGAAGGGCCAAAGAAGATCGAAGAAGTTCATAGAGATGCTGCTCAGGAACGACAAACTCAGTCCAGTAGGCTTTCTCGTGGTCCTGGGATTAACCCTGCTGGAAGAAGAGCTCCTATGGATTTTAGTCCTAGAGGGTCCCAAATGTTATCTCCTCCAGGTGCTCAGATGGGTAGTTTTCGTGGATTGTCTCGTGGTTATGGCACACAGGATATTCGTGTGGAAGAAAGACAGTCCTTTGAGGCTAGGACATTGTCAGTCCCCTTGCCTCAAGGACCAATTGGTGAGGACTCCATTACATTGGGACCACAGGGAGGTCTAGCTAGAGGGATGTCCTTTAGGGGTCCAGCAGCAATGTCCACTGCTTCTGTTCTGGAAGTATCATCAACAACTGGAGACTCTAGAAGAGGAACGGCCGGTTTGAATGGTTTTAGCTCTGTGTCGGAGCGGGCAACTTATATTCCAAGGGAAGATATCAGTACTCGATATGCTTCTGATAAAGGTGCTGGCCCTGTTGCTCATGAGCAAGTACATGAAAGGAGTGCAAACCATGGTAACAGGGATATGAGATATCAGGATCGTAACTTTGATAGACCACATGTAACAGCGGCACCTTCACGAGTCCAGACATCAAATGCTGCCCAGCATCTTCCTCCGGATAAAATTTTATCTGAAGAAAAGCTGCACGGCATGTCCATGGCTGCAATCAAAGAATTTTATAGGTATGGTCTTTTCTACTGCCTAGATCCTATTATGATTGGGTTGGTTTGCAGATTATTTGGAACAGAAAATATTTGGCTGTGGAGTTAAAACGTCAATACAAATATTTTTGGTTCATTTGATCGCAACTGATAAGTGAATGATAATTGAATCTCTGATAAGTGGATCTCTAGTCTTCATCTTCACCATAGGTTTGTTGATTGGTGTTAACCATTTGTTTTTTAAGTACATATATAGATAAATTTGTGACTCACAAAATGAATATATTTTGTTGTCTACTGTTTTTCATGGGTTCTGTATTTGGCTGTACAGAGGGTCAAACTCTACTCTTCATTTTATGCGAGAGCAGTCATATTTATTTTTGGTAATTACCCCAAACAAGGGCTTCTTGTTTTCCTTTTTCCTCTTTTTAAGTGCTCGACCATGGAGGTTAAATTTTAAGTCGTTGAATATGGTGTTGTTTTATTATGTTGAGTAAATGCTATGCGGATCTGGAGTCTCAACCTAGTGGATGTGGCATCTGATGCTCACCATAGAATACAAGAAAAATCCTGGTGGAATGTTAGTATCTTTTTTGTTCCGTGCAGTGCTAGAGATGAAAAGGAAGTGGCTTTGTGCATCAAAGACTTGAATTCACCTGGCTTCCATTCCTCAATGATTGCACTTTGGGTGACTGACTCTTTTGAGCGGAAGGACGTGGAAAGGGATCTATTGGCCAAGCTGCTTGTGAATCTTACTAGGTCCCAGGATGGTTTGTTAAGTCAAGGCCAGCTGATGAAAGGGTATAATTTTGATGGCTGTTGTGATTCACATAACAATTTGAGTTTTTTTTTTTTTGGTTGAGTTTTGCTAGAGCTGACATGGGCATTACCTGTTTCAAATTCCTTTGCTGCCAGATTTGAGTCCGTTCTTGGCACATTGGAAGATGCTGTGAGTGATGCTCCAAAGGCGCCCGAGTACCTTGGTAGGATATTTGGGAAGGGTATTGTGGAAAATGTTCTCTCCCTAAAGGAGGTCGGGCATCTAATATATGTAGGTGGGGAGGAGCCGGGATGTTTGCGAGATGTCGGACTTGCTGGAGATGTTCTTGGAAGCACCTTGGAGATGATTAAAACCGATAAAGGGGAAACTGTGTTAACTGAGATAATTGCGAGCTCAGAACTGCGGTTGGAGGACTTTCGGCCTCCTGATCCTTACAAATCAAAGATTCTAGAGAAATTTATTTAGAGGCTAGTGACGCTGATTGTATGTTGCTAGGATAAATTAATGGCTATTGTTTCAAAGGTAATTATTAATCTGCTGAAAATTGCTCCAGATGGTGGGTGGGAATGGGGATTTCTGCAGGGTTTCTCCTTTGCGATTATTACTTGCAATATTATTATTTTTCTCTCAAAATATTCAAAATCATGCAAGAATTTTTTAGTTCGTGCCTAAGCCAGTATCACTTGCCACAAGGATGGGGTCACATGTTTTGGGCATTGGATGGGATAAAAAGGCGAGAGCTCATCAGGAGCTTAGGCCCAATTCGGTGGAGTTTAACATGAGGCTGTCAACATGTTTTCGGAAATGAGTGGGGTTCAAGGCCAGTGGAAATATCTTTCTACCCCCAAGGTTGGAGATATTAACATATGGAGGACATGTCGTACTGTTTTGACTTTTGTAAAACCTGCTGCTCGCACCAGCCACCAGAGCATCCGTCCGTTTCTTCATCGACAGGGAGATCACCTCAGCTATAATGCATCCACTGCCCTGCACAGCTCGTCTACTCTGTCTGTGAGTCCAACCTAAAAGAGTATGACTGTCGTTGGTCTTGGTGTCTCATGTCTTGCTGTCGGCAGCCGGATCTGATCAGTTGGTTCCCTCCTCCCAAATTTGTCCCCCCTGCGCCTCCCATCAAGGCTCCTCTGCATGGTGAGGTTAGGGCTGAGATTGATGGCCTGAGAGAGGAGCTTCGCCACAAGCTCGATGTTATTGTCGATGAAGGCTTCTTTGGCATTCTTCTCCAAATTGAAAGTCGTGGCAAACGTGAAGACAATAAAACGGAAAACCAAGAAAAAAAATATTCAATTTTGTTAAACTCGCACAAATAAAATAAAACCAGTAAAGATAGAAATCAAAACTAGAAAGAAAATACAAAGAAGCTGGATCAACCGATCAGACTATGGCTGGTGAGCACTACCACAACCGCTTATCCAAAGAGGAAGGGAAACAGAAGCAAATTGCGGTTCAATTCGGCTTTATCAGCCATACCTCTCTATGTAGCAATTATGATTTGGTCAACTAAAAAAATTAATCCAAGCGGAGGCTCAGAGGTTAGTGTACTCCTACAGTAACGCGCCTGCGTTGTTAGGTGGAAAATGAGCTGAGCCAAGCTCGAGTCCAATGGCTCGAATCTCATTCGGTATTACTTAAGCCCAAATATTTTGGACTCGAACTTGGCCTGAAAGCCCTCCAGACTCGAATAATAATCTGAATAATGAACAATAATTTAAAAAATAACTTGAATTCTGAAGTAATATAACAAACCAAACACAAATATCAAGTTTTACAACTAAATAAAAAAATCTAAATGAAAAGAATGTAGCAACATGTGAAGTCTAAAGTCTCAACTCCTAAGCAGCAAGAACAGAGCCAATAACAAGTGACCAGTCCAATTTCAGTGACACAAACACAAACATTGAAACTAACAACAACACAAACTCCTCTCCTTGATCAGTAACACAAATAGAAACACAGAAACAAACAACAACAGCTTGGGGTAACAAGGGCAGTAGCGGCAAAGAGCATCCAGTAGGCAGCAGCAGCACTTTGCAGCCAGAAGGCAGCTGGAAAACGCAGAAGCAACATGGAGTAGCAAAAGGCAGCAACATTACTCAGTAACAGAAGGCAACATCAGCACACAGAGCAGCATCATCAAAGAGGAGCAACAAAACACTAAAAGAAGATTACTTTCAAGTCTCCATACATGTTTCTTATTCATTTATGCCTCTCTACATATTTTTTCAAAAGAAAGAAGCTATTAAATAACAAAATTTTACTTGATGAGTTGCAGATTCTCAGGAAAATTCATATCAAGAAATGGGTAGATTGACAACAACTGGATTTTTCTCACACTACATAAGAGTAAAGACAAGCAAGCAAATAAGTCCAGCATATGGAACTAAACTTTTGTTAGGGAAATAATTTTCTAAAAATTAAAAGATAATTCAAATGCTCACCGCATCTTTTGTTTGCCAAAGTTGTTCCCACTTTCAGTGGCTTTATTGTTTGCCAATAACAGCTACTTTTATATTCTAGATAGTAGAACAAAATCTTCCCAAATGAATGAACATTTGCTTCGCAACTTTGTTGCCATGATATAAGAAGAAAATAAACCATAAAGTTTTGTTGATTGCTCTCTTCATCTTGGCCATTGAAATTCATTAACTCCACATGTGTTATTCCAAGTGAAAGGACTTACTGCTTGGCATTCATTTATATAAAGAACCACACTATAAAGGCCGCTACGCATAAAGATAATACATACTTTTCATACTTATTCACCATATTTGTCCCACATGGCACAAGCATTCTTTAGCCCATGTGCTAGTGATGGCGCTACAAGCAGACATACTTATAAACAAAAATAAATTCCCCAAAGCCACTTCAGATCACCATTTAACTGGCTTGCTTATCTAGAAGAGCCTAGGTTTTGCAAGCAGTCATGAATATAAACAACTATAGAAGTACATGATATCTATGATTTTCACTGTTAGCTATAGAAGCATGAATCACTCAAAAGCTCAAACCAAACGGATAGGCGGACAATAGAAAATGTTACCAATAGTACCGAGTGGGACTTGGGAAGTTGCCGCCGCCTTCAATTTCCGGCGCCAAGGCGTGCCTAGTGCATCAATCTTCAGTCGATTGTAAGGGCATCGATGTTGGGCTCCTGTCGGATAAGCAATCGTTGATCTTGGGGCCAGAAATCTTCGCGAAATCGGTGGAGATTGTTACAGCTCTCCAAAAATTTGGATCATAATTACTGAGGTAATTTTGGTTATTTTAGTAATTTAATATATTTAGAATATTTAATGCAAGTAAATTCTCGGTTTAATAAAATATAATAGCTTGAAAAAGGGCAAAAATTGGTCATTTAAGCAAACTGGACCAAGAAGGTCATTTTAGTCATTTCATGTAGTGACACATTTTTATTTCACGGTTAGGTAGAGGATGGAAAAATATTGAATTTAAGGTGACACGATTTTTAGTAATTACCGCTCTATCAGTGTGAAATTGTGAATTGACTAGATTATCTATAGGTGGTTTATGTGTAACTCGCAAAAGTATCAGGGCTAAATTGCATGTGTGTCAAAGATGAGGACTAGGCATGTAGTTAAGGTGAAGCAGGATTTAGATGCAGAAAAATTCCTGTTTTTGTCCTACTGTTTTTATTTTGTTTCGAACAAGGCCCCAACGTACTATTTAGTACAAAGAAGGGACTAGCTCCGTGACTTGACCTTAAGCACACAAAAGTTGACTTAGTTTATTTTTTTATTCATTGTCTTCTTCGTCCATATCCTGCCACCACCCAAAAGACTCCTTCCATCTCCCTCAAACCTCCAAGGCCGCACCATCCAAGCTCCAATCCACCAAATTAATCACAAATTTAAAGAAAAATTAGGAGGAAAGAAGCATTTCTTGCATAAGGAGCTAAGTTTTGAGCACATTTTTGGTAAGTAAGCAAATATTTATTTTTCTCTTAATTTTCTGATTTATTTTATTGGTGGAGGGGCTGGTGTTATTGATTAAATTGGTTCCAAGCTTGTTTATTAAGAGAATCAAGTGTTGAAGCTTGGAACAAGCACGAGATTTTTAGGAACCTAAAGTTGCGGTTGAAATTGGGGAGGTAAAGGAAACATTTTTTTATTTTTTTTAGGCTATTTGTGCTGGAAAATGGCTGGATTTATTGTATTTATATTCGTTCTTAGTTGCTTACAAGAGAAATAATCAATAGGAACCCAAGTTGTTCAATTTTGGAGTAGAAAAGGTACAACACCGAACTTGGTGTTGATGTGTGTTGGGTAAAGGGCCGGTTAATTAGAATCCAATGAGAGGGTTTTTTCTAACCACCTTAAGGAATTTTGTAATATTGTCCTAATTATGATTTATTTATGTAGCTAAATGATCAATTAAAAGAGAAATACTCACGCTACTATAAAGGTACAAAGAAGAATGCAAAACCAAGACCATAAGGACATTGAAGTTGGTGTTTGCTTGCATTAATTATTTAAGGTAAGAGATTTTAAGTTCAAATTAAAATTGATGCATTATGAATTTTTCTACAATGCATTAATTAAGAGAGTAAGATGTAGACAAGAAGTGGCTTAAGGACTAATTAATTAAATAGCCTTTAAGTAAATATATGAGGTACTAAGTATTCAAGATGGGCTTTGATGCTCAAGAGTACCTTAGCTAAGCTACCAAGCTTAGTAAGAATGAGTCACCAAGAACTCCTGTACTATGTGAGCAAGGGTAAGTAATGGCAAGCCAAGGTTGCTAAGGCAAGAGTTAAGCTCTTGTAAGAAGGACTAGGTTGAGGATGGGTTTCCCACCATAGAACCCATACTAGTGGCCATTAGTCAAGACCTCATAACATTTTGAGCTCACATTAAGATGTGTATATATGTTATATACGTTGGGTCATAAAATTTATTTTGCAAGTATTTAATTCCTTACTGAGAATTTATAATTCTTATTCCCTTAATTGTCACATTGTGCAAATACTAATAGTGTGAAGCCTAACATCCACTGAAGGGTTGTTAACCAAGGTTTTAATGCAGGTATTTAAAGTACATGAATCTTTAATGATTCTAAGTTATTGGTTAGTAATATTAATGTACTAACTAAGTATTTAAAATAACGTTGACAAATACAGGTAAAGTGCACAAGGAGAAGTTGGATCTATTATTTCTGGAGCTTTTGTGCTTAGGTGGGACTTATTTTGATAGTCCCAAACTTTGTATATATTGGGTACTTAGGTACCAAAGAAATGCCTCTGGTTTGACAAGTATGCATAGACTTATTTAGTGTATATGTCTGTATATACATTGTGGTTGGTTATAGATGTACATAAGTTAAGTGTTATGTGTACATAAGCTAATGTTTGGAAGTTTAAATAAACATATTTATATGACTTCGGTATTGTTTCAAGTGTTTAATGAATCCCATGGAAAGTATTTTGAAAATTTTTATTTATTTATTATTTCTTTCTAAATGCCGAAGTTAAGCATGCATGGATTCATGTCATAAGATAATCAACTAGTATAAAGTTTTAAACAACGTAAGTATTAGCTTAGCCATTTGTAACTAAGAGTAGGATTACTAAATCCTGATTATCCTAAGATCCCGGGAACACCCTGTATTAGGGTAAGTAAGAGGTACCCTTATAGAGATTGTCATCAATCTTCGATCTCGTTGGTCGTCATGCTTGCCGCCACTGATCTTGCAGGTATCGTGGTACTGGTGGCCGACTAGGTGGGTTGTTAGGGGCTTTGGCTGCTTGGGTCAGAAACGAAGGGCATAAGGTGATAAGGGTTAGGGTCATTAGGGAATAATGCCTTAGATCATACTGGGCCAGAGGAGAAACGGACAAAAGGGCTTGAGCCCAAAAAGCCCTTGACCTCATAGGGCCGAATACTATGAGGCTTAAACTCGGCTTCAATTTTATTCAAGCCTATTTTTAGGCCCAAGCTCAAGTTCGAAAAAGCCTGACTTGAAAAGCATTAACTCGAGCTTAAGCTTTAGCGACCCAAAAAAATCCTGGCCCTTTTTCACCCCTAGGTGCCATTGGGTGAGTCATGTAAATATGCAGAAGTCCAAGGGCAAATAAGACCAACATGGACTTGGCCTACTTCTACATGCTAAAGAATTCATTGTAATTGCGTTAACACAAACACTTTAATTTTTTTCAAACTGGTAGTTAGTTGCATAAAAACGTTTTATGTTTCTCAAAGAAATTGTCCATTATGTTGCACTAAAATTGGGGTTTGAATCAGAATTGTGTTTTGCCAATACTGTTATGGAGGTCTATATGAAATGCAGTTGTGTATGGCATGCTCATGAATTGCTTGATGAAATTTTTTATAGAGATTTGGTTTTTTGGACAACAATTATATCTGGATATGTTCATGATGGTGTCTTCATATTGTTCAATAAGATGAGAAATGAGATTGAAGCTAATTCAATGATAGTAACTTTCTTGTTACAAGGGTGTTTCACCTCCGGGTTTTTGAAGTGATATAACTTCATCGTTATGTAGGGAAGAACCAGATTCAACATTCTATTCATATTCTTTTGTGTGTGTGTGTGTGTGTGTGTGTATTGCTTTCAAGCCATTCTCGTTTTCTATATTTTTTTAATTTTGATGAATTTGTGCTCTCGCTTTCCCTCCCAATCCTGTTTCCACTTTGTGCAACTTAGCTCAGGAATCATACATAATCATAGATAAAAAAAATGGGTCTGAATTAAAAAAAAAAAAAAGATCCTGGGTTTTTTGCTACAACTCCGATGGGCTCTCTTAACTAAGCCACTGTATATTCTTCAATAGGCACTTGGTTAGAGCCTTGATCTCCTCCCATCATTTAGGAGCTTACAGTTTCATGTTCTATTTCACTCCTCGATGTAATAAAAGAAAGAAGGACCCTTCACTCTCACAAGAGAGATGGCTAATCGAACTACTGGTTTGCAAGCAGGAAACAATGACTCCCTCTTGGGAAATATTGAAATCGTTCTTTTTAATAGTATCATTGTTATCATTTTTTGTGCATTTTGTTGTTGCTGGAACTATTTTTGTAACTTTCTGAATCTAAAGTAGTATTATTTTGGATTATTTTATATTTTTCCTATAAGGTTTCGGGAGCCAAACAAACGCAGTGGAAACTAACTAAAACCTTCCAAGATCCAAGTGAAGCAGAGTAAATCAGGTGTTTGAATTTTTTATACCTAGTTAGCTGGGATCTTTTGCCCAACTATTGAGTCGAATCACAAACTTGAATAGTTGACGTATTCAAGTTCTCTACGGTATCCACATGAAGCACTCAAATCACCACACATCCACTACGTTTCGGCAGTTGCGTTCTTCTTGCTCCCGCATTACTAGCTTACGTCCTCTAAGAAAAGGCAAAAGAAGAGTGCGGCTGAAAGCTTTTAGAACCCTTCGGATTTTGTCATTTGGGTGGCTAGGGCTAGAGTTGTAAAAATTCTTACTATATGATATATATATAGTGCAGCTTAACTCCCAAGCCTAATAGGTTTCATAACCTTAATCGAATTAGGCCTAATTTTGGGTTTCATAATAGCTTAACCTTTGGGCAAATTATTAATCCGAAATTATCATGAAACGAAAACCCATATAATTTGGCCCATGCACTTAAATAATCCAATTGACTCTATGTATGCGACCCAATAGGCTCTTATCATATTGACAATGATCATAAATCACATTTATGATCATAAACAATAAACGGTGTCTAGCAACACATCATTGCTACCCAAGTGACAAGATAGTCGGTGATTCGACTAAACCTCTATGATCCTTATTTGTATATGTCATTGATAAATGTTAATTTTTTGATCAAATATGTTGACTTTTTGTCAACTTTGACCACAATTTTCTACCTTACCACTCAATATTTTTGGCTGATTCTTGCTTTGATCCTTCATTTTGTAGGTTGAAGAAAGGACCGTAGCATTGGAATGGCACCGGAACGAGTGGAACAAAAAACGGGAACGCAAAAGTCAAGAAAAATTATAATTGTAAGGCCTAGGCCCCAGAAGCAAGGCCTAGGTGCCACAGTTCAAAAGCTTACTGCCTGAAAAATGCACCCTGGAGGCTTAGGCGCCAGCCGAGGCCTAGGCCTTAGACACCTGCGAGCTTGGAGGCCTAGGTGCCCAAGTACCCCCTCCTGAGGCCTAGGCACCAGAGCATCTTTGAGCCTGGAGGCCTAGGCGCCCAAGCACCCCCTTCTGAGGCCTAAGCGCCAGTCACCCAGAAAAGTGGTCCCCTATTTCAAATTTGAACTCAAGCTTGCTATTGGCCAAGGATTTCTATCCAAATGGTTTGGTGAGTAAAAGGGACACCTCTAAGGGGTAGAAGAACCTGGAACCTAGCAAAAGAAGAGAGCTTCATCTTCATCTTCTCTTCTTAGAACTAGTTTTTCCATATCCACCATAGTTAGTATTTTTAGCTTTTCTTAGTTTTTCTTAGTCACCATTGGAGCTAGCTTGGAGATTGCTTGGAATGCTCAAGAAGACTAGCTTGGAGACTTTGGATTCAAGATCTTCTAGCCATCTTGGGTTTATTCTTTCATCTTCCTTGTAGTTTCTCATAGATGTTATTATGTTTACTTTCATGATTATGTTTTATTTAGTTATGGAGTAGTCTTCTTTTGCACTTTCTATGAATGTAGCTACTTGGATTGATTATGTTGGATGAATTCATGGTTATGTGATGTTAGTTTTCTACTAAATGTATATTTATTCTTCTCTTGAGCTTAATGTTGTGTTAGCTAGTTGATGGCCATAATTGGTTGCACTATAAATTGCCTCTAAACTCTTGGAAAAGATTAGCAGTAATTGGACCTGGGAGAAAAATTTAATGGTTATGGACTTGTTGGAAAATTAGTCTACATCATTAGGTAAAGGTAAATTGAGCTCTAATGCCTTTTTTTAAGCTTGTAATCGGATGGAAATCCGTATTAAGTTTAGATTAGAGAGATTAATTCTTTCACTTGAAAAAGTAAGAATTTAATTGAATAACTTTATCAACATACATTGGAGATTAACCCACTCACCTAAGTTAACCAACAAATCAAGACAAGTAGTGAACCCATAGGAAGTGTTCTTTCATGATTTGATAAAAACCACATTTTTTACATTGCATACTTGCATTCTAAGTTAATAGTATTATGTTTAGCTAAGTTTAGTCACTTGTTTAAGCTGCCTACATTTCCATCCAACTTTGATTGTTTAGCTAAAGTTTTCTTTGAGTAGTGGTACTTGGCAATCAATTTAATTAATCATCATGGGAACGATACTCACTCACTTCATCTACACGTCCATCGTGCATTTGCAGAATAGTGGTTTCAAAATTTCACTAAAGTCATTATCCCCTTTTCCAAGATATTAAGAATGAACACGAGACTTGGAATGTGTCATTCTCATACAGCCCAATCTAAGGTTTCTTGATTACCGAGTAAACTGACTAAAACTGATGATATTGATATCTTATACCAATCTCACTCAATCAAGGGGCAAAAAAAATCACTCTCGTTATATAGGAGGGACAAATCCCATCTTGATCATACAAAACCCTCTACATGATATGTGACATACCCAATGACTACATTCATGTTGATTCAGTTATGAGTAACAAAGGGAAGTATCAAAGTATGTGACTCATATGTAGGGAACCTCGATGACCTTAAGTCAAATGACTACATATACCATGATCACTACGAGAATTACTTATGACACTCATATAATGATTCATATAGCGTTCTTATGGTAGGTCAGTCCAGTTTATAAGTTCTCAAACTTGTACCCATATGTAGACTACATATTTCATTTTAGTCTCTACACATACTAGTCTTCATGTATTATTGCAACCCACTCCACAATAATACTAGACTAGAGACATTTAAGAATACTATTATTCTAGAGTTATAATTATGTTCAGTTATGTCACACAGAAACAAAAACAATAAATATATTTATTGAAATAATGCCTCAACAAAATATCATAACTTAATCTGCAAAATACAATTATTTCATGATTGGTTTTTGGGCACAACACTAACACTTCCTGCAAACCCAATTGGGAAAGAGAGCAAGCAAAGATTTTCATATTGAAATGTCTATTATGTTGGCTTGGCCTTTCAGAAGTGGAGGTAGAATAAATTGTTCATAATAAAGATGTTTATTGTGCATAAGGGTGTAAGAGTTTAACCTTGACCCGAAGCCGGATCCAATTTTTTGGGTTAGGTTCAGGTCAGATGAGGAAATTAGTGCCATTTGGGTTAACCCAAAACCGAACCATTTCTATGATGTAAAAATTGGATTGGTTTGGGTTAAACTCGATTGACCCGATTAAACCCAAAATTCCCACTTTCCTAGCCCATTTTCATTTCTAGCCCAACCCCATCCCAACTCAACTCACATACCTACACTATAAATACCTAAGTTTTAATATCCCAGACTCTAATCCTCTATCAATCATTAGCTACCAGCCACACCCCTACCTTCACTGCCGTTTGCCACCGTTCACCATCTGCCATCATAGTTATCATCACCATTGTTGTTTGTCATCGTTCTTTTTCCGTTATTTGTAGTTTGCACTGTCATTTTGCCCCTTCATCGTCTGTTATCTTCTTTCCTCCCTTTCTCACTTCGTCAGTCCTCGACCTCCCTCTTTCTTCATTTGTTATTCTATTTCTTCCACTGTTTGTTTGCCACTTATCCTTTCCTTGTTGCGATGCCACCCTTTTGGTTACATTGCCACCTCTATCCTCCTAGTTGAGTCACCTTTCTGCCATCTTCGCCCGTCTCATCATCCTCCATCGCCTCTAGTTTAGCCCTTTGCATTTTTTTCCGTTGTCGTCTTTGGCTGCAAAAGGCAGAGGAAATGGCCACCAATAGTAGGCACCGAGTAAATCTAACCTAACCAAACCCAAGCCCTATATTTTTTGGTTAGGGTCGGTTCGGGTTTTGTCCTCAATTTAGATCAATTCAAGGTGGCATTTTTTAATTGCGAAAAGGCCCATTAATTTCAGGTTTCGGCATGAACCTAACTCAAAATCCAAGATTTTCACCCCTAACTATGCAACATAAAAAAGGAACTTATGTTTTCAACTGGGAAATGTGAGTCTTTTTGTCTACTTTCTTCCCCCCTCTATCAGTAAAAGAAGTAAAAAAGGAAGACAAGATCACAAATAACTATATAAAATAATAATTGCCTTTAAAGGGGAGAGAGTGTTATGTCTATGACTTGTATAAGCCACATGCTATGATAATAATGTACATAGGATGTATAGATAAGTAATAAAAGTCATAAAAAAGGAAGCCAAGAAGCATATAAAGACATATGCCCAATGGGGTGCCTTAAGGGTGTCCTAAGTGTACCTAAGTAGAACAGGAAGAAAAGTGCCATATTTGTGAGTCAAACATGTGTAAAACTAAGTGCCAAGGTAGGCTTTGGAATAAGGAATTAGAATTTGAAAGAAGAATGGCCAAGAAGCCAAGAGCACTAGGGTACACCAAGGAGGGGCACAAGGTAGCTTTCAAGCACACATTTTTTGTGCACTTATGTAATTGTGGAGGCTTTAAAGCCAAATGATTTGGAAGGAATTGTGTGAAAATTGAAGATTAAGATTAAAATGAAGATAAGGCTTCCATGAAGGCCAAACAAAGGTGAAGGGCACCCAAGAAAAGTGGGGAGCACCCTAGGGTGCATCTAGAGTACCTATAAGTTTACATGAGACTTTGGGGACCTAAATGAATGAATTTAAGCACAAAGTGGGTGCTTAATTTGCACTACTAAAAGAGTTAAACAGGTTAATAAAATAACCTAAATTACATAAAGCCTTTATGGAAGATTAGACCAAAGAATAGCCAAATGGCTTAGCAGCCAAGGCTAAACCGGCTATACTCCACCGCTTGGACTTAATTTTCTTCAAAGTTAGCTTCTTGGACATTAAATGCAACTGTAATTTATAGAAAATCTGAGCTAAAGTTCTTGTAAACCACTAAAAAGAAAAATAGAAGCATGGAAGAGCAAAATCGAACATGGTGGCTTATAAGTAGGCCTATGGAGGTGTGTGTGGAGCGTTGAAGTGTTCATGCCTCTTTGCTACCAATTCTGAGCTAGGCAAGGCTTCAAATGAAGCCCATTCTCCTGGATTTTGATGGGGTGGATGCTGCCCTAGGTGATGGCCATGGTCAAATAATCCTAGGAGCTATAAAAATGGGCTATGTATGCTAAAGCACTATGGTAGGCTAGCTAGTTTGCATACGGCAAGCATTAGGGTTTTTGATCAAGTATGGCTGAACTTGTTCATTTACCTGGAGCTCTATGTTAATTTGACCTAATTCAAAATGATCATATGCTTAATTGAATGAAAGAAATGCTTGCTAAGTTTAAGTGAAACCGTGTGTGTGGTGTGCGTGTGTGTGTGTTTGCATGCCTCTTTGATTGATTGCATGTGTTAATCTTTAAATTGTGATTATAAGTATCTTGTATTTTGTTGTTCCTTGTCTCTTTTGTGTCTTCTTTACCTTTGGTTGTAGGTTAGAAGGAGAGATTGAAGGTTTACGTATAAGATAATGTTTTGAACATTATGTAGGCACTAAGTGCCATATTGAACTTTTACTGAGTATCTATGTACTCATGCCCTCTTCTGCTTATTTTAGGTAAAGAAGTGAAAGAATAGAGGCTAAGGAACCTCTTTAAAAGGTATATGCATAAGTAGCTATGGCTCGGGTTTGTTGGCTTATGAATGAAAGATTAAAAGTTCATGTTATGAACTAATGGTTGTAAATTGGTTTGTAGGCTTTCATAGCTGCAGTGGTTTGGCTGCATTTGGTATTGTCTTTGTTTTGGTCAAGATCTGAAGGCTCATAACAGACATGCTTCCTAGATATCAAATAAAAATAGAGGTTTCAGTGTATGTTGGCATTGGAATAGTATAGCCATGTTATGTAACATGCATGCCACTTAAGTAGCCATACTTTTGGGTGTATGCAATTTTGGCCAGGTAGTCCTTAGGATGCCAAATTTTGAATATGTAAATGCATGTATATATGTATGGTACAAGCACTAGAGTAGTACATGGCATGTGCTTTAGTAGTACATATTAGGCTTAGGCAAGCCTTTAAGGCACCAAGTGTAATGAGCTAGAAAATGCATGCATGGTTTGTACTAATGAAACCTAGAATGTATGTATGCATGAATGTGTGTATGTCGGATGAGCTGGAAAGTACATTAGGAAGGCTTAAAGTAAGCCTCCTAAGTACACTAGGGCACACACATACACACACATGCCCGCTAGTACATACTTAGGTAGGCCAATTATGCATAAGCCTGCATACCCACCTATGCTCACTTATATGCACACCATATGTACCCTATAGGCACCAAGGTAAGTCTACTTAGGTGAACCCATAAAATTAACACATCAAATTTGTAACTGAAGATGTTACACTTACAACTTAACCTATTAAACTAAAATTCTAATAAGACCTCATGTAAAGGGTTTAGTTAGTAACTTTCACCTAAGTCCTACCTTGTTAATAATTAAACTTTGGGGATAGGTATCCTGGCTGTCATGCTCTAATCCAACCTATGGAACTAAAATTAGTATTAACCTCCTAAAAGGTTTTGGGTTAGGGTGAACTAGGGCCTGATGGAGTTGGTGTCGGAGATATGGTTGTATAAGACCCTATTGGTTTGTTAGGTTAATTCCCACTATGATGAGTATCAACCATCCTCATGTTTTGCAGGAATGATGACGAGAGGTAGTGAAAGAGAAAAGGAGAATCAATTGAACATTAGGACTGATCAAATGAATGATCAATAGTCTAAGGATGGAGAGGTGGCTGAAAGTAGAACTGAAACACCTAATAGGGCCATAAAGCCTGAATCTACTATACTAGGCCAACAAGGAATGGAACATATGATGGGAATGATACAAGCTGCCTTTGCATAGCTTGTAGTAGATATGCAGACCTTTACTAGAGGTCAAGCCCAATCATCTAGAGGTGCCATGGTTGAGGAAGAATAAAAAGAAGAAAGAATAGGAAGGAGGCCTGGAAAGGAACGAATAAGAGAAGAACAAGCTAGTAAATAGAAGCAGATGAAGAACAGGAACAGGATGATGAGAGAAGGAATCCAAGGCGTAAAAAGCTGCGGTTAGAAATTAGGAAAAGTAATAAAAATAGAAGAAGAAAGTAGATAGGCACTATTGCTAGAAGAATGAAGCCAGTTTTCGAAAGCTCTAAAGAGCTAGTTTCTAAATAAAAATTCAAGACCTTTAAAATAGGAAAAAAAAAGACCAAAAAGGGGAGATCTAAAGAAAGGCCAACTGGAAGGTTTTTTGGCACTTAAACCCCCAGTTTTCAAAGGCAATGGTGATCCAGATGAAATTGAGTTTTGGATTTACTAGATAGAGAAGGTTTTTTAAAGAATGAAGGTTACATCCACTCAGAAGATACTACTAGCCAATTTTAAGCTATAAGGTAGTGTAGAACTTTAGTGGAGGATCGTACAAATGGCATATATGAGTAAGAATGAGAGGAAGCCCATAAGGAAGAAAGAACCTATGAGCTGGGTAGAATTTCTCCAAGTGTTCCAACAACAGTATGTTAGTGAAGCTTTTAAGGATCAAAAGCAAGTGGAGTTTGATCTATTGGAACAAAGAAATGTGTCTATAGGAGAATATGAGCACAAGTTCAACAGTCTCTTTAGATATGCTCATTAGTATGATGGACAAGAAGAATTAAGCACTAAAAGGTTCATAAGAGGGTTGAGGCATGAGTTGAGACAAATACTCAGAGATATTGGCATCAAGAATTATTATGAGGCAGTTTAAAGGGTTCTAACATTAGAGCAAGAGTTTCACCACCCTGCAACAGGAAACACTAAAGGAGCTCTTATGGGACACCAAAGTAGCAATAAGAGAGCCAGGGAAAGGCTAGGAAGAGTTGAGCCTGGAAGGAAATAAAAAAGACAAAAGGAACCCCAGAAGTTTAGGCGTCAATGCTAAACTTGTGGAAAGTATCATGGTTTTAAACAATGTTATAGGCTTATAGAAGGATGCCTGAAATGTGGTTCTCAAGAACACTGGGTTAGAGATTGCCCAATCAAGAAAAAAGAAAGAGAAATTGGAGGTTTATGTATAAGATAATGTTTTGAATATTTTGTAGGTACTTTGTGCCATATTGAACTCTTACTGAGTATTTGTGTACCCATGCCCTATTCTTCCCATTTCAGGTAAAGAAGTGGAAGAATAGAGGCTAAAGAACCTCTTTAAAAGGTATATGCATAAAGAGTTATGGCTTGGGTTTGTTGGCTTATGAAAGAAAGATTGAACGTTCATGTTATGAACTAATGGTTGTAAATTCGTTTGTAGGCTTTGATGGCTGTAATGCGTTTGGCTGCATTTGGTATTGTCTTAGTTTTCGTAAAGACTCGAAGGCTCATAATAAACATGCTTCCTAGATATCAAATAAAAATGGAGGTTTCAGTGTATGTTGGCATTGGAATAGTATAGCCATGTTATGTAACATGCATGCCACTTAAGTAGCCAAACTTTTGGGTGTATGTAATTTTGGCTTGGTAGTCCTTAGGATGCCAAATTTTGAATATGTAAATGCATGTATATATGTATGGTACAAGGACTAGAGTAGTACATGGCATGTGCCTTAGTAGTACATATTAGGCTTAGGCAAGCCTTTTAAGGCACCAAGTGTAATGAGCTAGAAAATGCATGCATGGTTTGTACTAATGAAACCTAGAATGTATGTATGCATGGATGTGTGTATGTTGGATGAGCTGGCAAGCACATTAGGAAGGCTTAAAGTAAGCCTCCTAAGTACACTGGGGCACACACATGCACACACATGCCCGCTAGTACATACTTAGGTAGGCCTACCATGCATGAGCCTACATTCCCACCTGTGCTTACTTATATGCACCCTATATGTACCCTATAGACACCAAGGTAAGTCTACTTAGGTGAACCCATAAAATTAACATATTAAACTTGCAACCTAACATGTTAAACTTATAACTTAACTTGTTAAACTATAATTCTAATAGGACCTCATGTAAAGGGTTTAATTAGTAACTTTCACCTAAGTCCTACCATGTTAATAATTAAACTTTAGGGATAAGTATGTTGGTTGTCATGCTCTAATCCACCCTATGAAACTAAAATTTGGTATTAACGTCCCAAAAAGGTTTTGGTAAGGGTGAATTGGGGCCTAACAGCTCATAACCAAAAGTATCATGTTTTTGTCTTGTTTTTTGATACATTTCATTTTTTTCATCTGTTGTAGGGCTATAAATTTCCAATTAGGGTTAGGTTCGGGTCAGAACCTGATTTTTTCAAGCAATTTCTGTATTTGAAAGTTATAACTTGACCCAACCCTATTTATTGGCTAAACCCGAATCGACCCTAACAAAAAAATATAGGGTTAAGGTCGGGTTTACCTTACTTAGACCTGCACCTCACTGCTGATAGCCTCATTTTCCACGAAGGTCGATGAAGAAGGACGGTGAACAATGCGAAATCGGCAGAAGGGGACAATGTAACGCATAAAGGAAAAGGCAATAGGGAGAGTGATGGACGATGGACGCAAGACGGCGAGGACAACAAATAGAGGACCCAAGCCTGCAAGGACGATGAACGGAGGACCAAAGACGGTAAGGGCAAGGGACAGGCAACCATGAGGTGACGGAGGGTGAACGCACGCAAGGCAATGGAGGGCAGACAGTGGCATGAGGGTAGTGGACCAAATTTGAGTGAAGTAGCAGATGCAAAACGTTGTAGGTTGCTGTAGGGTAGAGTGGCGGCGGAATGGGATGAGGATTTGGACCTGGGAGCCAACCAGTTACATTTAGTTTAAGCTAATTGTAGGGTTAAGCTAGGCTTAGGTGTAATGGGCCCAAGCAAATTAGTGTCATAGGCTGGGCTTTGTATATGAGAAAATTTTAAAATCGGGTCAATCGGGTGGTTTTGGGTTTACCCGAACCAACCCTAATTTTGAAGTTTTTGAATAGGGTCGGGTTCAGGTTGACCCAAATAATTGTTTTTTACTTCACTGACCCAACCCTACATGTTGGGTTTCGGGTTAGGGTTGAAACCTTTCATCCATAGTCTATTGACACATTTTTTTTTTTTTGCATTTGTGGTAGAAAATGAGCAATTTGTAAGACTTAAACGAGTAAGATGAAAAGCACCAATGACCACCATAGAAAGGACCCAAAAACAAGGTCTCGGACTTGAATGAGCAACACCTTGCCAAGAACGAAAACAACTTGAATGAGCAAGATGAAGATTAAGAGCATAAAAGTATGGTGTAGCTGCGACGTTTTATTATTTCAGGGTGTTTTTTTGTAATACACTTAAAAGTTGAAGGACTAATGTGAAGCCTGATAGTTTTGTGGTTTGGGCTCAACGTACACGGACTGAAACATAATTTCATAGGCCCTTTATTCGAATAATCATTAGTATGTAGATTTACAACAAGGTTTGATGCTGATCCACACTTTGTAGTGAATATTTTTTTTAATAAATTTAGCAATAAAATTAATATCAAATCAAATAACTAAAAAATTCCTATGAATTTATGATAATTAATTAAAATCTCACTTTATTTTAATTTTGAGCTTAGCTATTTTCATGTTACATTTTTATTATTAAAATAATTACTTATAATAAAAAAATAACACTGTGAGATACAACACTACACGGGTTGACAATGTATATTTTTTTTCATTAAAAAATTTCATCTCTTATCAACTCAAATTTATACTTTTAATATTGATGAGAAATTTATTTATAAAAATTCACTTTCAATTTTAGCAATTATGGAGAAAATTTCTTTATTAAACCATAGAATTTTTGGAAACCGGAGTAAACGTTTTTTAAGGGAGCAAGTTTAGAAAATTTTTCTTAACGAAAATTCCTCATATATTGGAGACACCGTCGCTAGCCGATCCGCCGCCAGCGGCTCAAGACCCCAAACATGAAACAGATCATTATTTTCGATCCCCAAGTTCAAAATTCTACATTTATGCCCATCCCATTTTATAATATCTGAAACAGTTCTCTCTCCCCGTGAGAGTCTCCCTCTCTAAATGAGAGCTCCTCTGAAATTAACTTCAGATCTGTTCGCTTGATATAGAAAACGGATTCTTTGGTACATTGGTAAATCAGGGTCGCAACAAAGTACTCTATCTGATTGTGCATAAGAGAAAGCAGTAGGGAAGGTTCTTGAGTCGGCATTGTTCGAGCGATCCTGGTATAGAAGGCTTGCGGGCAACCTGAAGGTGGATTCGAAATCTGGACAAAGGCGGAGTCCATATCGGAATCTCTGAGTGTGGAAGAGGTTTGTATAGTTAATGTGGTTTGTCTGTAGTGGCTCTCGCCGCTGGATTGGGGATATATTTGATCTGAGTCTGGATTTAGTTACTGATTATTCACTGATTCTGGATTTCATTACTGATCCTTGTGCACGCTACGGATTATAGGTTTTCTTTTTGAATCTATTGGTAGAATCTATTGCTTCATGTGATTCATTACAGACTCGTGATTCTTGAGTGATTCTTGAGTGATTCTTTTGCTTGAATCTATTAATAGCATTACGGCTGATTGATGTCATCACCGAGTCTATTGATTCTTGATCCTTGATTTTGTGTACATTTCTGATTCTTTACTGATTTCGATTCTTGAATATAGTATGAGCCTGTGATTCTTGGTTTGTGTATCTGTGAAAAGATTGATTCAGCGAATCAGTTCTTGATCGGAGTCATCTAATATTGATTGATAGGTGTTCCATTTACAATACTGGTAAGAATGGATGAGGTATCTGTAGGCGAATCTCTCTCCAATGTTGGTACAGAGTGTCTGGAGGAACTGGTTCTTGAGCTACTGCCTGAGGAGGAAACTGGCGAGCAGATAAAATCTCTGGTGGGTAGGATCATAGCTGATAAGAGATTGAACCAGAAAGGAATTGCGAATATCCTACTGAAGATTTGGAAGAGCTACGGGGTGCAAGCGGTTAATTTTTTGGATGATAAAACAGTACATTGTGTGTTCAAGGAGTGTGAAGAGGTTGATCGTGTGCTATCTGATGGCCCATGGAACATCATGGGATGTATATTTGCTCTCCAAAAATGGTTGCCGAATCAAGCTTTACAGGATTTGAAGTTCACAGAGGTTCCTTTTTGGGTGCAGATACATGGATTAGCACTCAACTTAATGACTAAGACAAATGGTGCTATTATAGGAAAGCAATTTGGAGATGTTTTGGAGGTTGAGGACCCTGGAAGTTTAGGGGAACTGTGTAGGGGTTACCTTAGAATCAAGATTAAGCTGAATGTTATGATCCCTATTAAGGCGGGTTTTTGACAACCTAAACCTCTGGGGTGTAAAAAATGGATTGCAGCAAAATATGAAAGGCTGGGGGATCTTTGTTATGCATGTGGGAGACTTGGCCACTCTGATATTAGCTGCAAGTTCACTACACAGCCAGTTCTGTTGAGCACTGGACAATAGATGTATGGACCTTGGTTAAGAGTTCCTGTGCCAAGAGTCATTGAGGACATGACCAAACCACTACCAGCAAGACAAGATCAGCTATTACCCGGAACATTAGTAGGGCACAAAAGGCAGAATAAGTTCTCCAATGAATTATCTGATGTTGATAACACATGGGAGGAACAATTTGATCAATTGATATCAGGGCAAAACCTTGTATCACCATCTAGTTCTCCTGACTGCCAAACTGACCAGCCGGGCCAAAAAGTGATACCAGCATTGGTACATGCCAAGACTAATAATTCAGTAACAAGTCTGGCTGATCAAGTACAACACACTAACTTGTCTATCACCCCAATTGATTCTGAGAATACTGCAGCAGAGGAGGATGAGTCATATGAAGATGTGGCACAGAGAGGGGGCAGAAAGAGTGGGAGACCTCCCAAAAGGAAAAATACTGAATAGGAGAATAATGGAAAAAGAGCCGGAGAGGAAGTTACAGCTGAGGATGGGTCTGGTGGCTGCCCTACAGCCACCCAGGCATCATGATTCTAATAAGCTGGAACTGCCAGGGTATGGGGCCAACCCTGACAGTTCAGTACCTCAAATGGCTCCAAAAGAGGTATAATCCTCAATTATGTTTCTTAATGGAAACAAGAAATAAAATGGACAAGTTGGAAAAAAATAGGAAGAAATTTCGATTCAAGAATGCTTGTTATGTAAATCCTGTTGGTTTATCTGGGGGGCTTGCGTTGTGGTGGACAGATGATGTGCAAGTATGTGTTGATCTAAAATCACAGAATTTCATTGATACAAAAGTAACTGATAGCATGGGGAACATCAGCCGTATTACATGGATTTATGCAGATCCAAAATTCAGTAATAGGAAAAAGAATTGGGCAAATTTGGAGCAACTTGCATTGCAAATATCCTTACCTTGGCTATGTATTGGGGATTGGAATGACATAGCTGCCCAGCATGAGAAAGAAGGAGGCAGACTGAAAGCCCAAGACCAAATTATGGAGTTTTAGGAAATAATGCTAAAAACAAGACTTCAGGATGCTGGTTTTCAGGGACAAAAATTTACCTGGTCAAATGGCAGAAAAGATGGTCTAGTAAAAGAGAGAATTGATAGAGCTTTGGTAAGTAGCTCGTGGAGGCTTTTATACCCTGACACTCAGGTGCACCACTGTCCTCAAATTGGCTCAGATCACTGCCCTATAATTCTGACCTCTGAGGCTCAAAGTGTTCCTAAAAAGAAAAAATTTAAATTTGAGAATATGTGGACTAGAGAACCAGACTGTAAAGAGGTCATTAAGCAATCTTGGGATATGTATACAGGGAATGATACGTATGGACTTCAGAAAAAACTTAATGGGTGTGGCAGAGCTTTGACTAAGTGGTGCAGGGCCTATTACCCTAATAACAAAAGGGCAATTGAGATACTGACTGTGAAGCTGGGGGAGCTGCAAGATAGGTCAAATACATCAGTATCAGGGAATGAGAGACCTATTATTAAACAAATAGAGGAGCATTGGACTAGGGAAGAGATGTACTGGCAGAAACGCAGTAGAGTAGACTGGCTAAGATTGGGGGATAGGAACACTAATTTCTTCCATAATGTCACAATTCAGCGAAGGGCTTCAAACAAAATTCTACGGATCCAGAATGAAAATGGTGTGTGGATTGATAAGGAGGCAAATATATCAAACACATTTAAGCATTACTATGAGAAGCTCTTCACCTCTGAAGGACCTATAGGAATAAATGAGGTGCTGGAACATATAAAACCTGTGATTCAGCAAGATCTAAAGGAGCACCTGCAGAAGGACGTGATAGCTGAAGAAATTAAAGCTGCTGCTTTTCAAATGGCTCCTTTAAAAGCCCCTGGGCCAGATGGATTTCCAGGGATATTCTTCCAAAAATATTGGGA
>SMDT01000026.1:0-225257 GCA_005392925.1 Aquilaria sinensis | reverse complement strand
AACAACCTCAAGTAACACTAAGATATGAACTTTTATGTAAATCGCAACTTAAGCTAGTGCCTAAGTCCTGGCGGCATAAGGCCACTATGTCCCAAGCACACCTTAGTGCTACCATAGTGAACCCTGTTAGCGCCCTGGACATATGCCCTAGGTGCTTAGGCAGTGCCCTGGACAAATGCTTTGTTTGTCCCAATAGCACACTAGGCACTACCAATGTATGTCCCGAACACGAAGCGATAGTGTCTTCGGTAGCCTTATGGATATTACCTTTATGTTGTGATGTACATGGAACAGGGCAGGTTTTGGGCATGATAGAGCCCATCTAGTTTTTCAATGATGGTTCATTGTCCTTCCATTTCAAAGTTAAGAAGGAGTATCGTGACCTCAACCTCTTTTCTCACCACCTTTGCTGGTCAAAGGGATGTTTTTGGCTTTTGGCCCAAGGAAGGCAAGCTGCGGGTGCTGCCTATCAAAGGAGATGTCATTGAGGCCACCAATACATAAAAGCAAGCTATTGAGTATGAATTTTAGGTATCAGCATCAGATCCTCTTTGACAAATGCCATCCCGGCTATTTTTGAAGGGTCCGTATGTGCTACGTCCACAAGCTTTGCAACAAGTTCTATGCACGATCTCCACAAGCTTTACAATAAGGCACATATACCCTCTCCTTAAGCCCTAAAGCTAGTACAACAGTCTTTAGTCACTTCTTATTTGGGTGATTTAGTTCTAAAATCTTGAAATTGTTTGAGCAATCTTAATGGAAAGTTCTTAAGTTTTTTACTATAAGAAAATCATAACAAAGATGCATAATAAAAATGTAGGAAACATTGTTACAATTTTGCAATGAATATACAAAAAAAAAAATACTATAAACATGAACAATGAATTTGTCATCATTCCATTGTTTTTTACTTTGAGAAAATTCTAAATAAATGATTCTTCAATACACCTTAGCCCTAAATTTTTAAAACCTATTGTGGACAAAACCTAAACACTAAAACCATCAAGTCAAGTCTTTAAAACTAATCCATAAACCTTAAACATTAAGCACTAAACCCAAAATCCTAAATCCTTAATGTCTAAATCCTTAACTTTAAGCATGAAATACTAAACCCTAAACTCTAATCCCTAAATACCAAATCCTAAATCTCTCAACCATAACCATACCCATAAACCCTAAATGTTAAAACCCTAACCTTGATTGTAATCCCCCAACCCTAATCCCTAAACCATAAACACTAAATACTAAACCCTAGCCATAAACCCTAAAAACCTAACCCTAAAAGATTAACTATAATCCATAAACCCTAACCTCTAAACTCTAGTCATTAGGCAAGAAACACAAAACCCAAACATTAACCCTAACACTAAACCCTAAACTCTAAACACTAAACCATAAATCTCTAAACCCTAAACCTTCAACCCCTCAACCATAATCATAACCATACACACCAAACCTTAAACTTTAAACTTTTCAAAGCTAAACCCTAAACCATAAACCATAAACTATAAACACTAAACACTAAACACTAAATCATTGGAAAGCTTTAAGAATTTGAGGCAAAATCATTGGCCATGTGTCAAAATCATCACAACAATTTGGTGATAATTTTAGTTGTCATACTTTGCAATGATTTTGTAATGATTGTTGTAGCAAATCAAGCCAAAATCCTCATACTTGTTGCCTCAATTTTAACGTCACAATCTCGGAGATTACTAAACCACCCACCCTCTCCTGTTCCTATTTCTGATTCCCAAAATTAAACATCCTCTCTACCTTACCCTCTCCTCTCAACTTGTCTTCCTTTCTCCTGTCCACCACTCTCTCTTCACCATCGTCCTCTCTAGCTTTTCTATTCTTCTTTGTCGCTTCTCTACTTTATCAACGACTTTGGATGTAGTATTCTCCTTCCTCTCCAACTAGTCTAATACTCTCACTTGCCCCTATTCTCCATTGATGACTCCAGCATTCTCATCCATCTCCAACTAGTTCTCCTCTTCCCCAGCTCGTCTCCTCCTCTCCTCTATCAATGATCCTGGCATTCTCCTCCATTTTTGGCATGTTCTCCTTTGTCTCTAGCTCGTTCTCCTCCTCACTTGCTTATTCTCCTCCATTTTCATCAATAACACCACACAAGCAGAGATAGAATTTTACTTTGCTTAATGACTTCATTTTGTTTATAGATAAAATTTGCCATTGTTAGTGGTGTTTATAGTCGATTGTTAGTAAAATTGACGAGTATATGAAATTGGAAAATGTTAGCAATGATTGTATGTGATATAGTGATTATGGGCTGTGTTGATATTGTGATCGTATGTTAGTATAGTTTGAGGACTTAATTGACTGTTAGTAAAATTGAGCAAGTGTGTTGTGTATTGATTGTACATGATATAGTGTTTTGGTTGGAATGCATGAAGTTTAAAGGCAAAATAAAAAAGAAAAAAAAATTGGGTAAAAATATAAGTAATTAAAGTTTAGGGACTTAATTGATAAAATTACCAAATTATGTATAAAATTGTAACTAACTAAAGTTTAAGGGCTTAAATGACAAAAGTACCAAATTTGTGGCTAAACATGTAATCAATTAAAGTTTAAGGACTTAATTCACAAAATGCCAAAATTATGGATAAAAATATAGTTTGTTATAGTTTAAGGACTTAAATGACAAAAGTGCAAAAATTATGGATAAAAATATAATTAATTAAAGTTTAAGGACTTAATTGAAAAAAGTACCAAAATTATTGATAAAAATGTAAGTAATTATAGGTTGGGGGCTTTAACAAAAAAGGTTAAAAAAATTTTGGATACAATTGTAAGTACTTAAAAGTTAAGGACCTAATTTAAAAAACTCACTAAATTTATCGTATAGGTTTACAAATTAGTATTGTTTGAGGACGTGATTAGTCTGGGACGGGTAAGGGAACACCAAACCATAGTTAGGATTCATGTAGTCCTCGAACCACTGGTTGCCAAGCAAGTCGCAAGATGTTTGACGTGTCAGCCACTATGACCACATCATTAGCCCCTACTTAGTGGACTTCCGCTCCAACATGGCACCCTTACCCCCTATACCCAGAGGATCAACATCAAGTACACAAACAGTCCTGGACACGTAGATAAAATATGAAAATTAGATAAAATGTAAAAATTACCTAAAATATAAAAAAAGATAAAAATTAAAATATAGCTAAAATGTGAAACTTAGTCTGAATTTGTTTATATGAAAAATTGGTAAATTTGTTAAATTAGTTAAAATGTAAAAATTAGCTAATATGAAAATTAAATAAATTTAAAATTAGAAAAAATGTGAAAAAGAGGTAAAATGTAAAATTAAGCTAAAATATCAAAATTTGTGAAAATTATTTAATATGGAAATTAGTTAAATTAGCTAAAATATGAAAATTAATTAAATTAGTTAAAATTTGAAAAATTAGCTAAAATATAAAAAAATAGCTAGAATATGAAAATTAGCTAAAGTAGTTAGAATATGAAAGGAGAAAAAAATATGAAATTAATTAAAAGATGAAAATTAGTTAAAATAATAAAATTATAAAAAATTAGTTAAATATGAAAATTAGGTAAAATATTCAAATTAGGTAAAATTAGTGAAAATGAGAAAACTAGCTAAATTATGGACTAATTGGTTAAAATTATGGAGTAATTTGTTAAAATTAGTTAAAATTAAATTTAGTAAAAAAATTAATTAATGCAATGATTTTCAAATGATTTTTTAGAATCGTTTGGAATTTGTTGCTGCACTTAACATCTTCCCTGTTCCTTCCTCGCAATTTATGCCCCTTTAATTTTACAACGGTTCGTTAGGGTTCAAGACCTACAGAATGGGGCAAAGCCCCAACAGACTAGTTTTATGACTCAAGATCTAGTTAAGGTCCATGAAGGCATGGTGTGCCACTGACCCAATCACCACAAACACAAACTTCGGTGCCATAAACCCAAACCTAGACTCAGGCCTAGACACAGACCCATTTGCGAAATTCTCCGACGCCTACACCTTACACACCATAGATGTATGATGGATCCACCTGCATTTTTCATTAGTTCTTGGAAACCGATGATGCATATTTCTAGGATATGAGCTAAATATTTGGGCCATATCATTGTCAGCCTACAGGCATCTGCTAGATTAGCTGGGAGCTCGACCCTAATGTATTCCTTGATCCATCTGATATTGGTATGGCAGTTCATATAAGTGGGCAGGAGAGGCAGCGACAGCCTCAGCAACAACAAAAGGTGGTTGATGACCCTTGTTCGGATGACAAAGCGGACAGAGTACAGAGTATTGCACCCTGGCCTTTATGAGGCAAGGCCTAAGTAATGTAGACTTACCTCCACCTCTACATTTGTAGGATCGTCCAACAATCGTTCCTCACAACTAAGTCTTACCGACTTCCATAATTTGTTTATTGGTATAACTTTTTTTTTTTATAGTTATGTCACTTCATATGTAACCCACTTGAATTTCAATTTTTTACAACCTTTTTACTGATAATTCTATTCATTCCAAACTAGCCTCCATTTAGAAAGGCTGTGGGATGAAACGCTTGGTCACATATATCTCAATCTACAAAGGAGGAGCACATCACAAAACTAGAGGTAATTAATTTTGGATTATTTTTATAATAGTTTCCTTATGGACTAATACATTTTTTTCTCTTTTATTATTGTAGAACTACTATACAATGGATCCCATGGACTTTGGGCACATCTACTGGCTTGTGTTTGACTTTTGCTTATGGTCTATGTGGAACTATGTGTACCACTGCAGGAAGGTTGTGATGAACAAGGTCCCGAACTTCTACGACAACCCTGACCACAGTTTGCTATGGCCACACGTTCTACCATCCTATAGTGAGCACATATGGTACTAGTTCTGCGACTAATGGTAGTAGGAGAAATGGAAAAAGTTGTTCGTGGTTGGTTGACACACTAAGCATGTAGTGGATGAGTCAAGGACTGTTCTGAAGCACAGGATGGGCATCATCCCAGGAAAGCTGCACTGGGATTTCGTATGGTAATAACTTTTCCATTCTATTAACTTACATTACAATTTTCATAATACTTTACCAATTACATGATTTGTTAACAACAAGTCAAATGCTTAGACAAGAGAATGGGATGAAGTTGAGCCTACATTGGATGAGTGGTGGACTCAAGCTAACACTCCAAAAAAGATCGGTCAACTTGTCAATCCAATTGTGTAGCAGCTTAAGGTAATAAATTTTTATAACTCACTGCTAATAACATTTACATATATATATTAAGTGTTTTACTAAATCTATTTTCATTTTATTGTAGGAGGGATACTTCCTACTAGTTAAGCAAAAATACACAAATTTGGAAGACTGCCCACAGTTCGATGCACAATTGTGTAGTGAGGAATGAGGCCAGCCAAAAAAGAGTCGATTATCAAGTATTCTGCTCCATCTTGTTGATCTCCACATATTTAGACCAAACTGGGTATTTTCCATTATGATTTAACTTTGCTTGTTAATTTTGTAACTTTTATCTTCCTAACCATTTCTTACCAACTACATTATGCGCCAAATGTTGATTTGGCTAAGATTGCTCAACTGAGGGCTAATAATGCCTAACTAGACATTGACACTGTAGTGAACATTGTTCTAAACAGATAGATCTAGTATGGTATGGTATTTGTATCAGCTATCCCAGCCGAGTTCGGACTAGATCCTTGACTCTACATGATAACGATGGCAATACTTGGTGAAATAGCAATGATTAGCCCAACTCTACATACGATTGACTATTATTAGTTGATCTTATTAGAATAGTAATGTTTTAGTATATCAGTCAATTGTAATTGACTTTTTTTTGTAGAATTTTATTAGTTTAATATATATAATATTGATATATATATATTATATATATACATATATATAACATTAATATAAAATATACTGCATATAGATATATTTGATATTTCCAAAAAAGAATAAATTATTTGGACGTAAAAAAGCCGTAGGACATTGTCAAAATAGAAAAGATAAGAAGTGTCAGAAAATTGGAGGGCGACAGCTATTAAAACAGCGTAGGAAGAAAGAGTAACAAAAGTGTAGGACAACATTTGTCAGAAAACCATCGGACAAATGATGTCACAAAACCATTGGACCAAATCATCTCAAAACCATAAGATATAAGGTTATCACATATTTGTCGGATAATCTTACACTTGTCCTACAGTTCTTATTTCCAGCACAGACATTTTCTATAGTCTTGTTTGGTGATTTTTATCATAGCAAATGGTCACTTGCTACGATTACTCTGCGATTTTTACTGTTTCAAATACGCTTCTCTCTTCATGCTTTCACCACCAGTTTCATTCCTTTTTCGATCTTCGTTCAAGTCTTCCATTGAGAATATAGCTAACGAAACTCTAGAAATTTGATTTGGAATGTCTAGTTTGACACTGGCAAACAAAGAGAACCAACCATATGATTTGGACATGATTAATGAAAGAAGTACAAGTTTTTTATTTGAAAATCCAAATCCAATTTTTTTATTCTTGTTCGATTACGGTTTTTGGTGGAGTAAAAATTTTGATGAGTTACGGGAGGGAGACGATGGGATGGCGGCATAGCTAACTTGCTGTCTCTCTGCCGCTTAGCCTCATCATTAATGCCAAAAATGTATATAAATACAAATTATAGTTGACTGTCCTCAAAATTACCTAGAAGAAGAAATTGTTGCCCCCATAATTAACTAGAAGAAATTAATTCGTATTACTAGTGCATACAGATGGGAGCTGTATTCTTAGGTAGACCGGGGTTTTTATAGACCCAACTTCCTTGACCAAATTACCCTTTTTATTATCCCACAGATTTGAGTAGTTACTCATTAATAACTGAAATTATGGAATCATGGTGACAATAAAAAAATCCTAATAAATGTCCGTAACAACACTTGAATGATATTATTGTACAAATACATATGTAACTTTACGAATTGGTAGAAAAAATAGTAGATGGAGATTTGCTATGTACTAGTATATATATATTAAATAATTTATTATTTTCTAATTTAAAAGATTATGTCATTTGTCTTATATATACACACAAATAAACAAATGTACATATGAGTACAATCTTATACATTTACCAAAATATTATTCAATGTATAAATTTATTTAATTGTACTGTTTAATTTTAAGTGTTGACATCCTTATACAAATGAGTACAAGCATTGTATATATCAAAGGTATAGAATTGTATTTATTCCTACATAATGGTATATGAGAATTTCAAATACAAAATGTGCATAGGAAAATTTTCAAAGGTCAATATTCAGAGTATTTTTGGAATCTATAATTTTATTTTATTATCTAACATTTACTTCTCCAAATTTTTTGCTCATAAAAATTGGGCGAATTCTGAAATGCACATATGTGTATATGCACATATGTGTATATGCACATTAGAGGGAGGGAGATTTCCGTTTGGTTTGGATCATTTATGGTAGTTATTTTTTGCTAAGGTGGAAGATTTGATTGGGTTCTAATTAAGATATTCATTACATTTAAAAATTTTAATTCTGAAAATTTAGTTTTAAACGTGTCCTTATTTATTTAATTCTAAATCTCTATTTCTTCTTCTCCTTTGTAAGTTTCAATAGATTTTTGTTCTCTTTTTGTTTCCCTCAATTTTCCAAACATTAACGGTTTATTATGGAAACTTTATGAATTTGAATTTGTTTGGAAAAATAATCTTAAGTAAACAATAAAGATAATTTGACAAATATGGTAATTATTTAAAATAATTTTATAAATATTCAATTTCGTATAATAGAAATTTATTTTGTGTAATATGTCATTTTCTCATGAGATGATTTTGCCATACAGATTAATACATTTTACTTCCAGTTTAGTACATTTCACGTACAGCCTAATAAATAGCTCACACAGTTTAATATAATTCGCTGTCAGTTTAATACATATCTCACACAGTTTAATATATTTTACTTTCAATTTAACACATATCTCACACAGATTAATAGAATTCATTTCCACTTTCAGTTTCCACTTTAATAAATTTAACTTTCAGTTTAATTATTTAGTATCCAATTTAATACATATCCCACACAAATTAATACAATTCACTTCCAACTTAACACATATCTTACTCAGTTTCATACATTTCCCACGTTGTTTCCAGATTGATCCTCGCTCTGATCCTTTTACATTATAGATTTGCTGTCACTTTTTTTCTCGTACTCATATTACCACAATTGACGAGCTTGTAAGAGGTATCCTACATACCTATCCTCACGTTTCATTACCATATCTACACATTTTGTTCCAAAAAATTTACTTAATTCCACACAAATAGCTCATAATACCATATAAATAAATCTTAATTTCATACAAATTATTTCTACTTTAATACAATACCGAAACTCAAGACTTAAAACTCAAACAAAACCAGAAGTATACAAATAAAATCTAGAAGCATGCAAATAAAGCCCATTAGCATAGACATAAAACCCAGAATCATACGAATATTTTATTTGTATACATATGTATATATGTATCTTTGTTCTTTACAAAATTAGAAGCATACATATAAAATTCAAAAGTATACATATATATTTTTGTTTTTATGGACATGAG
Source organism: Aquilaria sinensis (assembly GCA_005392925.1). Taxonomy (NCBI): domain Eukaryota; kingdom Viridiplantae; phylum Streptophyta; class Magnoliopsida; order Malvales; family Thymelaeaceae; genus Aquilaria; species Aquilaria sinensis. The sequence goes on along the minus strand of SMDT01000026.1, from coordinate 216,613 downwards.
AGCATATATATAAACCCCAGGAACATATATATATATGTGTTCTTTACAAAACTAGAAGCACACATATGAAGTCCAGAAGCAGACATATATATTTGTGTTTTTACAAACACCGAAGCATACATATAAACATCAGAAGCATACATATATATACACACACCCAAATACAAATCACACACACCTAGGTACAAATATCCAAACCTCAATCGTAATAAACAATACATTCACCAAACCATACAAATCGCACACACCAAGTTTTCTAACCACCACACAGATCACACATACACACATACTAATCGCACACAACCACACACAATTTATCCAAAACAATAAAATTTCCATATTTTATAAGATTTGCAAACTCGGAATCGCACCTTTTCTCCTTCTCCAAAACCCACTGCAAGCACCGTCATTGGCAGTAGATCAGAGATCCTTTTTCGTACAGGCCGCCACATGCACCATCCTCATTCTTCCTTTTCTTCTTATCGCCGTGGTGATCCTTCTTGTGGATCGACGCTACTGTACCTGTGTGCCGGTCTCCAAGTGTCTTCTGCCCAGGGCTTCTGATGTCCTCCTCCATCGCCATTTTTGGAATCTGGAGTGATTGTGAAAGATGCAATGTTTTTGGGTTAGAGGTGAGCATGGCTACCTTTTTGCTTGCTTTCGGAAGGTGGCAAACATGTGTATAATCTCATATCTCTAAAAATTGGTTGAAAATAAAATGCTCCTAATTTAATAAATTTATATCGCTAGATTTGCAAGGGCAATTTTACCTTATATTATTTGGAGCATTTAATTGTTCGCTTGATGGCTACCCCTCCTTTGTTCACTTAGGTATACTATCTAATTTTATTTTAGTTTTATTACAAAAGTTTTAGAACCATCAGGTATTAATTAGTTTTCTTTTTTGCCAACCCATATACTCGCCTCAATAATCCTCAGCCGAATCATTGAAGAAGTCAACACCATCATTTGATGGCCTTAATGTCACGTTCCAGCTGGTACTTATTAGGGGTAAAATAGCCTTTCTCTTAGTGGGCTCATAGAGACCCTGGCTCATGTTCTACTGCCTCCAGATGGAACGGAATGGAATGGAATCCAAATCCAAGTCGAAGAAACTAATATATTAAGATGGCCGAAATCAACTTGGAGTCTGAAGCCAGTAGAAATTCAAATCCCAGGGGAAGTTAATTACTAATACTAATAGGACTCCATATCCATAGTCCTATAAATTATGACGAAGAGCTACCTCAAGACCACAAGAAAATTAAGAATAAGTAAAGGCTCTTCTATTGTGCAAGGGAAGATTGAGATCGAGATATGGCAGAAGCATATGATGATATCGGAGGGAAGCCCAAGTCGCTGAAACAAGAAGATGATTATGGAGAAGCCAAGAAGTTGTGGTGGCGATGGGTGTTGGATATTGTAACAGTTTGTCTCCTGTTCTGCGTTTTGCTGTCGGCGTTCATGCTCTTGTTCTACCCGTTGCTTTTCCCGGTCGCACCCGCCGTCGACCTGCGCACGTTCTCCCAGTCCAACCTCAGCGCCGGTGCCGGAGTTAGACCCTACAACATTACCTGGGACGTGACCTTCCACTTCTCAAACCCTAGCTCTCACACGCCTCTCTCCTACAACCACCTTGTTGCCTCCCTCACCTGGTTCGACATTGCTTGCACTGACCCCATCCGTCTTGCGGAGGCAACATTGCCTGCCTTCCACCAAGGGACGCGTGCCTCTACTCTGATCAACTCCGCCCTCCAGCCGGTGGAATTGCCCCAGCAAGATAGTTGTGATGTGGCTGACCTTCTCGCCGCTCACATCTGGCGCTTCCGCCTGGAGGTGCAGGGTGATTATGATGAAAAGCTCCCAGGTGGCTACTGGACCAGAACACAAGGATCCCACCGGTTAGGGTGCGCTGAAATTACTATCATTGCCGCCACAGGGGGAATGATCGGCCACCCAACCGATTGTAGCCCATGATTGATTACCCGGCAGCCAACTCACTTGAATGATTCGACTTGTACATACATGACAGGCATATTTAGATAGATAGACAGATATAAGTAATAATTAGTGCCCGATCAGCTTCTGTTTACATGTGATACAGTTACATCAATTAATTAACTTCGTGATTAGTCTTTTGAATCGATAAAATAAGTTGCTTTTAATTTGCATTTATAGTTGCTCACCCCACTCTCCCCTTCTTCCGTCCAGCACCCGACAGAATTCTAAACAAAATATAAACTATAACGAAAGAAAAATAAATGAAGCTTCGTTTGAAACGATTTTCCAATAACATAGATATTGTCAACTTTTGGTCTGGTTTGCTTCGGGGTAGCCAATCAAGATTCTAACTCCAAACAAACTAACACTATGCTTCGAAACATTAAATCCAGATATCCAGGCCATCTCTGACAACCATTGCCACTCTAAATCTCTAATCCACAGTTAGAATGTGTTGGATGAACATTAGAACCAGTTAATTTGCGTTGAGGGCTAAGTCAATTGTTTTTCAAAACTTTTGACGGCTCTATGGTTCCAATTCCAAATCAGAGTTTAAGGGCCTAATCAATCAATAAACACGGGAAAGTTTCAGTGCTATTTGAGACCAATTTGTTGTATGTATATATATATGTATATATATATAACTTCATCCCAATTATTCGGAAAGTCATAGTTTTAAAACAAAAACCATTTTTATGCATGTATTTTTACTATTAACAACAAAATCAGTATACACAAAAACATCATAATTGTAATATCAATGGACTTGATACAGCTTGGCGGTGGCAATAGTGGATGCCATCATCCTATAGGACACCTTCGTGAGAGATCAAGCAATAAAGCTCCATGAATTGGGCCCATTACCTCTAAAATGAAAGAGGATCTCAAAATCAAATGATGTCAAATGCATCAAGTCTAGTTTCATTTTAGGGGCATATCTTGTATCATACCACCTCATTCATCTCAAAGTCCTTTCAATATGAAACAACTGTTTTGCAATAGACGTTTACCTCAAAGCTCTTTCAATAGGCATGCCTCGAACCTCTTTGTATAGAAATTCACTTTTCAACCCCCCATGCAAGCACCCATCTTTAAGCCATACTAGCTAGGCAACCCATCTTTAACTTATATCAATAGGCACTTTTCCTCAAAGCCCTATTTAAGCACTACTAGTTGGGCACTTATTTTTTAAGTGCTACAAGTTAGGCACCTATCTCTGTATCCTTATCTTAGCCCTGTAGTTGGTACCTCAATCATCGTAAATTCTAAGGAAGTGAAGCCCTTACCAACCATCACCCTTGACCAACAATAATCCTTCATTTAGCCCATGAGCTTTGCATTATATCTCACTTGACACAAAAGAATCCTTCTTGCTTGGCATGCAATAATCTATCATTTGACCTATGAAATTTCCATCTTTCCTCACCTGACCCATAAGAATCTTTCTAGCATGACCCTGGAGGATCCTACATCGAAGTTCAAAGAAAAATCAGATTGATCTAAAAAACTTCTAAGACAAATTAGACCATTCTCAGTAACTTTTGGGGTGAATATGAGTATGTTCCCATTAATTTTTCAAGAATTACACCATTTACGTCAACTTTCAGGGTAAATCAGACCATTCTAAAAAACTTTCTAGATAAATCAAATTGTTCTCGAAAACATTTGAGACAAATTAGACCATTCCCAAACACTTTTAAGACAAATCAAACCACTCCCAACAACCTCCAAGACTATTAGATTACTCATGGTAAACTTCAAGGGATCAGACAACTCTTAATAACTTAAGGGAGAATCAGGTTGCTTCCATCAACGTTTAATATGATAAAAAAAGGTTCTTGTTAAACTTTGAGATAATAAGACCATTCTCGATAACCTTAAGGATAACCAAACCGTTCCTATCAACTTCCAAGAGAATTACACTGCTTTCAGTAATCTTTGAGACAGTCAAACTATTCTTAATAACTTTTGAGACAATCAAACTATTCTCATAAGCTTCCGAGAAAATCAGACTACTTTTAAAGAATTTCTGAGCAACAAGAATGCTCCCGACTACAAATGAGATAACTTGACTACTTTCATCAATTTTTGAGATAGCCAAGCCACTATCACAAGGCAAAGTGAAACACCCCATCAAATGAGATGATTAGGCCACTCTTGCAAGGCAACCTCACTGCCTCCACCAAATGAGATGTTTGGCCTGAATTTAAAACTCTATGATAGTTTGGGCTAAAACAGAAAATAAAAGTAAATTACGGACTAAAGAGGCAAATGACAAAACTTTCAAGGTTTTCTCCAATTTTATCAAGATTCTAGCACAAAGTTCTTTCCTTCTACTTTAAAGACTTGAATACCTATAAGTATGCAGTAAAATTTCAAAATTGGGGGGCTGGATATCAAAACCTAAAGCTAAACATAAATCCCAAGGGAAAAAAAAGGAAATATTTTAGTATCAGTCCTATTCTTTTCCCACCTCACTCTAAAGAACCTCATGCTTTACTTTGTGCCAATGCCATCCTCCAGCCAACTTCACTTCTTCCATCCACTACTCAGCCGTCATTCTCCACTCTCCAACCCAACTACAACACTCATAAGCTCCACTCTCGTCCACCATACTATCCCTCATTCTCCTTCACTACTATCATTTATCATCATCCTAGGGTCACTGCATGTTATTATAGCAACCTAGCCCTAAAACCATAACTATCCCCGCCACTAAGATATGAAGATTGAAGAGAGGATAAAATTTTGAGTCATGGAACCTAACTCAGGCTTGATCCGATAATCGTTTGACTTGTTTCATGTAACCCAGTGCAGAATTTGGATGAGCTTGAGCTTATTTGGCCCAAAAACGCAAGCTAGACTAACTCTTGGTAAAACCCGCACTTCATCCTTCCAATTTCTTGTTTTATTCATCAAAGGTATTCATGTTTTTCTTTCATTTTTAGATAGGTCACTAAAGCTTACAAGTTTATTTTGTTGCAATTTACTCACTAATAGATTTATGTTCTCTTCTTTTTGAGTTTTTTAGTTAATTTTACTAAGAATTTCTACATTTTTTATATTTAACCAGCTTTGAGTTAATTAAAGCCTAATTTGATAATAGTGTTTTATTCTAAAATGATCTTATTTTATTCTTACAACCAAGAATATATTACTGCTTTTGTTGCAAATACAACACTAACCATCTAGGTATGCATCCTAACCGACCACCTAAACCTCCAAAGTCAGGATGTGTGTGGATCAAAGTAGTGTCTACGGATCCTAGTTTTATTTAAAAAATATGAGCAAAAGGTACATAAAATTAAGTGTTAATTATTCATTGGACCCTACTATTCCAATAAAAATCTAGAAAGGAAAATAAATAAAATAATATCATTACAACAGGAAAATTATTGGGACAAAAATTTGAGTCACTCATTGCAAACTATTTTCTTTTTTCGTCATTCTCCTTTCTTATCTTAAATGCAGTACTACCTACTAGTGATCCGATTTCAACTTTTTTTATTTTATTCATACGTTATAAACTCTGTTATGTTTCAATTATTTTATTTAAAAACTTAGCATTAGTATATCTGTAGGCAATTCAGCTTGAACAATAGGAGAGCATCATTTAATTTTTAAAAAAATTAAATAAATATCTAATGCTTTACTTGTAAAAGGAACGATCATATTTCTTTCAAAATTCATTGTAAAGTTACTAAATAATTTGAAAGACTTAAAGTAAATGCAAAGCATAAATATTTAGTGACTATAGAAGTACTTTGCTTTGAAAATCAATAAAATTTAACATCTTACTTCAAATTAAAACTAAAGGCTCCTTAAAGAGCCATTGAAGTTGAGGCAGCTCACACTTGGTAACCTAATCCAATGGATATAAGATGTTACCATTGTCAAGGAAAGATATATATTCACGTGATGGCTCTCTTCCGTGCTTCCAATTCCCACCCCCAGACACTTGATTTTTGGGCTCGAGGGGCTATTTTCCATAGGGCATTAGAAGATTTTTCCTTGTGATTTTGCTCCTTATCATGCATGTAGCGGTATGGTTTATGAGGTTATTCCTTTTCTATTGCAACATCAAGCATTGCTATAGCGAACTTAGTGCATTTCTGACTTTAAATTTGGGAAAAGCAATTGGCAATTAATTGGGACTAAGATTTATATGTAATGTCTAATTTCGCATATGTTGCAATGAAATGTAATTTCCTAGTTGATATTCATTGTCAACTGGGCAATAATACTTCCTTCAACCCTTACAGCTCTAGATATATTAATGATTATTCCTTGTAAAAAAAATTAAAGTGAGATATAATTTCCAAAAAGATTTGATAATAAAGGTTTCAACAATTGTGCATGAAGCAGACTGTTTTTCTTATTTTTATTATTCCGAAGATAAAAGAAAAAACAAAAAAATTAGAGAAGTTACAAAAACAAGAAAGAGAAAAACCGAATAATCCCTAATCCCTATCCAGAAAAGGGCATTTCCGTCATTTAGAAGCAGTTTCCCGCCATCGCGTGATCTCCCCGTTAAAACCATTCCTCTGGAAGCTGCGAATTCGGTTGAGCTCTTCATTTCCCTCTCTAAACCCACATCCAGAAGAAAAGAAAGAGACGAAGAAAAGGAAACATGGAGACTATGAAGATTCTCAGTGTTCTTGTGATCTTGTTGTGCCTCGTCATCTCTTGGAAAATCTCATCGCCGATCCAGAAGGCCTCATTCGCAACTTCTCCGTCCTGGATCGACACCACCGATCTGGTGGTTCGAAAAATCACTTCCCAGCAGCCCATTCTTCTTTCTTCGGGAGGCGATGGGGAAGGCCTCCAACCCAATTACTACGGCGAATCTTGCCCCGGCGAAGAAAATATCATCCGGTCGGTGGTGGAGGAACTCTTCGTGCTGAGGCCTCGCGTGGCTCCTGCTCTCTTGCGACTTGTCTTCCCCGATTGCTTCATTCAGGTCGATTCCTCTTCTTTTCTTCGCGTTTTTCTTCCCGATTGTTTCTGTTTCTTGGTCAATCCCTGCTGTGAATGTGTGTTACCTTTCCTTCGTGTGTCTACTCTTGGATTCCAATATTAGGTGCATAGTTGATCTATTTCACTGTTTTTTTGGGGCGATTTCTCTTGATTCTGGCATGCGTTCTTCCTGGACTTCGTTTGGTTTCGTTTGGGAGTTCTTTTTCTCATTTCAGCGATAATCTGACCGGGGATTTAGTTGATTCTGTTCTGATGAGTTATGTGACCTTGATTTCTTTTGTCCAGGCGTTTCACGCTATATAGATTTTCCCAAATCGTTCCCTCTGTTATGCCTTGAATTGATTAACCAAATCATGGTCGAACGTGCAGGGTTGTGACGCCTCCGTCTTGTTGGATGCTTCTGATGGAAATCAATCTGAAAAGACTGCTGGTCCTAATTGCAGCTTGAAGGGCTTTGAGGCAATAGATATAATAAAATCAGAGGTTGAACAAGCATGCCCTGGTGTTGTGTCTTGTGTCGATATTCTTGTTTAAGCAACCCGCGATGCTCTGGTAATTCTAATTAAATGTAACAAACTATCTTACAATGGTTGGGTTTTATGAGATCCTCAAACTGAAATGTATACTTTATAACTAAAGAGCCTTGCTAGAAACCAGACTTCTCAATTAAGTCCTTACTTTCAGCCAATGTAAGTTTGGACTTGTGACCTGAATATCTGGTCGTCTCACATTGGCTAACTTGTATTGCAGGCTGGTGGCCCTCACTATAACCTTTCTACTGGTAGGAGCGATAGTCCTGTTCCTTTCCATGACATTGCCGAACACCAGCTTCCTGGACCCAATTTCAATCTGTCTCAGATCCTTCTGTCCTTTGCCTCGAGGGGTTTTAACGTTCGGGAGACTGTGAGTCTGTTAGGTATGATCCCTTCCCATAATGCTTTGTTGGAAAATCCGTGGTGTGGATCTTTATTTCTTTTGCTGATTCAATCTTTCTTATATAGAATCCTATAGATGTTTTTTCAAATTATCAAAAACATTTATTTTTAGGGCGAGACTAGACTAGGAAACTATATATGGACACTCAAACTTTTCTGTCAACTTTTCTGTGCTAGAGGCATTTGGTCCTTCACCAATGCCGGGGTTTTATGAGATTCTCAAACTGAAATGTATGCTTTATAACTAAAGAGCCTTGCTAGAAACCAGACTTGGCACTCTCTGTTTCCATTGTTCACATAATTGATTCCAACTACCCTGAAATCCTTGGTCTGTAGTTTGTGCAAATTGTACAAGTTTACTTGATGAATATTAGTGAAGTCTCTTGCTTGAAATAGACTTCTGTGAAGATTCCTTATGCAAATAAAGCTTTTCGACTTACTTGTCCAGCTCTAAATGAAAACATGAATGATTCACATAAAGCCATTTCTCTCTTCATTCTTGCGAAAGCAAATTAGAAGTATGGCGTCCATTTATTTGCTTGCAGGTTCTCATAGCATTGGGTCGATTAATTGTCGATTCTTCAAGGACCGTCTCATGAACTTTTCTGGGACCGGCAGGCCAGACCCAACAGTAAATGCTGAATTTCTTCACCTAATGAGAACAAAATGTAATGTGAGCTTCCCGACTACAGCGCCAACTCAAGCTCCTTCTGCGATACCGTCCTCAGCCCCACCAGTACGTCCATTTTCCTTCTCCGCGTTACCACCAGCTCCTCCGGTAATGTGAGCTTCCCGACTACAGCGCCAACTCAATCTCCTTCTGTGATACCGTCCTCAGCCCCATCAGTACGTCCATTTTCCTTCTCCGCGTTACCATCAGCTCCTCCGGCTCTCATTGAAAAATTTATGTCCGCTATGCCTGACTCTGGAGGAATGAGCATGGCCATGTCCTATCACCAGCAAGGAGTTGATTTCGGCATGGCATATTATCGTAGTCTTCTCAGTGGCAAAGGAATCCTTTTTTCTGATCAGCAGCTAACTGCTGGGGAGGAATCTTTGTTTTGGGTGAATGAATGTTCTTTGAATTCCTCTTTCTTCCAGCAGGATTTTGGGGCTGCAATGCGGAAGCTGTCGGAGCTTCAGCCCTTGACGGCACCAAGGGGGCAAATCCGCGTAAATTGTTCCAAGGCCCTGTGAAAGTAGGCTAAAAGAAAGGTTCTTGTCCGTTGAAGGTTTTGGGATTTTCCTTTGCTGCGGTTGGCAAATCCGACCCCGTTGAATTGTTGTTTCAGCAGTTGTGTTAGCATGCCCTCGTTGAAATGAGAATTGGTTTGTGACATTCGAGTTTGTCCAATTCCAACATGGTTGTTGTTCGGCAGATGAACCAATTGTCCCAACATTTTGTTTATTGTGCTATCCAGTCCCCAGCCTTGAATCTGCGTCAAGTTGGTTCAAGTCTTTTCTTCACAAAATTCAACGACTTCGACAGGTGTAAACTCGATGGAATTAATTTTGCAATCTTGAACATGAAAAAGAAAGAAAAAAATAATAATTACGTCATTAACAATGAAATGACGACCCAACGTATTCATTCATTACACACTCGGTTGCAAATTAATAGCCTAAATGTTAATTACTCACAAGCTGGAGACTTGATTTTTCGAAAGGCCTGCAAAGAAGACAATAAACATTGTTAGAGGCTTCTGGGTGTATGTTCCTAGGGAGGACTCCCAAGACTCAACTTAGTAAAATAAAGGGCAGAGCCAAGATTTTGGATTATGGGGGTTTCACTTAAGCATTTTAATATAAAAATAACGTTAGAATAACTTTACTAAGATTAAATGAAAAAACCTTCAAAAAATTTACACAAAAAAATAAATTAAAATTATAATTTGAGTCTTTTAAAATTGCAAAGGCCTAAAGACATTTTTTGTCCCCAAACTCGGTTGACCCAAACACTTAACCCCTGGATATGAACATACTACAACTCACTCCTCAAATTTGATAAAATGGTGCACTTAAGCCCCCTCCCAACTCCCCCTGCCCCCGGCGCACTGTGTTGATCATGTGCCTCAATTTTCTTAATGTCATTTCTTTGGTTCAAGAATTTTGCAATCTCAAACTAGAAAAATTACATTTTAGCCCCTTAGATATTGTAGTGTTATTCAATTGTCGAAATAGCAAAAAATAATTTTAATCTTACTAACAACTCAGAATAAATAATTCGTTTTGAAGTAACGCAACTAATAACAAGTTTGAATCTCAAGGAAAATTATTAATTGTAAACTTCTAGATAGAAAACTATTAGGGTTTTTTTCAACCAAGTTATAAAATAAACTACACTCTAAATAAAAATGAAATTATCTAATACTAAAACACTCGATTCAGGGTTGATTATCCCTTTCAACAATACAATTAAACATCAAAGCAAAAGAATTCTTCAATTTGAGCTAACAAAAAGTTTGAGTGTTCAGTAGTGAAACTAATCCAAAGAAGCTTTCAAATTAATATCTTAATTTTGAGCAACTAGATTTTGAAAAGCAATCTCTAATTGACTAATCATTAGCATAAAAAACAATGAATGATAATTTTATTCCAAGTAACCATCTAAATGTTAAAACGATTTAACTTGTCTTACTTTTTCTTACTTTTTCTCACATGACCTATTAAGAAATAGAAAGAAATTTCAGTCAATTCAATTACTTCTAAATCTAATTCCTAACACCAAAATGGTTTAAAAGAAAAGAAAAAGAAAAAGTGCAATCTTAGAACCAATAATCTAATAAGCGAAAACAAGAAAATCAATTACAATAAATCAAAATCACAAAAGAAGTAAGTACTTGAAATTAAGTATTACAAATAAGCAAATTGATTTCTCACAACCAAGCACGAAGATGGAAACCACTCCTTGAACTGAACTAAAATGAGCAACTCACTCATGTCTTTGAAGGAAAACAAAGAAGTACCCAGAGCTCCAGGTGCTTGATTAGTGATTTGACCAAGAATTCACTACAATTGCTAAGCTTCCATAATAACTTGTCCTTCGCAGACCTGTAATTCTCCACCCGTACAACCTCTCTATTGTAGAGGTGTACATTGGGCCGAGCCTGACACGGCCCAGCTCGGGACCGACTCGCGTCAAGCTCGGCCCAGGTTCGGTCAATCCCAGCACGGAACGGGACCGGTTAAAGACCGGTTAAAGTGGGCTGGTTATGGGCCTAGAATAGAGGAAGGGTGGATGTGGGCTCAGCATGGCCCAGGGAGGAATTGGGCCCGGACCTGGACGGGACCGACACGGCGGCACGGCCGACGGCACGGGACCGGCCCGGGACCGGTGGCGGTGCAACAGCCAGAATTTCTCCAATGGCCGGAATTTTCAAAAAAAAGGGCAAATTACACATTTGGTCCTTTTAACGGTTGGCAACGTTTTTTGGACCCCAGAAATTACATTTTTGCCCCCTCCAACAACTATTTTCTAAGGGTTTTTTAGGCAAAAAAAAATAAGGCCTTCCCCTATAAATAGGGAGGCTATTTACACCATTTCTTCACACCAATCTTAGCAATCTCTCCTTCTTTACTAATATATTCTCTCATTTCTTTCAAGCAATCAATATTATTTTCTGTATTCTCAATCAATTCTCAATTACTTTCGAAGCTTGTGTTTTGCTCAATTTTGCCTCACACAAATGGCATCAAGAGGAAAGGGAAATGCGTCAAGCTCTTCATCCCACACCGGTTTGAGGTCATTTTTCCGTGGCCTTTCCCGACCGGCGATCCGTGGGACTCATATCCAACAAACTGACGATAACGAGCAATTCGATATGAGTCAATACGACTTGGGGCTCGACGAGCAATTTTCTGATAATGACGTTGAGGAGGTGGAGCCAACAGCAGCAGGAAATGTTAGTGGAGGAGATGGTTCTGAGCAAACCACGACAAGCCATCAAGCCGAACTTCCGCCAGAAGGTAAAACGTCAAGGCGCACCGCATGGGTTTGGGAGCATTTTGACCAAGTTTTTGAGAAGGATTATCATGGAAACGATGCAAGGTTCGCACATTGCAAGCAAAAGCTCTCACACAAGAAGAACGCTGGCACAAGAACACTGAGACGTCACATGGAATCAAAGCATCCGACTTTATGTCCAGATGCAGCTACGAGTACCGACGGTCAGACACAGCTTACAAGCAGTGCCGGCAGATCAGGTATTTTTAAATTTAATCAAAAAGATTGTAGAGAACGCATGATAAAATGGATAATGTTAACTGAAAAACCATTTACACAATCGGAAGATAGACACATGGAAAAATGGATTACATCACACTTAAACCCTGCTTTTAAAAGAACATCTAGGACCACTACTAGGAGGGAGGCATTTAAAATTTATGAAGCTGGTAAATCAAACTTACAAGCATACTTCTCTGCTTTTGATCATTCTATCTCATTTACTAGTGACATGTGGACTTCACCACTAGGACAATATTATTATTGTATAACTGCACACTGGATTGATGATAGTTGGGTCATTCAAAAACGTATCATTGCGTTTAAATGGATGGAGGTCGATCATACTGGTTGGAACATATTCAATGTAATTTCAGAAAGTTTAAAAGAATTTTTTTGTCATGACAAGGTTTTTAGCATAACATTTGATAATGCATCAAACAACGATGTCGGGGCTGAGACATTGAAGGAATCACTAGAACCTGTCCGTGATGCCGCATTTTTTCATATTAGGTGTATATGTCATGTTTTAAACTTAGCTGTCCAAAAAGTCAAGGACCAAAGTTTCTAAAGAGTTTAAGCAATATTGTCTGGAAAATGGCCTCGATTTTAGTTGGAAACGTTTTAAACTTGATTGTCCTACCCGATGGAACTCCACTTATGAGATGTTGATGGATGCGATGCCATTTGCTGCATACATGACATGTTTTATAAATGTCAGAGAAAAGAAAACGATTTTGAAACAAGATATGTGGGATAAACTGTCTAAATTGGCTGCTGTGCTGCGATATTTTTATGATGCCACTGTTTTTTGCTCCGGTGTATACTATCCCACATCGCACAAAGTTTTAATGCATATGGTCAACATTGCATGGGTTTTTAACCAATACAAAGATGACGAGTTCTTAAAAGACACAATTAAGGCCATGAAAGATAAATGGATTTTATATTTCAGTACTATACCCCCAATCTACTTACTTGCAGCTACACTAGACCCGACCGTAAGAATCACAGGTACGCAACAGCTACTTGAGGGTTATTATAGTTTCTTAGAAATGACACATATTTCTGTTCATGCTATAACTGCCTCTATTGATGAGCACTTGCGAGAGTTATTTAAGATATATGCCAGTCGGCATAAGGATAAGGTTGCAAACACTACTTCATCTACCATCGGGTCTTCATCGGGCTCATTGGCATTCAATCCGGCTGAACAACTCCTCAAACGGCCCCGTGCTGCCGCATCCGGTCTTACTGAAGTGGACGCATACCTTAACCTTGTTTGGGAGAATAGTGAGACCGACATTCTAGACTGGTGGAAAGCAAGAAGTAACAAATTTCCAATACTCTCCATCATTGCCAAAGAAGTTCTAGCTGTTCCCGTCTCAACCGTTGCATCGGAGTCCGCTTTCAGCGCTGGAAAGCGTGTCATTTCAGAGAGACGCGCAAGGCTATCACCAGATGCAGTTGAAGTTTGTATATGCAACCGTGATTGGGGTCTTGCAGCTTGCAGATTACAAGACCACAAGAGTTCTGACGAGGAAAACCCCGATGAGATAGATGCTTAAATCCACTGCTTGCTCATTATTTACTTACTTTGTATTTGATCTGATTTTGCTGTTTAGCACAGATCGTACCTTTTATTTTGCATTTAATTTTATGGAACGTTTCGCTATTGAGTAATGTAAAGCCCGTTCCATGGTATGTAAGTGCCGTTTGGCTTTAATATTAATAAAAGTTCACACCGGTGGTGGTGTTTTACTCTTAAAACAAGTAATTATACAAAATATAAAGATAAGCTTAGAATAAATATTAATCTAGTTTTTTTTGTCATTATTTTATTTATTGTCTTGTAAAGTAAAATCTTGGTAATCATGGTTTGTTTCTTTAGCATAAAGAAATAACTTTAGTCCTTAAGGTTTTAATAATTGACTTAATAAAGGTTAAAAAAAATGGTTTAACTCAAAATCAAATATATCAAAGTTTCCAAACTTTTTGGTCAATTTCTTACCTTTTATTTTTATTTTTATTAAGTTATTGATTTAACCTTTGATTAATTTAAAAGTCTAGTTTAGACAGTTTATCCCACATCTTGGACTAAAACATACAGAGTTGCAAAGTTAAAGAGCTACCGCTGACTGAGTTATAATTAAAGGACCAACTAATTGAGTTTTCAAAGTTTTGGGTCTATTGGTGCATTTAAGCCTTTTTTAAGAGTTTAAGCAATAAGAAGGATTCGTAATTAAGGCTCTAATTTCGAAAATAAGCAAATCTTACTCCCAAAGTGATACATTTCATTTTAAGTGGACAGCTTCTTATATTAAATTTTAAGAAGTAGACAATCGATCCGAAGATTCCTAGTCTGTTTTTTTTTCTCGTGTCCATAGCCAGTAAGTTTTAACTCTTAATACACGTTGATTGACTTATAATCCAATTAACATCCATATCATTATATCACGTGATGGGTCAGGATTTAAGTCTTAACTTGTACAATAAGTTTTTTCTCTTTGCAGACAATTGATTAATTTAGGTTAGATGAAGTGGAATTTAAGATAAACTAGATTATAAAATATCACTTATAAAAAAGCTCTCAAACTCTTATTTTTATTAAGTTATTGATTTAAAAGTGAAGACTAAAAATTAAAAATTAAAACTAAAACTTAAAATTAAATTAAAAATTACAATTTTAAAATTTATAATTTAACGGGCCAGCTCGGATTCGGCCCAGCGTGGCACGGGACCGGGTCAGGACCGGCACGGGACCGGCACGTGGCAACGCGGGCTGGGCCCGGGCCCAAAAACCTCAGGCCCAGGACCGGCCGGTCTGGTCCGGTCCAGCCGTTGAACATCTCTACTCTATTGTGAATCCCATCTAAACCTCCATACCCATTTTTAGCCCTCCCAATATCCCATGTCTGAAACACTTACCCCCATGGTTTAGGCAATGACTATATAGCCCAGGAAATTCCGACATCAGTGACTCATTCCCCATCCATATATCATACCAGAATTTTACCAAGGCTACACCCTTGTTGGAGAGACTACAAATCACACCTGAAATATGCCCCCATACAAAATTTGACAGACTTCCCTAGACCCCCATCTTCCCCATGAATGGAAACGATGACCCTTCTCCAGGGAGCTCCTTTTTCTTCCGTAAACCTTCACCACCATTTACTAAGTAACGACAGGTTCTTTATTTCTAAACTTCCGAAACCTGCTCCCCTAAATTTTTGTCTGAAACGACTTTCTCCCAAAGCAATCGAGTGGATCTTCCGACTCTCATCAAGATCGCCCCACAAAAAACATTCTTTCGAATAGACTCTAAAAATTTTAACACTCCAGGTGGGCAGTGGAACAATGCAAAGAAATACCAAGATAGGTGAAAGGCAGAGAGCCTACTTCGCAACCAAGTAACTGTGCCGCCATGAAATTTCCAGGTTCAGAAACATTTAGGCCAAAAAACATTTTAAGGTTCACAAGCACCTTAAAATTCTTCTAAATTGCAGCAAGTACCCTTCACTCCATTCTCCTATTAGTATTGTATCATCTGCAAATTGTAGGTAGGACAATTCCAGCTCAGCTTTGCCTACTTTAACTCCTTTCAGCTCTCCTTTATTAAGAAATCTGGAACAAAAAAGGATAGAGGGGTTAACCCTGCCTCATTCTTTTCTCCATTTGAAACTGAGGAGTGGGCCTGCCATTCAACAATACTGAAACAAAAGCTGAAGATAAACAACCTTTCATCCACCTAATCAACTTATGCCAGAAATTCATTTGCTCCATTGCTGAAATAAAAAAGAAAAATCCAATTTACATTATCAAAGTCTTTTTCAAAGTTTAGTTTAAAGAGGGCAGCCATGAATTCATGAGATGTTATCAGTTGTTGTCAGGGATGAAAATAAACATAATGAAGACTAAGTTGTGTGTTGGTGGGAGCCTGTTTTGGAGAATTTGAGATCTAAGCTGAATTTGTGGAAAACTAAATCAGTCTCAAAAAAGGGAAGGGTTACCCTTATAAAATCAGTCCTCAATGGCTTATCATTATATTATTTTTCAATATTTTCTCTACTGCTACAAGTGTTTTCATGGAACTGGAGAAAATACGAAGGAACACAACGCGATGAAGAAGGGACAAAGAAATTTGTTCCAATGTGCTGGGTGGAAGCTGGAAGGTCTCATCAAATCAAAAATAGAGGTTGGGTGGAAGGTGTCATAAAAAAAAAAAGAACAGGCAAGCAAGAAACCAAATTATAATTTGGGAAGTTCATAAAGTGGGAGATTGGCGACGGATTTTGATCGTTCCAGATAATGTCATATTGCTGGAAATTAAGGTTGATTTTGATTTGCACAAAATAATAAATTAACATAAAAATATCTATAAATAGGCCGTACAATCAGTTGGGTGGCCAATCATCCTGCTGGTGGCGGTAGCAACAATGATTTCGCTACATCATAATAACCGGTGGGGGGCTTCTCTTGAGACCTTGTTCCGATGATAATCACCGTGTACCTCAACGCGGAAGTGCCAGACGTACTGAACTCCAAGCATGTCGTCGACGTCACAAGGGTCCACACGAAGTCTTCCATTATCGGATGGAGAGTGGAGTCAACCAGAGTGGCCTCGCCAGTCCCCTGGCTGACCTCGGGCAATCATCCTTCGACAAGACGGACAGGGTCGGGACAACCGTCGAACCAGGAGAGTGAGGCAACTAGGTTGCTGTAGGATAGGGAAGTGCGGGAGCTTGGGTTGGAGAAGCGGAACGTGATGTCCCAGGTGATGTTGAATGGTCTAACTCCGCCTTCGCCGTCGGCTGACAGGGAGAAGGAGCGGATGTCGACGGTGGGTGTGCTTTTCTCCCGGTAAAACATCGGACAAACCAAGAGCAACAGCCCGGACAACAAAAGACAGGATAAAGCGCAGACTGCTACGAGATCCAACACTCTCCACAAAAACTCTGCACGACCATCTTCGTTTCTGAGCGACGATTTCTGATCATCTGCCCATGTGTTTGCCATAATGAATTTAGTTTGATGGGTAGAAGAGAATAGCTAGCTAGACTGCCTAGAGATACTTGATCTTGGTCTTAATTTATAAGGGCGACGGAACGGAGGCATATATATTATTTCCTGCTAGGATTTTGTTTTATAGTTCCTTCCGAAATCGGTCTCCTTAGCCACCAAATCCTACTCCCTAATGACCTCTGCTGTGTCTTAATTACGTTTGCAGATAATGAAGACGCGGATCCGAAACCCCCCCTCCCCCGGCTTCCAATGTGCCTTATCGTCTTCTCTAATCTACAATTAAACACTTATACTTCTTTAATAATCTCGCAGCTACAGCACAAGTTAGTGGCGGAGTTAAAATAAAAATAATTTGTTGACAGCTACCTTTGTGTTTTTTTTTGTCTGATAGTGTTTCAGCAACAAACAGCTTTTTTAAGCTTATTTGGGGAAAAATATATTTACAAATTAAAATTTTTTTAACAAATTTATCAACAAAAAAAACACAATGGGCATAAACAAAAAAAAATAAAACAGAACATACACCATAGATATAAAAAAAAGCACATCTTAATATTAAATATATCAATAGTTTTATTTAAAATAAAATACATAGCACTATATTTTATGCCAGTAAAAAAATTGCTAACATAAAAAATAGGTTAAATTTTGTAAACAATCTCTAACATTTAATTTATGCTTTTTTTCAGTTTTAACCTATTCCTATTCTCTTTTTGTTCTAAACTTTTTAAAATATTTCATATTAATCCCTGATTAGATGAAATTTATTAACTCAGAGTAATTGTGGCTATATAACATTAATTTCTTAAAATTATTTTAAACTATCTTACAATTTCTCCCTTAGAAATTTGAACTTAGAAATAATTTTTTTTTACAATTAAACAAACTCTTACATTATCAACTTTTTTCATATATGAAATAGTTATTATGTACAATATATTAACTTATTATATATGTAACAACTATTGGTTGGGTTAACAAATTGAACCCACTTGGACACATTTAAATGTTTCTAATTGTTTTAGAATGAAAAGGAACAAATAAATTTTAGGATGAAATTTTGCTCACAAAAATCATATATATTGAAGAAGTTTAATTTTTCCAGTAATTTGATTGCATATTTTAATAGTATATTTTATCTAAGTTAAAAGGCAAACAAAATGAAGACTATATTTGGAGTAATTTTCATGGGGCACCTTCCATCTATTTTTTTAGTTTCATCTTGAACGTACGCACTAATTAAATAGACAAATAAAATATTTATCTATGAATGTACTTGTAAGGGTTAATAAAAATATTTTATTGAAGTGAACAGGTAATGAAATTGATAAAATCTTGTAATTAAGGTCTTGTTTAATAATAATATGAAATAAATTAGAATTTTATTGCAAAATTAAACTTTAACACCTCAATGGTGGGTAACAATGTAATTTGATAATTTAATGGGAAATTTTGAACCCTAAAAGGGGCTAGTATTTAATATATGAAAGAGATGTTTTTTTGCCGAGAAAATGTTAAATCTGTGATTACATAAGTTGGAAGTATAATATATGATTACATATGTTGCATAACCTTTTTGCCCTAAAAGTTTAATATATTATAATACTTTAAATAAATCTATTGTTGTAATTTAACTATTTTAGGAAAATAGATAAATTCTTCAAAACATCTCCACCTTTCATTTCTTTTTCATTTGAGACCTCATATTTTAATTTATTACGTTTTATATAGTAATTGTATCTACATAGCATCAATTTTTAAAATTATGACTTTTAAAGATATAAACTAAGTTTTTAGTAAATGTTTTAAGGTTCTATTAAAATAAAAAAAATACATATACTAAATCCACGAATGGGACATTCAATATGAAACCTAAGCAAAAATATATTTTTTTTCAATAGAAAAGACACATTTGTGGGCCTTAATGTCAAAGTATACACTTGATGAGTAAATATTGAGTTTTTTAAGAGACATGCAACCATAAGTTATAGTGCATTATTAAAAAAATTTAATTACCTGACTATTATTGTTTAATAAAAAATACACTCAACCCCAAGATTTCAAATTTACCCTCTATTTCATAGATGAGTTAGTATGATTGTTCTGAAAATTGATTTCAAGTCTTGTAAAGTTTTTTTTTTAATCTTTCTAGGTAATTAATGCTTATTCATTGATTTAGAAATTATGCCCATATCATTGAGGTTTGAAAATTTAGTCTTACACATTGTTCTTACAATATGATTAGTCAACCATACAAAATAGATTCCTTAATATAGAATAAATTTTTAGTACCTAAAAGAAAACTAATAGTAACTTGTAATTTAAGCTCCAATTACTTTATATCTTTGCACTTTTATTATATGTGGATATAAATATAGACATATATAGATATCAAGTTACACTTTTAGATTCTAATAAAAATATTTTTTAAGTTTAGAAATTAAATAAACTGATAAACATCAGGTTTTTAGGCATGTTTAATAGTTATATAAATCAAAGATATGTTTGTTACAAAATTTTAAATTTCAGTGGCATTTTTTATTTTTCTATCATAGAAAAACACTTATAAAAAAGATAGAAAACAATCACTAATTTTTTTTTCTATTTTTTCCTTTTCATATACTAATCCTATTTTCCTAATAAAAAGAATTTGTAAATGATACAAATGTGTTTAAATATTAAATATTATAAATTAATTAAAATTTTTATTAATCAAATAAAGAAAAATAAAAACTTAATAAACTAAATATAACAATAATATTTTCAAAAAAATTATAAATTCTCAAAATATGCTTCATTTTTAAATAATTTTTTTAAGTCAAATATGAAAGTATAGGAATTCAATCTTAAGACAAAAAACTGATGAAGTCATAATGAAATTATATTTTAATAAAAGTGAATAAAATTTTGATCCAATACATATATTACATGTTGGGAATTTCTTTGATCTGGTCAAACTTCTTTGTTTTTCCATATAATCCATTATATGGTTAGAACCTATAGTCAAGACCTAAAGATATGTAATTCAATTACAACTTTTAAACATATAACCCTCCAAACTTTTCTAATTATTATACTTAATCTCAGATTAAAAAAATTTACAATCACAACATAAAATTAATAACTGCATATCTAAATAACTCCAAAACTACTTCTAAGCTATAAGCATCCAACATGAAATATAATATTTAAATGAAAATTACTTCTAATTTTTAAAAATTTTAAGATTTTATTAGCTCTAAGAAAATTTAAAATGAAAACAATTTTTTCATAGAAAAAGAGTAGTTGCTAAGAATAAAAAAATTTTCAAATAATTATTTCAATTTTTCAAATATTTCAAAATATTGGAAAAATTAAAAAAAAAATTACTACTGAAAGTCCTCTATTAGTATTCTCTTTTCGTTCTAAACTTTTAAAAATTTTCTATATCAGTCCCCAATTAGACAAAATCTATTAACTTAAATTAATTGTGAAATAATTGTGCCTATGTAATATCAATTTTTAAAATTATTTTAAACTACCTTACAATTTCTCTCTTAGAAATTTGAACTAGAATATAATTTTTTTACAATTAAATAAACTCTTGCATTATAATTTTTTCCATATATAAAATAGTTATTGCGTACAATATATGCACTTATTATGTATGTAACAACTTTTAGTTGGGTTAACAAATTGAACATACTGGGATAAATTTAAATGTTTTCAATTTTTTAGAATGAAAAGATAACAAACAAAAGTTTAGGATAAAATTTAGTTCACATAAATCATAAACATTAAAGAAGATTATTTTCTTTTTCTGTAATTTGATTTTATATCTTAGCAGTACATATTAGATAAGTTAAAAAGCAAACAAAATGACAATTATATTTGGGCTAATTTTCATGGGCACCTTCCATCTAATTTTGTTTCTAGTTTCATCTTGAATGTATGCACTAATTGAATCGATGAATAAAAGATTTCTCCTTGAATGCACCTTTAAGTGTTAAAAAGTTATTTCATTGAAGTTAAAGGATAATTAATGAAATTGACAAAATCCTTATGCTTAAGGTGTTGTTTAATAATAATATAAAATAAAGGATAAATTTGTTGCAAAATTAAACTTCAACACCTTAATGATGGATAAGAATGTAATTTAATAGTTTAATGGAAAATTTTGAAGTTTAAAAATTAAAGACTTCAACCCCTTTATTAATCTTCTAGCTACAGCATAAGTTAACAGAGTTAAAATAAAAATAATTTGTTTACAGCTACCTTGAATGGAACTATGATTTTTGGAACTTACCCTTTTGTTTTTTTTCTGTCTGATAGTATTTCAGCAACAAATCTTCTGCTTTAATTTATTTGGAGCTTTTTTAATCCTATTTGGGGGAAAATATATTTCAAAATTAAAATTTTTTAACAAATTTATAAAAAAAAATAGGCATAAATAGAAAAAAAAACACATTATAGATATAAAAAAGCACAACTTAATATTAAATATATCATTAGTTTTTATTTGAAATAAAATGTACAGTACTATATTTTATGCAAGTGAAAAAATTACTAACATAAAGAATAGGTTAAATTTGATAATCTCTAACCTTTAATTTATGCTTTGTTTTCATTCTTAACCTATTAGTATTCTCTCTTACTTCTAAACTTTTTAGAATATTCTATATTAGTCGCCAATTAGATGAAATCTATTAGCTCGAAGTAATTGTGTTTATGTAAAATCAATTTTTTAAAATTATTTTAAGCAATTTAAACTAAGAAATAATGTTTTTTACAACTAAATAAATTTTTATGATATCAATTTTTTCCACATATGAAATAGTTATTATGTGCAATAAGCACTTATTTATATATGTAATGATTTTTTGTTAAGTTAACAAATTGATCTTACTAAAAAAAATTTAAATATTTTTAACTATTTTAGAATGAAAAGATAACAAAAAAAATTTTATGATGAGATTTAGCTCACATAAATCATAGATATTGAAGGAGATTAATTTTCCCAATAATTTTATTGTATATTTTAATACACTACAAGGATGAGGAGTATTTGCTACGACAATTTCCTACGAAAAAAAGAGTAGGAAAATTATTCGCAGGAAAACCGTCGGACAAAATATTATGTCCGACGGTTTTCATTCAATAAACTTCTGACACAAAAAAGCGTAGGACAAATGTCAGAGTAAGAAGGCGGGAAATAATGGCGCCAATTCGTCCGACGATTTTGATGCGAAATCAATGGGTAGGGACCACATATGCAGGAAAAGCGTCGGATACGCTATCCGACGCTTTTCCTGCATTTTATTTTCCTACGCTTTTGAGACAAAAAATATCCGACGGTTTTCCCTCAATTTTTTTTCCTACGGTTTTGAGACAAAAAAAGAGTGATTGTCTTAAAAATGTAGGAATTTTAATCCTTCAATTTTCCTACAGTTTCTTTTTCCTACATATTTTTGACGTTATTTACTACAAATTTCCTACCCTATTCTTGCAGTTTAACTTTTCATATATACCTACGATATTGCTACAGATTTTGCTTATAAATACCACTCGCCCTCTCTCTTCTCCAGCGCTCGTCCCAGCCACAATTTCTACATCCGTTTTCACTTCCGCTTCAACATCTTCTTCAGCTCAATAGAGGTATTTAAAATTAATTTATAGATTAGTGATTTAACTGTTAATTATTTATTTGTTATAAGATATATTTATGTTGTTTTAGTTAGCTGACTTTAGAGGTTAGTGATTTAAATGGTAATTATTTATTTTTTATAAAATATACTTATGTTGTTTTAGGTAGCTGACTTATCACAGCATGTAGTTGCATAATAAGTATTTATTTATTATACCTTAGATTCTCCATCCATGATTATGTTGATGACAAATATAATATTGGTCCGATTCAGATTGTTGGCAAACAAAATGTATTGGATTAAGTTATATTTGTAATTAACATAATCATGGATTGTCCAAGTTGGACAGTTGAAACTTGTATAAGCAGTATTTCAGTTAATGTGTTCCTGTCGTAGTAGCAGTTTGTGAAATTTGGTAGAGTATTTCCCAAATTGTTCCCGTCGTGTGTTTCTCAATAAGTTGATATTATTGAGAAACACTGTGAACGGGAACTGAAGGGAAATGCTGCTGAAATTTACATAAAATGCTACTAACATGGAACAGTTAAAATGGTTTACTGCTTATACAACTTTCAATGGAGTAGGGCCCTTACCTTAATGGAGTAGGTAGTTTAGTTATGGAAGGTTGACATGTATGCATGACATATATAAGTAATTCATTTACATTTTCATTATATTTATATTATATGAAATGTAATAAATATATTACGTATTTATGTTGAGGGTTTTTACTGTCTATTTTACAAGGGAACCAAAATGGCTGCTAATGGACGTGAGTGGATGTACCAGAGGACAGATACAGATGGATATATGAATTCTGCATTTATGGCTGGTGTTAATGAGTTTTTACAGTTTGCATTTAGTGGGAAGGAGTCAGAAATGATTAAATGCCCTTGTCGTAAATGTAATAACAGATTTTATAGAATAGAGCTGAAAGTGAGAGAGCATTTGTTTCGATATGGATTTACGCCAAACTATTACATATGGCACTGTCACAATGAACAATATGATAGCAATCTGCACAATTTCAATATGGCCCGTAGCTATTTTCCATCGCAGTTATATGGAGGGATAAGTGGAGAATCAAGTAGTGTAAATGCGTATGAACAGATGGTATGTGAATCAATGGGTCCGTTATCATCGAATGTAGGATCTGGAAATAGTGAAAGAATGTTGGTGGATGAAGAGTTTATCGATGCTGATGTCGAAGAAGCTGATAATGGCAGTGATAATAATGATAATGTGTTCGATGTGTCTGAAATGAGAGAGGGGTTACCTAATCCGACCGCACAACAATTTTATAATTTGTTGGATGATGCAAATGCACCGTTGTGGGATGGGTGCACTAAACAAACACGATTGTCTGCAATGACCCAATTGTTAAGTTGCAAAAGTGAGTTTAATATGACAGATCGTTGTTTCGATAGAGTACTGGAGCTTATGAAAGAAATGTTGCCTGAAAGTAATAGACTCCCATCCACCCTATATGATGCGAAACAACTCACAAAAGGACTTGGGTTGCCATATATAAAAATTCATGCATGTGAGAATAACTGTATGCTATTCTATCGGGAAGATGAGAAATTAACACATTGTCGTGAATGTGGAAGCAGTAGATATAAAGAAAGAGTAACCTCCGGAAGAAAGACGTTGATTCCCAAAAAATTGTTACGGTATCTACCAATAACAAGCAGGTTGAAGCGCTTGTACATGTCATCAAAAACAGCGACTCACATGACTTGGCATGCTTATAATAAATCATGCAATGATGGAAGTATGGGTCATCCATGTCAGTCTGAAGCGTGGCGTCACGTAGATCGAACATTCCCATCATTCGCTGATGAAATTAGAAATGTTAGGCTCGGATTGTGTACCGATGGATTTAACCCGAATAATGTTGTTGGTGGAACATACACGATATGACCAATCTTTATAGTTGTTTACAATCTTCCGCCAGAACTGTGTATGAAAGAACCCTTCATCTTTATGACTCTCCTAATTCCTGGTCCTAGAGCACCAGGCCACAACATTGATGTATTTTTACGACCATTGATTGAAGAGCTCAAAACTTTATGGTCGGAAAGGGTTGTTACATGAGACAGTTATCGACAACAAAATTTTCTTATGAAGGCATGTTTATTATGGACAATTAATGATTTTCCTGCACTAGGAAACCTTTCAGGTTGGAGTACCCATGGTAAGCTTGCGTGCCCATATTGCATGGATGAAATTGACACATTTATGTTGAAGAAATGCAGAAAGCCATGTTGGTTTGATTGTCACAGGGTTTTTTTACCGCATAATCACACATTCCGTTCGAATGTAACTTCGTTCATCCCAGGAAAGAAGGTTAGTGCTGTCGCTACTCCATATAAGTCAGGTGAAGAAATACATGCTATGTTGGCTGGGTATTGTTTTCCTCCGTTTGGCTTTTCATATGATAAACACCGAGTTTCGGGGTTTGGAGAGTGGCATAATTGGTTAAAGCGGAGTATATTCTGGGAATTACCATACTGGAAGCATTTGCTAGTTCGCCATAATTTGGACGTCATGCATATTGAAAAAAATTGTTTCGAGAATATTTTTAATATTGTTATGGATATACATGAGAAAACAAAAGATAACTCCAATTCTCGCCTTTCGTTTCAAGAGTTAAAAAATATGCGGCGTGAACTACATTTACGAAATATTAGAGGGAAATGTGTAAAACCAAAAGCATCTTATACGCTGAGCCAGGAACATATAAGAGATGTTACTCTGTGGCTGAGAACGATAAAGATGCCTGATGGGTATGCCTCGAACTTGGGCCGTACGGTTAACTTGAGTGACGGTACATTCTATAACTTCAAGAGTCACGATTGTCATGTGTTAATGCAGAGGTTGCTTCCTATTGCATTACGTGGGTATATGCCAGGTCCTATATGGGAAACGATTTCTGAGTTTTGCTCATTTTTCAGAACCTTATGTACAAGTAGGATTCGATTTGATGACATACAACAGTTGGAGCGGAATATAGTGGTTACCATATGTAAGCTAGAAAAGATATTCCCTCCTGCCTTTTTTGATTCGATGGAACATCTTGTTATCCACCTCCCTCATGAGGCAAAGTTGTGTGGTCCAGTTCAATTTCGATGGATGTATCCATTTGAAAGGTAATTTTTTAATTTCCATTCATATTTCTGTCAATAATTTTCATATATTATATGTCAATAATTTTCACATATTATATGTCATTAATTGTTACATTTTTTTAACTTGGCAGACTAATGCGGTTATTGAAGCGAAAGGCTAGAAATAAAGCTGCAATTGAAGGATCAATTGTGGAAGCGTACTTGGTCCAGGAAATGTCTACATTCTGTAGCCATTACTTTGAAGTAAATATTCCTACACGGTTAAACAGGGTCCCATGAAATGATGATATTGCTATTCCTGTGGCTGATGTCGAGGGTCAATTGTTATCTATCTTCAATACAAGATGTCGTAACATACCCAACTGCGGGCGACAACGCTTACTTGATCCCACTGAGAAACATCAAATGCATATCTACACATTGCACAACTGCAATGAGATTATACCGATTGTCAGGTGACATATATGTAAACAACTGTGAGGGTTTTTATATCAATCTGATTGCTTTAATTCATTATTGACTAGTTATCATTTCAGGCACTTTGACTCTTATATATCAACAAGATTTCCCCAATTAGGTGAAAGTGAATTACAAAGTTATCGAGATCAACATTTGACCGAATGGTTCTCATCATACGTGAGTTTCATGGCGTGATAATTTTTATGTTCCTAATTGTGTTCTGTTGAATATACTGTGCAATTATGTTATTATATTAACTTTATATTTTCAGGTTAACCATTTCAAGGATAAATTAGATCCTCGTATTGTACAATTAGCCCGTGGTCCTATTCGAGTGGCCGTTTCATACAATGGATGTATTGTGAATGGTTTTCATTTCCACACACAATCCTATAGTAAAGACAAAATGACATAGAATTATGGTGTTTGCGTGAAGGGTGAGACATGGGGATCCAGTGGGTATGATTTTTATGGCCTTATTGATGAGATTATACGTATTGAGTACCACGGGAGTGGGAATGAAGTCATGACGCTGTTCAAATGTACTTGGTTTGATCCGACACGTGGTGTTCGAAGTTGCCCACGTACTGGTGTTGTTGACATTAAATGGAAGTCAAGATTATCACCACCTGAGCCGTTTATCTTTGCGACACAGGCTCAACAAGTTTACTACTGTGAGTACCCTAACAAGGCTCTTCATCAGTGGTGGCCGGTGGTTAAGACGAAGCCACGAGCTTTCATCGATTGTTCATCGAATAATTTTAGTATTCGATCTGAGGACAATGAGGAAATGTCTGATGAGCAAACATGTCAGTTAGAAACCACAGATGAGCCGTTCCAAGAAGTGATTTCAAGTGAAGTACCAATGGTAACAACTGATGGCATTGGCCTTGATGAGATTAACATACTTGTCGATACAACGTGTTATCCTGAAATCGTGCAACACATGGATCAGAACATCGAGGTCACACAAGCCGATGGGGATACATCAGATGATGAAGCATCGCTGGATAGTTTAGAGTCAGATGAAGGCGAGCATGTTTGATTAAGTGTAATTGTTCAAAACATCTGCATGTTTTATTTGAAATCGTAATATAATTACTTTGAATGCATTTATGTTTTGGATAGAAAAGAAAAAAAAAATATGAAATTTAATCATCACATATCTAATTACCTGTGTCGTTGAAATGAAAATAATTAACTTTTTTCCCACAAAAAATTATTGCATGCTATTAAAAAAATAATAATAATGTTAATAAATGGGTAAAATCCACCGGGGGTCACCTAGCTTATTTTTTTGTTCTAAACGGGTACCTTACCTTCAAATTATCCTACCAAGGTACATTACCTCTTATCGCGTGTCCTGTTTAACTACTTTCCGTTAATTTCAGAGTTATATCTAACGGAAATTGCTTACGTGGCATAAAAAAAATTAAAATAAATCATAAAATAACACTTATGGTCCTTTAATTTTTTTCTATCAACAATTTTAAACCCTAACATTTTAAATATAACCCTCTGCTTCATTGCCGCTGCCGCCGTTATCGCTGCTACTCGAATTCATCAGCCCAGTCCTTCTCCAGGAAAACCTCTCTCTCCAACCTCCGTGATTCCCTCCCTCAGTCGCCCCACATCCACAACCTCTCCTCCCTACGCGCTGCCGTGGCCTCCAATTTCGCCTCTCCCAGTCGCTCCTGGCGCTGCAATCTCCACGGGAAAGACGCAATTGTTTTCCAGAGGAAGCTACGGTGCTCGATCGAAATCCAAGATCTTTGTGAGAAATTGTCGGTCATTTGCAGAAGCCATCATAGTAGCATCATCAAACTTCTGGGTGCATCGATTTTTGAGAATATCATATATCTCGTCTATGAATTTGTCGCCGGCACTAATCTCGCCGATTGCTTGAGGAATCGGAAGAACCCTGATTTCACGGTGCTTTCTACGTGGGTTTCTCGGATGAGAATCACAGCCGATTTAGCCCATGGCCTAGATTACATCCACAATTTCTCAGGCATCCATGCGAATTTCATTGACAATCGCATCAAGAGCACCAGCGTGGTGATCATGGAGGATTCTCTCAACGCCAAGATCTGTCACTTCGGAACTGCGGAATTGTGTGTTAAAGTCACGGAGAATCGATCGGATTCGAGGAATTTGACAATCAAAGGGACGATAGGGTACATGGCGCCGGAGGTTCAGCTCTCCGGAGTGGTAACCCAGAAATGCGATGTCTACGCTTTTGGGGTGGTAATTTTGGAGTTGTTGAGTGGGAAGGAAGCGTTGAGGTATGAGGTTGATGAATCGAGAGACGATGCAATTTCTAGGTGATGGTCAGAGAGCAAAATGAGGTGGTAGTGAAGAGCAGCAGAGTCGAGAATGAGGAGAGGGATGAAAGAGATCATGACAAAAGTTTAGGGTTAGATTTATAATGTTAGGGTTTAGAATTGTTGATAGAAAAAAATTAAAGGACCATAAGTGTTATTTTATAATTTATTTTAATATTTTTAATACAACGTAAGCAATTTCCGTTAGATATAACTCTGAAATTAACGAAAAGTAGTTAAACAGGACACGCGATAAGAGGTAAGGTACCTCGGTAGGACAATTTGAAGGTAAGGTACCCGTTTAGGACAAAAAAATAAGCTAGGTGACCCCCGGTGGATTTTACCCGTTAATAAATTTGGGAGATTCAATCTGACCATATACATTAAATCTATATATTTAATTTCCAAATATAAATATTTTCATTTATTCATCAACTAAAAAAAGTTAAATAATTAACTTCCAACCATATAATTAGTTCATATATAAACACATTATATATATATATATATATATATAATATATACATATATATATATATATATAATATGTATATAAATATTTGATATTCCCTCTGTCCGACGGTTTTAAGTTAGTAATAAATAATCGTAGGAAAGATGTAGGAAAATATTACCTAGGGCAATGTGATGTGCGATGGTTTTGAGTTAATATTTAATTTATGTCAAAAAACTATAGGAAATGACAGACATTTTTGACACATTTAAAAAATCGTAGGAAATATGTAGGACCATAATCACCTAGGGTAGTGCGTTATTCGACGGTTTTGAGTCAATATTTTAGTTAAGTAGTAAAACTGTAGGAAAATTAGATGTCATAAAAGCGTAGGAAATAAAGTAGCAAAACTGTAGGATCATTTGTAGGAAGGAAGGCGGAAAATCAATTACTAGCGGCAAATTTCATTTTTTAGTTTCCTACGCTTTTCATGCATTTCATATTTTTCGTAAGAAAACCGTAGGAAACTTTGCTACGGGTTTCCTATAGTTTTAAAAAGTGCAGGAAAATCGTAGGTCAAATTGGTAGCTGAATCGCCAGACCTTCCCTTTAAATTCGTGGGAGTTCTTTAGTTTTCACCACTCCATTCCTTCTATTCTGCGATGCCCTCTTCCAAACCCACTCCCAAAGTCTCCTCCAGCGTTATTTAAACTAGGTATTTTTAATTTTTAAGTACTTTTTCATATATAATTAATGTTTGTTATTATATAGTTGTTGTTTACATATATATATAATGCATGTATTGAATGTTAAATTTTAAGAAGCTAGTTTTTATATTATATGTTTTAGGTAATTTTATATATGGTGTTAGTAATATGTATGTGGTTAGTTATAAAAAAAATTTTATGTAATAATGGTTAGTTCTATTTGTACAACAGCATGTTACTATATATGTGGTTAATATAAAAAACTGTTAGTTCAATAATTTTAGAGTAATATTGTTATCACTTCAATAATGTTAGTGTAAGCAGCGCAAGTTACAACAATAATGTTACTTCAGTAATGTAAGTATAATCAGCTAATGCTAGTTTAATAATTTAATTTTATAAATAAGTATATATCAAATAATTGGCAATTTTAAAAGGTGTACTGCACAAATGGTATTGAAATGATGGCAATTTCAAAAGTAATGAGTTTACTAAAATAATGAAATTTAATATGTAAATGTTAGTGTAGTAATGGTCATTTATAAATAAAAGACTATGACGTAATGGTAATTTAGTATTACATATATATGTAATAAACATGTTAAACTTTAATTTTAGGATGGTTCGCCCCAGACAATCTGGCTCGGGCAAAGGCCCGGCCAAGGACATACATGATCCCCAACGTAGTCGGGGTCGACGACAGCCTGCTGTGACACCTACACAGGTGTCACAGACTGAGACTCAAACCCAGCTCCCAGATACCCAAGCTCAAACACCGGTGCCACGACCTTATGTGCCACAGACGTTTGGCACATCGAGCTCCGCATTTCAGCAGTTTTGAGACACACAGACTGATGTGTATTACCCGGATATGAGCGGAATATCTGGATCATATCAATACCGGCATACAAGGATCGAACAGCCCATATGGGATGTCGATCCTAATTCATTCCTTTATCCAGATGAGCTCGGTATATCCACTCATCATCTACCTGGCCTACACCCGAGTCAGCATCAGCAGCAGCCGCCTCACCAGGGCCCTGCCACTGGCGGCCTAGTGGTCGCACCTGACGCGCAGCCAGCTGCTGGGGCTCCATTACCTAGAGGGCGAGGCCCACGGGTAGTTGACTTACCACCACCTCCACCTCCACAGGATCGTCCGCTCATCGTCCCTCGAGAGTAAGTATTACTGACTCTTACAAAGTTAATTTTGATATAATTATATGTTGTTCTTAGTTACATCAGTTTATATATATATCTTACTATAATCATCATTTGTTACAGTTTACTCACTGATGACTCTGTTCGTTCCACCGTAGCCTCTATTCATGTGAGGTTGTGGGATGAAAGTTCTATAGCTTGGTCACATGCATCTCGAGCTGCACGAGAGGAGCACGTAACCACGTTAGAGGTAATTGGTTTCAATACATTTTTAAACAAGATTTTTTATATGGACTAATTCACAATTTTGTTTCTTCTTTGTCAAATTGCAGAACTACTATAGATGGGACCTTAGAGACTACGGCGCCATCCGCTGAATTGTCTTTGACTACTGTTCGCGGTCCGTGCGAAACCGCGTCTACCATTGGAGGTCTGTTGCGATTCAGAAGATCCCCCACTTCTTCGACAGCCCTCACTACAATTTACTGCGGCCACATGTTCCACCCTGCTACAGTCAGCATGTGTGGAATCAGTTGTGTGACCAGTGGGAGCAGAAGCGATGGAAGAAGCTATCAGAGGTTGGTTCCCATGCCAAGCACATAGCGGATAGCTCAAGCCTTGTTCCGAAGCACACGATGGGCTCAATCCCAGGCGAGATGCACTGGGATCGTATGGTACCAACTTGGACCTTCCATACATTATAATTTTTTTATGATTTATTAATTACTTAAATTTTTAATGATATCTAAAATTGTGCAGACAAAAGCAAATGATGGAGTTGAGCCATCATTTGATGAGTGGTGGTCCCATACTCATAGGCGGAAGAAGACCGAGCAGCCCATCGATCTGATTTCACAACAGCTGCAGGTAATAAATATTCATTTACCACTATAAACAATGTTTTAAAAGTATAATATTTGTCTTACTAACTCTAATTTCTTTTTCTTGTAGGATGGATATGCTCAGCGAATTCAAGAAAAATACCAGAATTCGGATGACCGCCCGCAATTCGATGCAGATGTATGGAGCGTGGTACGAGGCCCACCAAAAAAATGCCGATTACCGAGTGTTCTGCGTCGACTCACTGATCCCCAGACCTTTGGACTCAGGTATTTTTCATTCGTATTTAACTTTATTAATTATTTTTATCACCTTTACATTGCTAATTACTACTCACAAAATTTTTTAGGCTCCACGTTGCTCAACTGAGGGCTGAGAACACCCAGCTACGGAGTGATTTTACGCGGTTACAGGCCGACGTTCGCACTCAGGTTCGGCGAGAGACCGAGGCTACAATGAGTGCCATGCTTAACAAGTTGATCTAGCAGGGGATTATACCTGCATCGGGGCTCTCAGACGACCTACGGACATGATCCTCCACTCAGCATCATGACGACGACCGTAGCCGGCGAGATGACGATGATCAGCCCGGCACTGCATCCCATTGATTTTATTTTAGACCTTCAATTTTTTGTAATTAACTTTGTCCTGTAAATTTGATTACTTTTATGTATAGTAAATTTATTGACTACTTTGATCCATTGTTATATAATAATAATAATAATAATATTTTTTGTTTTATTATTATTATTATTATATAATGCAATATAATATGTTTTTAATTTGTGTATAAATTAATTTAATAAAATCTTTAAATTGTCACAAAATCATAGGAATAATATTCATGACAGAAAAACGTAGGAGATAGTACAGTCACAAAAATGTAGGACAAAGGGGTCAGAAAACCGTAGGACAAGGGATGTCAGAAAAACGTTGGACAAAGGGTGTTAGAAAACCGTAGGACAAAAGGGTATCAGAAAACTGTAGGAGTTAATGCATCTCAAAACCGTTGAATAAAATGGCACGGCCATCACAAAAGCATACGAGTGTTTTACGGTAATCCGACGGTTTTTATTTCCGACACTACTTTTTCCTACGGTTTTGACCGACGATTTTAATTGTAGGAAATACCTATTTCCTACAGTTTTCCTACGTTTTTTCCCGACTCAAATGCTTTGTTTTCTTGTAGTGATAGTATATTTTATATAAGTTAAGAAGCAAATAAAATGAAGATTATATTTGCAGTAATTTTCACGGCGGCACCTTATATCTAATTTTATTTTCAGTTTCAACTTGAATGAATGAACAAATTAAATAGTCAAATAAAAGATTTATCCATGAATGTACTTTTAAGTGCTAATAAAAATATTTTATTAAAGTTAAAGGGTAATGAAATTGATAAAATCTTGTGCTTAAGGTCTTGTTTCATAATAATGCAAAACAAAGGAGAAGTTTGCTGAAAAATTAAACTATAACATTTCAATGATGGATAAGAATGTAATTTGATAGTTTAATAAAAAATTTTAAACCTTAAAAGAGACTAGTATCTAATATCTGAAAAAGATGATTTTCTGACTAGAAAATGTTCAATATATGTGATAGCCGAAGGGCTATCGCCCCCTGAAAGACTTAGCATGTGCGCACCACCCTTGCCTAGCACACCACCTCCGGTGGAAACAGACACGACGAAGCCCCGGCAAAGAGAGGGCCTCAGCACCCTCGGACAAGCCGGATAGGCACTACCCTCAGGAAACCCACGGGACCAACTTCGGTCAGAAGGGGTCACCACCCTTCCCGAGGGTGACCTCACACTGACCTCACGTGCCAAAACCACCTTCGAATACTCTTTGGGCCACCCTCGAAGCGCGTTCACAAAATGCCATCATTAGATACCCGAGCCTAACCTCAGGAGAGCCCAACCCGAAGAAGCCTCGTACAAACAAGGGACCTCCCTCCAAAGGAGCTCACCTCCCCGAATGAGCTCTGTACTCTGAAGAAGTTCGGTCCCCCAAAAAGGCCACGTGGACATACGACAAAACGGTTGAGGAGCCTCTGACACAAAAGCCTCACACACGCCCCTGACACGAGCACCCCTGTCACAGCACCCTCGCCGGCACCCTTGTTCGGAACGGCAGGCCAGCTGGAGGAGCCCTCTGCAGAGGTACGGACTAAATCGGGCCAAACACGTGTCACCATCTCAGCAGGCTATGTCATACAGCCTTCTCCCTGCACCCTCCTATAAATACTTGCACAGTGCTTTCATAAAGACCACGAAGATGTAACAAGGGATTCTTGCTATACTCTGCTTACTATTCCCTTTCTCTACAAAGTACTGACTTGGGCATCGAAGGCTCCTCCCTCGGAAAATACTCCAGGGAGCTCCTAACCCTTGCTTTTTTGAGTCCTTGCAGTCCTTCTCCCACCGGAGGCCCCTTATCCAAACGTTCCCTTATTGGAAGTTCTTGCTCTAGGCTCACCATGTTGCACAACGAAGATGTGGAAGGGCATCATTTGGCGCCATCTATAGGAAACCCTTCCCAGGTTGCCGTCATAGAGACTCGGCGTTCCAAAGACAAAAGGCTCTCGAAGTCCCCCTCTGTGTCGGAGGCTCAGCTGGCGACTGAGCAGCCCACTGCAGAGACTTCTACGCCGGAGGACGACCACCCTCTAGAAGTGAAGTTAGGCTTCTTACGAGACTTCCAGCGATCCATCGTCACTGAAATGACTCAGCAACTCGACCAGAAGTAGCCCCAGCCTCTTCCGGTCCGAAGGGCTTCCCCCGCGGCAACGCGCTGGGAGAGAGGCCCGAGGTCCACCCACCAGAGTTCCAGGAGTTAGGGCTCTCATGACGCATCTTCGATGGAGGACGTGCCCCCTAAGGCACGACCCACCAGAGAAAGGGCCCCAGAAGAAACTAGGACCTCCTGTCGGCAGAGTCCATCCCCGTACCGAAGGTCTCAGTCTCCCCGCCGCCGAAGTTACTCTCCGAGAAGGAGAAGAAGTTCGCCATTGCTGGCGACCACCAGGCAGCAAGGGGAAGCTAACACAGCTACCCTCATGGAGAAGATCCTTGGAAGATTGGAAAAGGTTGAGAAGCAGATCTCTCAAAAACCAGTCTGGTCAAAATTGTCCGACGCTTATACCGGAGAAAAGTCACCTTTTGTAAGGGAAGTGGTGGAGGCGCCCATGCGTAGTGACTTCAGGGTGCCACGCTTGGAAACCTACGATGGGCGTAGTGACCCACAGGCGCACCTGACAAAGTACAAGCAAAGCATGGTGCTCCACGGCGCAGATGACGCTACCCTCTGCAAGTGTTTTAAGGTGACCCTCTCCGGTCCAGCAACGGCATAGTATAACTCCTTGGCCCACGGAACCTTGATGAGTTTCCAGGAGTTGTCTACTGCCTTCATCCAACAGTTCATTGGCGGCAGGCCAACAGCCAAGATGCCGGTGCAGATGTTTGACATAACACAGCGAAGTGGGGAAACCATTCGCGACTACGTCGAAAGGTTCAACCGAGAAGCACTAAACGTGCCCGACTTTCGGTCTGAGATTCGCATCCTTAAAATGATAAGAGGACTTCAGAGAGACTCCCAGCTCTTTTATGAGTTCTCCAAGGACCCCCCAGACACCCTCGGGGAGTTCTACCAAATGGCCGAACAGCACATGATGGCCGAAGAACTCAAAATGGGGGGACCAAAGGTGGAACACCCTCGGCCCGAAGGACCAAGCCACCAACCTCATGGCTTGGTCTTCCAGCTCTTTTATGAGTTCTCCAATGACCCCCCGAAAACAAAGGGGTAAAAGGCCAATGACGTTCACTCCCCTGAACGCCATGAGGGCTAGTATTCTCATGGCCTTAAAAAGGCAAGGGACTACAGTTCCAAGGCCAAAGGCCATGACTTTGGAAAACAAGAAGAATATGAAGAAGTTCTGCCAATTCCACCGAGAT
This sequence comes from Aquilaria sinensis, assembly GCA_005392925.1. Classification (NCBI taxonomy): domain Eukaryota; kingdom Viridiplantae; phylum Streptophyta; class Magnoliopsida; order Malvales; family Thymelaeaceae; genus Aquilaria; species Aquilaria sinensis. Next base: position 180,804 of record SMDT01000026.1, on the reverse strand, counting down.
CATGGCCATGACACCGAAGACTGCTTCCAGCTGAGGAAGTACATCGAGTCTCTAAGAAAGCAAGGCTAACTTCACCGGTACTTGCAAATGCCTTCTCCAAAGGGGAGAAAGGAAAAACAAAGAAGAGGGACGATGAGGACTATGATTCCGACAGACGTCGTGACCGAAGTCCTCGAAAGAAGCCACCACCATCAGCAGGGGTCATCCAAACCATCACTACAGGGATACCCTCAGCTAAGAGGAAAAGAAGGATAAGAGAAATCTCCATAATAGAGTATGGGAACTCGCCGAATAGGCTTGTTCGCAGAGACGGGTCCACTGTGAAGTTCCCCCATGATGACCCACTCCTTGTCATGGCAAGGATAGGGAGTTGGGATGTCAAAAGAGTACTTCTGGATGACGGCTCCAACACCGATATCATCTTCTCGCACCTACTACCTAACTTAGACATTTCAAAAGGCGACCTCAACACAGTCAATTCCTCCACCTTCGAGGTTGGGCCATCCAAGCTCCCCGTCCTTGGATACATCGATCTGCCCCTAATACTGAAAGGGACCTCGCCTCAGAGTCAGGAAGAACTGTTCGCCTCTGTTATGACGAGGTTCATCGTCATTGATGTTCCCTCATCATACAACGCCATCCTCGAAAGGCAAACTCAAGGCAATCTACACATCCGCCCAGATGTAAAGTACTTAACAATCACATTCGCAACTAAAGAAGGAGATGCAGAGATCTTCATTGACCAATCCGAGGTCAGGAGGGCCTTCACCAAGGCTAGACAAAGCCCGGTGAAGGTCTAAGTACAGACTTCGGCTACTGAAGGAGTTGTCATGATAGGCGAAGAGACAGCAAAAGAGGGAGTAGAGGAGTTGGAAAAAGTAGGAACAGAAGATGTAGAGCTGGTCCCTGGCCGGAACACCCGAGTAGGGAAAAAATTGGCCAAGGGTGACAAAGATAGGCTTGTATCTTTCTTGTTAATAAACAAAGATCTATTCGCCTACTCTCCGAAAGACATGCCTGGGGTCGACCTCCGCATAATCCACCATAGTCTTAAAGTATGCCCTGACACAAAGCCGGTTCGGCAAAAAAAATGAAACCTATTGGCTCATAAGAACTCCTTCGTTAAAACCGAAGTTAAGCACCTGATTGAGGCAGGGGTAATAAGAGAAGTTAAATACCCTGAATGGCTCAGTAACATGGTTATCGCCACAAAAGAAGGGAGTGAAAAACTCCGAATATGCATCAATTTTTGGAACCTGAATGATGTCTGTCCAAAGGACTCCTACCCTTTGCCAACTATAGACCAATTGGTGGATTCAACCGCCGAATACGGTCTTCTCAGTTTTCTCGATGCCTTCAGCGAGTATCATCAAATTCAGATGAACACCAAAAATGAAGAAAAAAGCACCTTCATCACCGAAGTTGGTACCTACTACTACGTCAGAATGCCCTTCGGGCTTAAGAACGCAGGGGCTACCTATCAAAGGTTGATGAATAAAGTGTTCGACTCCCAGATCAGGAGGAACATCGAAGCGTATGTCGATGATATGGTAGTTAAGAGAAGAATGCCTAGTAATCATATCTTGGACTTAGATGAAACCTTCCAACGACTTTGGGAGTTCGGCATTCACCTTAACCCTGAGAAGTGCGTGTTTGGAATGAGCGCAGGTAAGTTCCTCAAGTTCATGGTGTCAGAAAGGGGAATAGATGCCAACCCCAAAAAGGTCAAAGCCTTGTTAGGATTCCGAACACCTACAACCACTAAAGATATACAAAGGCTTACCAAAAGAATCACTTCCCTTAGTAGATTCATTTCCAGGTACGGCGACAAATGTCAACCATTCTTCAAGGTGCTTACCAAAGCAACCAAAAGTGAAGGCAACTCCGGAATCGGGGAGCACCCTTGGAACCAAGAATGTCAGAAAGCTTGGGATGAGCCTAAAAGCTACCCAACCCGTCTGCCAACACTTCGGCAACCTCGAGAAGGAGAGCCTTTCATCCTCTACCTTGCCGTCACTGAAAAAGCTGTGAGTTCAGTCCTAGTGAAAGAAGAGGGTGGGAGGCAATGGCCAGTATATTATGTAAGCAAGTCCTGCACGACACCGAGGTCAAGTACCCATTGCTCCAAAAAGCCATTTATGCCTTAGTACTCGCAGGTAGAAGGCTACGGCCCTACTTTCAAGGACCCGCCATCATTGTCCGAAGTAACCTACCTCTTCATGACATAATGAAGAAGATAGAGCATTCGGGAAGGCTGTCAAAATAGTGCATCGAGCTTGGAGAATATGACATCAGTTACAAGTCAAGAAGGGCAATAAAAGCCCAAGCATTGGCAAACTTCATCACCAAAGTTCCAGAAATCGAGAATGCTGAAGTTACCTCGGAAGACCTGATAAGGATTGAACCAGAGTGGAAACTTTTTGTCGATGGAGCCTCAGGCACCGAACACTGAGGCGCTGGAGTGGTTCTTCGAGGGCCCGAAGGTATGGAAGCCACCAAAGCCATCAAATTCAGTTTTGATGTCACCAATAACATCGCCGAATATGAAGCCCTCATAGCAGGATTAAAACTGGCCGGAAAAGTTGGTGTGAGAAACCTTAAGGCCCACAGCGACTCACAGCTAGTAGTCTGGAAAATGACAGGAGATTACGCTGCAAAGGATCCAACCTTAGCAAAATATCATGACCTCGTCAAGAAACTCATTAAAGAGTTTGACTCTGTACACATAGAAAATGTGCCTCGTGGAGATAATGCTGAAGCTGACACCTTGGCCAAGTCCAAGGAACCCACCGAGGTGCTGAGTCAACCCAGCACAGAGCTAATGTGCGTAGCAACCACGGGAGAAGGATGGAAAGATTCCATTAAGAAATACCTTGCAACTTCGACACTCCCCGAAGACCCTGCCCAGATCACAAAAGTGTGAAAACGCTCTGGGAGATACTTCTTCATCGGGGAGGAACTATACAGACAAGGGTATACAAGTCCCTTGCAGAGGTGCATAAGTGAAGAGGATGTCAGAACAATCCTCGAAAAAGTTCATGAGGGGGCCTATGGTTTCCACATAGGAACAGACACCCTCGCCGGAGTACTACTTCGCCAAGGTTACTTTTGGCCTACCCTAAGAAAGGATGCAAGGCAATTTGTTCGAAAATGTGACAATTGCCAAAGACACGCCAACATCCAGAGGTTACCCTCGGAGAAGATAACTTCGGCAAATTACCCTTGCCCCTTCGCCGTCTAGGGTATTGACCTCATCGGACCTTTCCCAAGCATCCCCGGTGGGGTAAAGTTCTACATAATTGTAGTAGACTACTTCACTAAGTGGATTGAAGCAAAGCCTTTAGCATCGATCTCGATGAAGGATACCCAGAAGTTCTTCTGGAAGAACATCATATGCCGATTTGGCATACCAAGGGTAATAGTGGCCGACAATGGTACCCAGTTTACTGACAAAAGGTTCCGAGAATTCGTGACTAACCTCGGCGTAAAACTACACTTCGCCCCGGTAGCCCATCCTCAAAGTAATAGGCAAGTCATGGTGTCCAATAGGACAATAAAAGATGGCCTGAAGAAAAGGCTAAAAGAGGCAAAGGGGGAATGGCCAGGGGAACTCCCAAGTGTACTATAGAGTTATCGTACAACTCCCCGAAGGGCCACAAGAGAAACTCCTTTCTCGCTTGTGTTCAGTACGGAAGCCATTATTCCCATTGAGATCATACAGCCATCAGTAAGAATACAGGTGTTCGACGAATGAGGGAACAACCTTGGCTTGAGGGCAAAATTAGACCTCGCCGAAGAACACAGGGAAATGGCCGAACTCAAGAGGAAGACTTTTCAACAAAGAGTAGCTGATGCTACTAACTTTCATGTGAAGAAAAAAGGAATTAAGAAAGGGGACCTCGTCCTCTGAAAGGCCGAATTCAAGCCGCGAATTCCATCAGATGGGGTACTTCGGGAAAACTGGGACAAACCTTATCTGGTCCTCGACAAAATCCACCCAGGGGTCTACAAATTGGGCGACGCCGAAGGAAGAGAGTTGAGAAACACTTGGCATTCAGATTCTTTGAAAAAATTCTGCACTTAACATTTTTTCTAAAGAAAAGCTTGTGATTATCCTTCTCCGAAATTGCCAGTAAACAAAAGTATACGTGTCAACCGAATTTGGTTTATAAACCGAATATGGTCACGTTGCTAGAATAGGCTCTAGTATATTGACTTTTAAAAAGTTTCCTGAAGGTGCTAGCTCCCTAGCAAAGCCTAAGACTCGGCGGAATACGTTCGAAAAAGTGAAAATGGTCGCTCCTTGTGTCACAGGAAAACGTTCCGCATACTAGAAAAATTTTGCTAAGGGAAGAACAATACGAAGCTTCCCAAAGGCATGATTTCGAACATGGATGTTCGCCGAAGATGCATACATAAAATCATACAAGCTTCCAAAGAATGATGACCAAAGAAAAGAACAGGAACTTAGCTAAATCTTTGAAAGAATTTTCATTCATAACTCTGGGCAATAGTACAAAGGAACAGGTTACAAAAAAAGAGAAAGAAGAAAAAGCCTATTGCTGAGCCTGAGCGTCCGATACCTCCTCGACGTTAGCATCCTTCTCTTGGATAGGGACGTTCGAAGGTGCGGGCACAACAGGTGAGAGGTTGAGGTACTCCGACTTCAACCACGTCCACCTAGGCTCTTTGGGGAAATCCAAAGCGGCCAGGAAGAAGAGGTCGAGTTTGGGGTGCCCAGAAAGGACTTGATGCCGAGCCAAACAAAAACCGTCTTGATAATATACTTTCGTCATCTGGTCGAACTAGTCCTTTTCAGCACTCAGAGTCTCCAGTTCGGAGGTGAGCTCAGCAACCTTACTCTCGAGCTTTTTCTTCTTCTTGGCCCCCTTTTTCAACAGATCGTCCTTGGCTTGGAGCTCGGCGTTCAAAGTAAGCGCCTTTGTAAGGTTTTCAATGTCATCTGCCCTTTCCTTCCGAAGGGCATCGTTCTCTGAAGAGAGAACGACATACTTTGTGCCAAGGTCCTCAACCTTGGCCGAAATGTCGAGAATGAGCTCCTTCTTACTCTCCCGAAGCTCCGCTCGAAGATTCTCCACACCTTCATTGGCGATTTTGTTCAATTCGCCGTACTTGAGGACGTATTGGGCACAAAAATCCTTCACCTTCTTCAGAGATTCCTCGCTCCGAGAGCGAACCTCAGTCTGCTTTGCCGCCCAAGCTTAGAAATATCCGCTGTACGCCAGGAGCTGCAGAAAAAAAAAGCCCTGAGTAAGGGTCAAAGGCAACAAAAACTTAGAAGAAAATTTTCCTAAGGCCCCAAAGAAAGAAAGAAGAAATCTACCTGGGCGGCGTGCTCGCTCATCCTTACCGCGAGGATCTCCTTGTTCGGGCATTTGGCGTTGAGCGACTGAAATGTGGCATTCGTCAGCACACCCTTCACCATTTGGGGAGCCATCAACTGGCTGTCCTCAGAGAACAAGTTCATGTCCTCTGTGAAAGACCAGAAAGGCTTCCTCGGTACCTTGTCCTTTGGGATATGGCTATCTCAAAGGGCCGTCTTCCGGGCATTAGCCTTCACCCAAGGAGCAGGTGTCATCTCCTTTGCAAGATCACGCCGAAGTTCCATTAGTACGTCATCCCTTAGCCATTCATCTACAAGATCCAAGATACCAAAAACACCAAGATTCATAGAGGAATGGCTAAGGAACAAACCCGGTTGAACCTCGGTGACCGCTTCCTTAGCCTCGTCTGCCTTATGGACTTCACCGAGAATGTTTTTGCCTTTCCTCTTTGGCTCTCCTCGAGCTCCTGAGCCGAAATACCTTCAACCGAAGTCTCAGTTGCAGCATCCAGACTCAAAGGTGTCTTGAGGATGGCAGGATCCGAAGGTTGATCGACGTGTTCAGGCGACTGATCCTACACCACGATGTCTTCGGGGGGAGGGGGAAGGACGTCCACTTTGGCTTTCTTTGCCTTTGATAGCCCCCCAGTAGTCTTCTTCTTCTTCGCAGACGCCTTCCTTCACGTCTGCTCCCCCTTCCCGGCCTGACTGAGAAAAAGAGAGTTATAGAACTCTGCAGATTGATCACCCATCTCTGCAAAAGGAAAAAACATCAGTGTAAGTCCAAAAGGAATATAGGTAGCAAAGCCTGAGAGACAACTTACTCTCGGCAAAAGCCTCGTGTGAAATCTCGGCCCGGAGAAGCATCACCAACCACGCCTTCTTTCCTGGGAAAACAAGCATGGGCAGGTTCACGTCGAACTTATGCTCGTGGATTACCTCCAGTTCCCGAAGGACCTCTTCGGACATAAGGTCCCACTTAATAGGAAAGGGGTATAAGGAACGCGGAGGGACCTCGGAGTCCTAATCCGCAATGGCCCGAATGCGTTTGTCGAGCTCGTCAAATTCGCGGCCAACCCAGAGGTCAGTAGCTTCCGAGGGTCAACCACGTCAGTCTTCAACACCCCCGAAGCCCATCTGGTCGGAACGTAGCACCATTTTTCGGGAACTGACAGAAAAAAGAACTTTTTTTGCCACCCCCGCCAGCTGTCCTTCATCCTGAAGGTAAAGGTGAACTTCTTGCTCCTAGATCCTCGAGGAAGCAAGAAGTAGAAGCCACCCTTCGGGACCGGGTGGAGCTTATAGTATTGCATGAAGAAAAGAAAATGGGGTCTTATCTTAAAGACCCCACACATGCAAAGAAAGGCATTGAAATAAGAATAGGAGTTTGGAGGAAGCTAGTTCACGGCAATCCCATGGAACCTGCAGAACTCACACACCACGCGCGGAGGAGGATACTGAAGACTGACCTTCAGTTGGGCTCTGTAAACGGTGATCTCATCAGGATTGGCCATGTAACCATACATGCCCGAGATAGGTAATCTCGGGACAGCATAAGTAGAGAGATAGAATTTCGCTACCTACTTCTTCATTTTCTCCAAAGTAGTGCAACATGGATGAAACTCAAGGGGGAGAAAACTCTTGGGAATAGGACGGACGATCATTAATGGAACAGGGTTTGACATTTTTCAAAGAGAAGAGAGGTAGCTTCGGGAAAACTAAAGAAACAGAACTGAAGGACTTTGAAAAAAAGCAAAACTTCGTAACAAACGACTTCAGAAAGAAGGAAGAACTTCGGAAAGAAAGACCCACTGAAAGTTTTGCCGAAGTTTGGATTCCTGGACGCCGTCATGAAGGGTTGTCGGAAATCACTCCGCCGCTAGAACCATCGCCGGAAAGTGAAAAAAGACGAGAAAGATTTCTGGAACAAACAAGAGCAAAGGAAAAGAGTGTAAAGGTCTGGGGCAATAGGGGTTTATATAGGCCGAATGGGGCAGGCGAAATGTCGTCATTATTGCTCCTCGAAGGTGAAGAAACATAATTGATATAACCAACATAACTGTTCGCCACTCATCAGCTGCCACGTGTAAACTGACACGAGAAACGAGGGCACGACCCTAACAACTGGCAGACCTACATAACCCTATCCGAAGTGACATGCCCATTTGTATGGAAAGATGAAATGATTCACTGACAGAAAGGTCAGTGGAAGTACGCACCTCAGATGATGACCTCGGCGGAAGAGCTAGGGACACCACTCAAACACCAGAGGAATTGCCTCGGTAAAGCACCTTAGTTCGCCGGAGTTCCCTCCTGGAAGGAAGGAGACTTCGGATGGAAGCCCATCATGGCAACAAGACCAAGCATCGCTTGCCACAAAAAGGCTCCCGAAACTCCCCAAACTGAAGAAACATCTTTGGTTTTCGAAGGGGGGCATGTGATAGCCGAAGGGCTATCGCCCCCTAAAAAACTTCACATGTGCGCATCACCCTTGGCTAGTGCACCACCTCCAGTCGAAACAGACACGATGAAGCCCTGGCAAAGAGAGGGCCTCAGCACCCTTGGACAAGTTAGATAGGCGCTACCCTCAGGAAACCCATGGGACCAACTTCGGTCAGAAGGGGTCACCACCATTCCCGAGAGTGACCTCGCGCCGACCTCACTTGCCAAAACCACCTTCGAATACTCTTTGGGCCACCCTTGGAGTACGCTCACGAAGTACCATCATCAGGTACCCGAGCCTGACCTCGGGAGAGCCCAACCGAAGGAGCCTTGTACAAACAAGGGACCTCCCTCCAAAGGAGCTCACCTCCCCGAATAAGCTCTATACTCCGAAGGAGTTCGGTCCCTCGAAAAGGCCACATGGACATATGACAAAATGGCTGAGGAGCCCCTGACACAAAAGCCACGCACACGCCCCTGACACGGGCACCCCCACCGGCACCCTTGGTTAGAACGGCCTAAGCCCAGCTGGAGGAGCCCTTTGTAGAGGTCCGGATTAAATCGGGCTGAACACGTGTCACCATCTCAGCAGGCTATGTCAAACGGCCTTCTCCTTGCACCGTCCTATAAATACTTGCACAGTGCTTTCATAAGGACCACGAAGAGGTAACAAGGGATTCTTGCTATACTCTGCTTACTATTCCCTTTCTCTACGAAGTACTGACTTGGGCGTCGGAGGCTCCTCCCCCGGAAAATACTCCGGGGAGCTCCTAACCCTTGCTTTTCTGAGTCCTTGCAGTCCTTCTCCCACCAGAGGCCCCTCATCCAGGCGTTCCCTTACCGGAAGTTCCTACTCCAAGCTCACCATGTTGCACAACGAAGATGTGGAAGAGCATCAATATGATTACATATGTTTGAAGTATAATATATTATTACATCTATTTTATGACCTTTAGCACTTAAAGTTTAATATATTATAATAATTTAAATAAATCTATTATTATAATTTAACTATTTTAGGACAATGAATAAATTTTTCAGACCACCTCCACTTTCAAATATTTTTAACCTATTACACTTTATATAGTAACTGTGTCTATGTAGTGTCAATTTTTAAAATTATGAATTTTAAAGAGACACTAAGTTTTTAGTGAATTTTTTGAGATTTTGTTAAAATAAAAAAGAAAGACATTTGCTAAATCTATATGTGAGACATTCAACAAGAAAATTAAGCAAAAATAAATTTCTTTCAACAAATATGATATAAATATGAGCCATAATGTCAAAGTATAGACTTGATAAGTAAACATTGAGTTTTTCCAAAGAGATGTAGCTATAAGTAACTATACATCATTAAAAAGTTTAATTTCCTTGCTCATAATTTTTAATAAAAAATACATTGAACGCTAAGGTTTCATATTTACACTTACCTTTTATTTTATAGCTGAGCTAATGTGATTGTTCTAAAAATCAATGCAAGTCTTGTATAGTTTTTTTTTTATGTTTGGGTAATTAATGTTTACTCATTGATTTAGAAATTATACTCACATCACTGAGGCTTGAAAACCTAGCCTTACTCATTGCTCTTATAATAAAATTAGTCAACTATGGGAAAATAGACTCTTTAAAATAGAATAAATTTCTAGTACCTAAATGAAAAAAAAATAGTAAATTGTAATTTAATTTTAGTCAGTTTATAATTTTGCACTTTTATTATTATTATTATTATTATTATTATTATTATTATTATTATTATTATTATTATTATTATTATTATGTATAAATTATATGTATATGTATATGTATATATATGTATGTATGTATATAGATATTAAGTTGTGTTTTTAGGTTTTGATAAAAGTGTTTAAAGTTTATAAATTAAATAAATTGATAGACATCATGTTTTAGGCATGTAATAGCCTAAGTCCAAAACTGGTCAATGAAACACCTACCCACACAACATGAGTTGTCGTTTAAAAAAAAAATAAGCACTAGGTACTTGTGCTCTGAAACTTAAGGCTATATGTTCACATAAAGTTTCCCACATTTCTCCTATGTAGGATATTATACACATTTCTCCCATGTAGGATATGAGGGTATTACAAACTCCTCCATTATATACCTAAGGTCTTTGTTAGGGTCAATTGGATTAGGTGGTCCCATGGACCAGTAACCTCTTTAATCGAATTACTTAACCCCTGGCCATGTAACCTTTCTAATCCAAGATTAGCCCTTTAGACGATACATGTGCACACCTAGTATGTTACATCATCTTGGTCTCAGGTCAGCTTTCATATCATTAATGATGACCTAAGTCTAGAATTTGTCAATGAAACACCTGTTCATACCATATGAGCTATCATTTAGAAAATGATTAGCGCTAGATGCTTGTGCTACAAAACTTAAGCCTATATATTGATATAAAGCTTCCCACATTTCTCTCATATAGGATATAAGGGTGTTACAAATCATGTCTAATAGTCATATATATCAAAGACATGTTTGTTACAAAATTTCAAATTCAATGGAATTTTTTAGCTTTTGCCAAAAAAAAAAAAAGACTTATAAAAAAGATAGAAAATAATTACAGATGTTTTTTCTTTTTTTTTTTACTTTTCAAATAATAATCCTATTTGCCTAATAAAAAGAATTTGTAAATGGTACAAATGATTTTAAATTTTAAATATTATAAACACATTAAAATTTTGATTAATAAAATGAAGAAAAATATAAACTTTATAAAATAGATTAAAAATAGCATTTTCAAAAAATTAAAAATTCTCAAAATATGTTTCATTTTTAAATAATTTTGTGTATTAATGTCAAATAAGAAGTATAGGAATTCAGTATTATGACAATGAAAAAAATGGTAAAGTCATAACAAAATTAGATTTTGGATAAAAATAAATATAATTTTGATCCAATACATATATTACATGCTGGGAATTTTTTTGCTCTACTAAAACTTATTATTAGCTTTTTTCTTTTGCTATATAATCTCTTATGTGATCAAAACTTACAGTCAAGACCTAAAAATATGTAATTTAATATAACTTTTAAACATATAAACCTTCAAAATTCTATCCTTATTATACTTAATCACACATAAAATAAAAACTTATAATCACAAGATAAAATTGTTTAACTTCATCTCTTAACAACCCCAAAACTACTTCCAAGCTATGAGCATTTAACATGAAATATATATTTAAACAAAAATTACCTCTAATTTTTTTAAACAACTTGTAAGATTTGATTAGCTCTAAAAAATCTAAAAAATGAAAAAAATATTTCATATTAATTATTTGGTATACAAAATGAGTAGTTGCTTAGAATAAAAATTTGTGTTACATATACATGCATATTATATTCATTCTAATGAGTTATTCTCAAGCAGCTTTTATTAGTGACTGCTCCATTCAGGAAAATATTTTAATAAGAGTGAGCTTCTGAACCATTACTCTAGGAATTATGTATCCCTGCATTGTATGATTAAATTGGATATTATGAAGGCCTATGATTATGTTCATTGGTCTTTCTTAGAAGATGCTCTAATTGCTCTAAATTTCCTTAGTATATTTTTTAGTGGGATCATGACTTGTGTCACTACCCCTTCATACTTAATTTACTTGAATGGATTAGTTGAAGGAGATCCTATCTCTCCTTTTCTATTTGCTATTTGTGTGGAGATTTTTTCTTGCTTTATGGACTCTATTAAGTTACAGCAGTGCTTTCACTTTCATCCCATTTGTCACCAGCATAAACTCACTCATTTAGTATTCGCTGATGATCTTCTTTTTTTTTACAGAGATGATATTAAGTTGGTTGAGATTTTATGGTCTAATGTGAAGTAGTGTTCTGCTTTTTCAGGGCTGAATCCTGATTAGGACAAATCTTTGATTTACTTTGGTGGAATAAACCAAGCAACAATGGTAGAAATTCTATCCAAGCTGAAAGTTCATGAAGGTGCCCTTCCTTCCAAACATTTAGGTGTTCCATTGAGTTTTTCCAGACTAAAAAGCAAGGATTATGATAGCCTCATTGACAAGATAACAAACAAAGTCGATTCTTGGGGGTGAAAGCACCTACCTTATGCAAGTTGTTGGCAACTCATATAGTCTCTTCTGCAAAATTGTTGGCAGCTCATATAGTAGGTTCTGCAAGTGTTGTACACACAAAAAATTTTATGTACAACCCTAAAAGTAACCTTTAGGCATTGATCAAGTGTTGTTCATACAAAATTTTTTATGTACAACCCTTGAAATAACCCTTAGTAGTCTAACTCTAGAGACACCATTTAGTACTTATAGTGCCCAAATGAGGCATTGAGGCATCCTAATACATACTTACACTAAGATCCTCTCCACTATGACTTTCACCTGTTAACTATTAAAGTGAAAGACTTATGGATTTTCCTTGTGCCACTTAGTTTTCTAATTTAAGAAAACCATGAAAACACCTGTAGTTATTCCAAAACCTAATCATGCTCAACTTAGAAATAGAAAAGGTTCACAAAATAGTACTTGCCAAGAAACTTATCTTAGCAACACTTCTAGCTGCTAGGCCACTTGGCCCATACTCTTATCCCTTAATTTGTACAATAAGGAACTTAAAGGGATGATTACATTAAGTACTTAGTAAAGGATTTAACAAAAATACCTACAAGGGGGAAAAACAGGAAAGCCAACACAATGCATACATGTAAACATATAATGCATGATAACCTTGTAGGAAGTGACAAAAGAAAGAACAAGAATATATACAACAAATATAGTATGCAATGTTGAAATGTATAGGTGGATGAATGAGACACATGCATATGCATTTAGGACATCCCTTACACTCGTGGGTACAGATCTTGCCTTGAGCTCATAATGTTAAAGTACTGGACACTAACCTTTTGCATCTAAGATACTTTATCTCTAAAGTGCCTTGACAGGTTCTCTTAGTGTTCGTTGTCATGTACACACCCTTACCATCCACTTATGGGAACCTTAGAGTAAATCATCACCTACTCAAACCTTACGAGCATCTTTCTTTCATTTATTGTGCTGGGTAACTAAGCTTAGTGGCTCCCCTTATCGTGGCACCATAGTGACTTGTTCATACAAAGTCTGAGATTTGTTTAGGAAACCCTTGGGTTCTCCCTAATGCCGAGGGGTGCACAACCCCAAACCTTGGATCATTATTGGCCCAATACCCACCTTTGTCCCACTTTAGTGCCTCTTTCTTCCTCTTTAAGGCATCATTCCCCCTTAGCCACACAATTTGACCTGACTCCCATGCCCACATCTTAATACCCTTTTAAGTGGCCATACTTATCAAGTATTTCAACTTACTAAGCTCATTGAGCTCAATTTGGGCTCTTTAGTGTTCCCTTAGTGCTTAAGACCATAAGTCCTCCTTCTCAGGTGACTATGGTCCTAATCTCTTAGCCCCTCTTAGGTTTTATGGGTCTTCATTGAGAGCCAATAATTCATTCTTGCGGTTTCCACTTAGTGCCAGAGGCCAAACCCCAACACTTGGGTCACTAAGGCATTTAACTTTCTTATATGCTTAAGCTTACTTAGCTCTCAAGCTACTTATTCTCTTAGTCACTACTCTTATTTCCTAACTTTATCAATGCATTATACTAACTTATGAGTTGGTTAGATCATTTCATTGACCTTTGAAAGACCTTAAAAATCATTTGAAACACTTAGGAAACCATTTTGAGGGACTTAGAGATGTACAAAGCTCACATGGGGGCCAAACTCCACCTTTTAAGGGGTGGTTCGATCACACCAAATGGGGAAGTATGACCACATCATGGCTTGGAGGTCCCTGCCTTGGTTTGATTGCACCTCAACATTTGGTGCAGTCGCATCTTGAGTTTTGGGATGCCTTCGGCCTCCTCGTTTCATGCCTCATTCATCCATGCTTTGATTACCCAATTTGAGGCTCAGTTAAATCTTACACACAAGGTTTGTAATTACCCAAATGCATGAATATAACTTATGAAAATCTTAAGTCCTTTACTCAATCCTTGAAAAGCAAAATAAAGCAAGTTGAAGGTGCATTATTCACCATAAGCCTTTAATGGTGTTCTTTGCACTTCCAATTAAGCTTGGGTAAGACCAATATAAGCTACCCAATTAAGTAATAACCGAACTTATGATAGGGAATGGCCAATTACCCTGATTTTGAGCTCAAACTTCCGTGAACACCATCCCACTAGCTTGAGCTTGCTTATTTGCACTTTGGGTTCTTCACATTCATCAAGAATTGGTGTTTTCTTGAGCTTTAAAGGTTCATCTATGGGCCATGGAGAAAATAAACGGGACTAAGGTTTAGGGATGATGAATAGTTGTCATCTCCCTCCCCCAAATGCCTCATAACCTCACTTTTCTCATCCACTCCACCAATTTTGTTCATTTTTGTCACTTAACCTCCCAATCTCTATTTCGCCACATTTTGGCCTTTTTTAGACTCTCCATGAGCTCTCAAAAAGCCCTGAGGACGTCCACTTAGCCACCCTAAACTTAGCTCATGTAAAGGCTCTCCTAGTATTTCTTCTACATTAAATGTTGAGTTAAGTAAATTCTAAGTTATTTCCCTCAAATAAGTTTATTAAGCAAGGAAAGCAAGCTAAGTAAGTTTAAATTGAGTTCCAAAGAGTAATTGGCACCTAAGGGGCAAAAAGGGTCAAAATGGTAATTTTGGCCCAAATCAGTGGCATGACCATAAATTTTGGTAAAATTAGGTTCATGCAAGTGTTTTGAGCTAGTTGATTTAAGACCATAAGTATTTATAGCCATTTGAACCAAAAGCGAAAGTTAATGGTGAAAAATGCACTAAGTGAGAAATTAAGCTATTATGCCTTATAATAGCTTAAGTGACCTAAGGGAAAAGTGTTTGAATAAGAAAAACCTTTCTTTGGGACCAAGGAGTGGTGCAATGGGGAGTGTTTAAGTGGCCTAAGTGATTCAAAAATTAAGTTTAAGGGCCAAGGTGACAAGTGGAAGAAAGTTGGGCTAAGTTGGTTATAAATGGAGGAGATGACACTATTCATCATCTCCCCCATTTGCCATTTTCGTAGCTCTCCTTCCTCCCTTGCATTCTACCCCCAAACCTCCCAACTCACTTAAGTTTCCATGGAAATTGAAGGTCCCGAAGCTATCCCAACAAGCCCTTAGCTAGTTTTTAATGGAATTGGTGCATTTCGAGTTGTTCTTGCAATTTTTTGGTTCAAACCCAAAGGTAAACGTATTTGATCCTTATGGGTTAGTTTTAAGGTTGTTAAATGGTTAGAACTGGTCTTAACTTCGTGCTCTTGGTGTCCAATTTGGTTGATTTCAAGCTTGGAACTCAAAGGAAGTCATTGGAGCTTGGTTGTGCTCATTGCTTGTTTCTTGCTTTCAAGATGATTTGAGGTAAGGGATTTAAATTAATTAAGCTCAAATAATGCATAGAAATGTAGTGTTATGTGTGGGAATGAAGTAGAAACAAGACCCATGTGATTTGAGCTTGGGATGAGAAAGTTTGAGCAGGTTTCGTACAAGATCGCATGCTGTCGCGCAATGTTGGAAAGGCATTGGCGACGCGTCGCCAGTAGCGACACCATTTTGGCGATGTGTTGCCGCCGAGAGATGCCAAAATTGTCCGAATGTTAATGCCTTTGGCGAAGCGTCGCCAACGGTGCCGCCAAGACATTTTGCTCCCAAGTTCCGAGCATCCTAAGAGTGTCTCAAACTCTCGGTTTTCATCCCTAGGCTAACTTAAGATGTTCCGTAACCTCGGTTGGGTCTAGAACTCATTCCTAAGTTGGGAATCACGCATTATTTAGGTGGTGGCTAAGTGGTGTGGTTAAGATAGGGTAAGTAATGGTGGCTAAGGAAGTTAAAGTGCTTCAGTTCCCAAGTGAGCACTAAGGGGATTAAGTCGGGTTTCAGACTCTTTGTTGGCCGAGTGGAATGTCATAGACCTTTGGTCAATAAAAAGGAAACCTAAGAGAATCCCAACCAAACTTGATGGTTTGGTAAGTAAGCCACTAAGAAGCCCTAAGTTAAGCTCGAAGAGCTTGGTAAGTTGAACCACATAAGGCAGCTACCCTGCACAATAAGTTAAGGGAAGAGACGGGTAAGGAGTGAGTAAGTGGTGACTTACTCTAAGTAGCTCGTCAAGGCGGGTAAGGTTTGAGTAAGTGATGACTTACTCTAAGGTGCCCGTAAGAGGACTTCATGGGGTTAGTTAAGTGCTAGCATAGGATACGAGGGCCAGTATCCAAGTACCCCAGTCGTAAGAGCTCACGGCAAGTCTAGCACCTACGGGTGTAAGGAAGTCCTAAGTACATTTGCATGTGCATATTTCATTCATCCATCCATCCATCCATCATTTGCATTGGTTGTTGTTTATTCTTGCTTTCTGGTTGCATTGTTGACTGCTTGTTTTGTTTTGTATATATATATATATATATATAATTGTTGTGCTTTGTATGCTTGCATATCTTTCTTCCCTGCAGGTACTAAATCCCTTACTGAGTACTTTAGAGTACTCACCCCTTAAGTGTTGTGCAGGTTTAAGCGAACTATTTGGGCTTAACAGTTGGTAAGGGGCAGCTGTTAAAGCTAAGTTTTATCGGTTTAAAAAGGTATTCTCTAAGTAGGAAACTCCAAGTTTCTGAGTTACTTATGGCATAAGCTAGTACTGACCAAAGTGTTTGCCTTACAGTTTGAGGCTAAGTGAGTACAAGGAAAGTGTGGCTCATCACTTGAAGCTAGCTTGCTTGGGTGAAGAGCTAAGGATGGATATTAGTATTTTAGTTGTTGTGATATGCTTCTTTTATATGTATGGTAATTTCATACATAGATCGCCTCTACTAGTGTCCATTGGTGTGTATAACACTAGGGTTACTTTTGGGTGCATATAAGTTCGAGATGTATGCACATAGTTGTTACTTGAAGCTAAAGCAACTAAAGGTTTATGTCTTGGCTTATTTGAATTATGTTTTCGTTAATTGCCGTGGCACTGTTTTCAATGATGTTTTAATTTAATTATTATTGCATAGCCAGGACAATGCATGCATATTTTCTTATGCAGGGTAGGCTAAGTAACTAGTTGCACGTAACGATTTAAGATACTTCACAAGTAATAACTAGCCAATTGTAACCTAAGTGGGATCATAGTTCCCAAAGAGCCTACCAGTGTTAGTAATTTAGGGCACTGGGGCCCTGTTCCGCCACAGCTCAAGTCAATTTAGAAGTGTTAAATTTAAAAGCTTGAGTGTGCTTTAAGTGAGGGGAAGAAAATTTAGGGATCAAAGTTGGCATTTTTCCTAAGATTCTGTTACCTTTAATTGTAAAGTTGATGAATGGACCATGCTTGGGACCAAAATAAAGAGGTTAGGGACTTTAAGAGGACAAAATGAAGATTAGAGATTTGTTTAGAACAATGCAAAAAGGTCCCTTTAACAATAAAAAAACAATTTCATTAAAGAAAAAGGAAAAAGGAACTAGAGAAGTACAACAATTCTAGCTAGGTGCTAGATAAGGATGGCAATTGAGTGGGTCCGATTGAGTTTAGGTCAAGTTATTTACGTTCATGTTTAATCGGGTTAGCATATATTCGGGTTGACATCAGGTTATTTGGGTTCGAGTTGATTTCAAGTTGAGATGTTTTCGGGTTTGGGTTAGGTTAAGCCAGGTTTATTTAGGTTTGGATTTCATCAGGTCGGGTTATCAGTTCATAGATTAAATTCAACTTAATTGTCAAATTTACTCAGTTCATTGATGCATAAGCCGAAATAGATAAATCGATTTAATTTTTTTGTTTAATTTTGATTAAAATTTAGTTTAACTAGACATAAAAAATAATATAAAATTTATGAAAATATATTAATATATAATTTCTTTAATAAAATACTCCCTCTGTGCCAAGTTCTTTGTAACATTTACTATTCAATAATTAATTTATGATTTTTTTTAACATTTTAGTATATAAATAAAAAATTAATTATATTAAATAATAAATAAAGACCTATAGTTTCTAAATATATATTTTTTAATTTTTTTCTAATAAATAATCGCCCTCTATTTCATTTTCTTTTATTTATTTATTTAACTTTTCTGACTAGTTTTAACTTGAATTTATTTTATATTATTATTTATTAAAAAATTAAAAAAATATATTTGAAAATTATAAGTCTTGACTTATCATTCATGTATAAAATTTTTTTATTTATACATTAAAATGTTGAAAAAAAAAATTATAGATTAATTATTAAAATATGAATTGTGCAAAGAATTTGAAATAGAGAAAATAATATGAATAAATTCAATTCAAACTATTCAAAAAAGTCAAATATTTCAAAGAATATTGAACAAAATTAGTATTATAATTTCTAAAACCTAATTATTCTTATTTCTCTATCACAATTTCACTAATCGTTTCTCATAGCTCTCGTTCACTTGCTCTACACTAACCATATATTTTACATTGATTTAAGTTAAAATTGGCTCTTGTCGGGTTTAATCATCAGGTCATTTCGTGTTCAAGTCAGGTCAGACTCGAGTTTGGGCTTTCTCGAGTTTCACTTTAATTAGGTTCAAGTTCATGCCGAGTTAGATACAATTGGGTTTAGGTCATTGGCTTTTCTGGTCAAATCGGATCAAGTCGAATTTGGATTTAAGTGGGTCAAGTCGGGTTAAATTTTGCGATCCCTAATACTGGAACAAGACCCTATGAATGAGAAGGCCGCAATCCAAGCTATACCTCAACTTTTCAAGATCAAGACAAATTTACAATTGCTACCATGGGATTGTGACACCAATCAGACCAGTTACAATTGACTTTGAACTCTCTATTTATAATCCAGAGATTAAAAACTGATTGAATTTGAAAGAAAGAATCACCCGATGAAAAATATTGTCTTGAAACACCTGCTCGTTCCGCGTCTTCCATATAATCCAAGCTGAAGTTATGAATATTGCTTCCGGTGCTTGATTTTGCTGCCCTGTAAGCCTCCATTTTGGTTTGAATTGCGGTAACTCTAGAAGAGAACCTTCTGTCGGGAACCTGATTTGGCACCATCTGTAAACCTTTCGCCAAACAAAAGAAACCAGCCTGCACCTGACCTCCGCCTTCCACATTTGAACTAACAAAAGTGGGCACAATGAGTTCTGAATATATGTACCTCACAAGACTGGATTGTATTTGATTGAAATTCGATCTTGCAAAGATCTCCAAATGAAAATATTAACCTTCAAAGACACAAGTTTACTCCAATACCTGCTGCGCCAAAAGAAAATTCCTCAAACGGAGATTTGTCCAGCAGGATTCTAGTGTCATCTGTAGTGCAAACTCCACCATGACCAGTTGTCACCTTCATCTTGCCATCCTTTGCAGGAACAAGAGTCATCGAGCTGCAGATCTACACAAAAGTTCCATATTCTCCCAATTCCCTTCCCCTCAAAACCCTTCGCCATTGCCAATTCCAACTCCACAAGTCTCCCGGCCACTTTCCCATTAGGCAAACCTTGCTTTCTTTGTTTAAGGCTAGGTTATATAACCGAGAAAATCTGCTTTTAAAGTTTTCATCCCTCACCCATTTATGGTTTCAGAACTCTATTCTTTTGTCATTTCCCAATTCCCATTTAAACGAGTTTGTGAAGGGAACTCCCAAGTTATTTATTTCTGACCCAATCTCCACAATTCCACCCCGAACTCTACCGCACAAACCATTCAATAGCCTACCATCTTTCCCGTATAAACTACCTATAATTTTCCTATAGAATGCTCCTTTGTCACAAAAGAATCTCCACCACCACCACTTACCTATAAGAGCAAGGTTTTTTTTTTTTAATTTTAAATTACCCGCACTCAGCCCAGCCTCATCCTTTGGCATCAATATTTTTCTTCAAGCTACCCATGTTATGTTTCTACCCGCCCCATAAATATACCCAAAAGAAAGACTCAAATTTTCAAGTCTGTTTATAACACTCATAGGGGCCCGAAACTTAGAAAAGAAGAACAGAGAAAGACTTAACGTCACTGATTTTATTATAGTTAACTTCTTGCCTATTGATAGTAGGTTGGCCTTCCCAGAACAAAGCTTGGTCTTAAATTTTTCAAGTACTTATTGCCAGGAATCTTTTTCAGTTTAGACTTAACTGGCAAACCCAGGTATCTGAAAGGTAACTTATTCGCACCGCAATTCAGTAATCCCACCGCCCATTGTACCTCCTCTTGCTGGAATTTACTGCTCTTAAGGAAGCATGGAAAAATTTGGAGTTATCATCCCGTTATTTAGCCCAGTTCACTCTTTGCTTAACATAGCCTTCCAATATTTATCATTGCAGCTAAATCTTTGCACCAATTCTTCAGCTCTGTTATCTAATAATCAGTATTGCCAAATTCTCCTCTTCTCCAGTCCTTCAACACAAGTTTCGTTTTCTTCAGCTTCTCTTTAAGGATGTAGCCTGGCCTTCTAACAATACCTGCACCATTCCATTCCTTTTAAACTAGGCCACAGAGGTCTTTATGTGAGATCCAAGCATTAAAAAACCTGAAGGGTGAAGGCCCAAAATCTATCCAATTCTGATTTAGCAGCAGCGGACAATGGCCAGACATTTCTCTGTTTACAGCTGCCACTATCACATTTGGCCAGCAGCCCAGAAATTTATCAGAGACTAGGAGTCTATCAAGTTTCCTCATCTTTGTTCCTGCCATATTGTACCAGGAACACTTCCTTCCACCAATTGGAACATCAGTAACATCCATCAGCTCAATAAAGAAATTGAAGTCATGAGTAATTCTTTCACCGAAATCACTTCCTTTCCTCTCATTCATTCTGCTCTTACTGCATTGAAATCTCCTCATATGCACCAAGCTCCTTGCAGCTGATTTTTCAAACTCAGAAAATGCTTCCACAGCTGTTACTTCAAATTAGCATCCTGAGTATTCACCAAAGTCACTGTTTCATTACACCCGCACCATTCCCCTGTTACAGCAACAAAACCTTGGCCACATATTACATCCTTCTTCCTGAAAACTGAAGCATCCCATAAGCTTAACGAGCCACCAGCCAACCTAGAAGCTCCAAATTGCTCATAGTTCCAACCAAATGAAGGGCAAAGTGATTTGAGCAAAGGACCAGCCAAATTCTTGATTTTAGTTTGTTAAACAAACACAAATTCAGCTTTGTGTTTACCAATCAGATTCCTCAGGTATCTCCTTTTCACACTTTTACCAATTCCTCTAATGTTGACGGTAATAACTTTCATTACCATAGAGAAGCACCCAAACTAACCTGGATTTGAAGCCTGATTCATCTCAGCTTCCTTACTCTTGTTTGAATTTTGCTCAATTTCCAAGTTCTCTTTTTCCCCCTTCCCTATGCTGATGGTCACTTCGGTTTTCTGGCTTGCCATTGCTGTCTTCAATTACTTTCTTCAATTGTTGCTCCTCCAGGTGAAGATACATTTCTGAAACATGCCAAGAACCAGATTCAAGATCAATACTTGGATCATGGAACAAATCAGATGGCGAAGCATAATTAGAAACACATTTTAAAGTGGTTGTCTCTGAAGTTAAAGACTCTTCATGAACTCTGACACTGTAGATTCTGCCATCGATCTTAACATTAACAACACATTGAATTGTTTCCATTTCACTTGTTTATACAAGGACCTTCCCAACATGAATACGATCCTTGCTTTGCGTCCTGTCTTCAATCTTCATGACCTTCCCCCAGTGGATGCCAGTGATTGCCAATGTTTCTTAGCCCCACCCATGCACAGGGACTCCTTCGCAACATATCAAGACAACACAAGCCTACCTGGGTTATTTGCTACCGGCGACCACGGAGCTACCAAATCTAACCATTGCTGGAGCCATTCTCCACCCTCTTTGAGCATGGTATCCATAGCTTCTATAGAAGAGCATTCAAGAAGAATTCTTAACCCACCTAAGTATTTTATTCAGCACGGTCCAATCCCTTCCGAGTCACATAATATCTGCAACGTTTTGAAAGTTGATATGTCCTTTAAATCAACACCCTTATATTGGATCTTCCTTTACAAAGTACTGGGCTTTAATTTTTTGTTTAGGAAATTAGTTTTAAATGATAGAAAAGAGAACAAAAGGGAGAGAGAATTAACCAATTAAATATATCATTTTAATTTATATTGGATTGGACCTTACTAATCAGGCCGGTGTGGTTTTTTATCTGTTATGGCATTCAAAAACCGCAACTGTAACATATGGTATTCGATTTTAAAATTTTTAAACGCAAATCCTAACCAGAACCATATAAAACCGCATACCGTTCGGTTTGCTGCGGATTGATTTATGCAACTTTACAGGTTGACTGGATTCTAGAGCTTGAAGAAGGGTGCATCAGAGTTGCAATAGGAAAGTTTTATTCAATTCTCCATGATCAGTTAAGGTGAATCTGATGGTTTGCTGGCTTGAAACTTGAGGTTGGATTGTAAAGCGGAGATGGAGGCTCAAGCGAGGAACAAAGCCTTGTTTCAAGCCAAATTAAAGGCACAAAAGACAGAAAAGCGCTTGGATTCTTCCCTTGTTAGGTTGATTCTCTCCTATTCTCGATTCTATGTATTGTTTCTTTTAAGTTGCTTTCGATTTCTCCTTTTACTTGCTTGTTAGGACCCCAGTATGGGCAAGCTTTGTTTTCAAAGTTGGGGCTAGATTTTAAACACTAACTGGGTTTACACGTGCCCAGTTTTTATAGCAGAAACTCCAAGATATAATTTTGTTCTATTCAAACAAAATTAAATGCATATATGGCATGGCCGAGCCTAAACGAGCCATCCTGAAGATGTTGATATAAGGGGAAAATGCTTGCACAAGGGGCTCTATAAATGGACTATGTGAGAAAAGTTGTTTATGCACTTCCGATAAAATGTAGCTATGCTTACTCTCTGTTCGAAGAGCACCTTTGTATCTTGTGCGTAAGATGTTTGGTATAGGGTTCATTACTTGCTCCTCCATTATTTTTGTTATCTGCACAATTATATGAGCCAACATTGCAGTCCTCAATGCGTTGCTAACTTGTTGTCACTGGCATTTTCTTTTCATTTCATATTTTTGTACAAGTACAATGAATCTGATCAACCTCTCTGTCGAATCTACAATGTTGCTTTGAAATCTGAATCGCAATGGAATGCCCACCAAGTTCTTGTAAACATCATGAGGTGCTCCATGAGTTTTGACTATGGGACACAAGTTTTGAGTGAAACCTATACTAGTATTCTAGGTAATTACATTGTAGATGCATGTAATCAGTGTAGCATAACTGGTGTTGCGGTTAGGGCAATGATATTTGATCAGTGATATAGCTATGAATGATCTGAATTTCCTTCTTGGTCACATGTCCAAAATTATTTCATTGTGAGTTTTCTCGAGCAGCAAAGGTATTTCCAACCGGTTACCCTCAAGTGTTCTATCATTGATAATTTGTTTGCCCAGTGATGGAATGAACTAGTGGCTTTCATTGGGAGTAAGTTGTGTACATGAAAGAGTGCGCTGCTATTTGAACTTCAAGCTTATCAATGATTTTTTATTATAACTTGTGTCCTCTTTGAATATTTTCAGTTTCAATGCTCCTGCACAGTCTGATTCATGGCTGGTCTTAGAGGATTGTTAACTATATGTTCACGTTTAAATCATTGGCATGTCTAGTTTTCTTTGGCACATTCATCAATCATTGACTATTCGTGCCATAACTCTTTGAAGCCCCATGTTCTGATTCTGGGTTAAGCTAATTTGATTCTTATATTGGCACAGGCAATTGATAATTTAAAAGCTAATGCAGCTAGAGCTACTCAGGCTACCAATGCAAAACCTGGGATTCCTCCGAAATTCTTTGATGGTCATGTGCCGGAGACACAAATGAGTAATGCAGCTAGAGCTACGTAGGGTAGCAGTGCAATACCTGGGCTTCATTCAAAATTCTTTGATGATCATGCATCAGGAACACAAAGGGCTGGTAAGCAATTTTATGTGGCGTATTATGATAGCTGATGAATTTATGTATGGTTAGCTATATCTTCAATTACTACCTAGAATAATTTTTTTCTTCATAATGTATTCAATGTTTTGACAGAATCACCAAAGGCTTTTCCAGCTATCTATTGCTAGGATTTTATTCTGCCTTAAAGAGCAAAGACACATGATCTTTTTTTAGCTTTACATGGGTGCCTTACACCAAAGAACTGCTATTTTGACCTTCAAGTTTATATATTATCCTCGAATTAGTTCTTTGCTTCATTCACTTTACCAAGCACCTCACAACGTCAGACTTCAAAACCTGATCACAGTTCACCTTGATGCTCCTTATGCCATTGAAAACACTACCCAGGATTCGTTTATGTGGCTGGGCAATCACATGCTCCAACAATTATAAACAAGGCCAAAATGCGCATATGGTCCTCCAACTTGACAAACTCGAGCGAGTTAGTCCTTTTTGTTTAACTCAATGCGAGCTAGTCCTCTAACTTTGCAGATTTAGCGTTTTAGTCTATAAAATTTGCTAAACTTAACGGTTTAGTCCATCTGCTAACGAAAAGCGGCCAACTGGGAAAACACCGTCTGTTAGGCGAGCAGATGAATTAAAAATTAAAACGAACAAACCTGGGCGTGTTCGGGCAGCGATCTTCGCGATTGCAAGATGAAGGCAGGCGGCGAAGTAGGTTTTTCTGTGGGATTCGGCAGCTGGATTCGGTGGGATTTGACAAGCAGGATCAGTCAATTCATCGATGCGTCGACTCATTGACGATCAATTCGAAGGCTCTGTCGATTCGGCGTCGTCGATTCATGAAGGCAAGCGACCGATCGGCTCTTTCAGTGGAATTCAGTAGTTGGATTTGGTAGGTTTCAGCAAGCGAGATCAGTTTATTCATCGATGTGTCGATTCATTGATTATGTGATTCATTGATTCAGCGATTCATTGGAGAAGGGCCGTCGATTTGGCGATGACCGATGCAAAGAAACCACTCCAGCGATGATCGATTCAACGATGAGGATGACGTGAAGAAACCGCTGCCCCGTCGACAAGAAAACTTAAGGAGATGGGGGCGAAGAGTGGCCCCCTGGGAAGGATCCGACCGTGAAGAAGCCTCGGTCGTTGAGATGATGAGCTTTGCCGGAACAAACGAACAGAAGAGAAAGGAGATGGGTTGACGTAGAAAAAAGCACTGACATGGCAATACCAGCTCAGCACAGCTCCACACCACATCAGCAACATATCTAACTCCATTTACCTTTTCATCCAATTTGGACGAACTCGCTAAATTTTGTAAAGTTGAGGGACTAACTCACACTGAGTCAAACTTGAAGGGGTAACTCGTTAGAGTTGGCCAAGTTAAGGGGCCAAATGCGCATTTTGGCCTATAAACAAGTCCGTTCTATAATGGTAGTGTAATTAGTGATCAAATTTTTCAATAAACAATATTAGTGATCAAGAATATCACCTCCATCCTCTGGGATGTCAGAAGTCCAAAGTGTAAGGTTGTCCCTGAGAAGCTGCATTATTAGAGTGCTACCCTTGTAAGACTCCTCATTCAGGCTATCAAGCTCAGAAATAGCTTCATCAAATGCTTGTTTGGCAGGGTGACGGGCTCTGGGGAACCAAACATACGAAGATTATTAATATATCAAAAATATGATGAAAGGTTAAGAAACTGAACTGATCTGATCATGTTATTCATATTTATTTACTAACCTTTCGGGTGAGTTCATGATCTCATAATAGAAAACAGAGAAATTCAAAGCTAAACCCAATCGTATAGGATGTGTTGGTGGCAACGCAGCCTCTGCAGTGGTTGTAGCCGTCTACAGAGCACATAAAAAAGAAAATGTTTATAAAGCAAATCGAGGATTATAGAATAAAAAAAAGTACTCAATAAGAAAAATATTAAAGGGGGAAAAGGATGCATCTCCTCAAGAGAAGCACAAAAATCAAGTGCCACGAAACAAGTGAGAATATGGGAATGAAGAAAGAAGCCCAGTCGCATATCTTATGCGTGGCATCAGTTATAAGCAAGAGCCAAGGGTCCTTAGACTTGACAAAGGATGTGATTCAAGAGTTGAAGTGTGTGATAAGAACAAATTCCAGACCAAGAAAACACCAAGTGGAAGCACAAAGGCCAGGAGGGTGAGTACAGAAATTCTCAGAACAGAAGCCTAAGTAAAGGGGCAATATAGCTCAAAGCATCCAGAAGGAACTAGATAAAAGTAAGGCACCTGATCTTTTTTGTTTATTTAGGAGAGAAAATAAAATCACATATCTGTGAAGGATGACAGGATGGCGACTATCAACATTGTTGAATAACCTCAGCTGGAATGAAAAAGTAAAGATCCTTACAACTATGCACAGCATGACCAAGTGATAAATTAAGACTCAGTAATACTTTATAGGCCTTCATTGACTGATCTGCAGCCTCCTTCCCATTACCAGTTTTGAACTCAGCAATCACGATGCTCTCCTGGCACCAATCACGTTTTTGTAACCTACAGACAACAAATTCCGTTCCTCCACAGTCAATTCAATATCAAATTTTTGGCCACATTCTTCATGGCATCAACCATCTCTGATAAAAAAAAAAAGCAATGTGAGTATAATTCAATTTCTCGTCAATGGACCACAACCCAATCAGATAAAAAAAGAAAAAGAAAAAAAAGGGCATCCACTAATCACGTACTTATTTATCTATGAGTGAGCGAGAGAGCAATCCAAAGAGAAAAGCATCGCAAAAAAGAAAAAATAAAAAAAAGGTTTGCAAATCTCTCACGCACCGCACCGAGAGGGAATGTAAAGTTGGCTTGAAATGGTTCGGGTCGGATCTGATCCGATGTCTGGAAAAGGAGAAACTTATTACTACTTGGGTTCGGCCCAATCTATTTATGAAGGTTCTCATTGCCTTTGGCATTTCCTTCCACTGTGCTGTGCGGTGATACAGAAATTTACCAAGCTTACATTTCTTCCACTATAACTTCAGTAAATTCTGTAACTTGATTGAGTAGTACCTGTTTAGAAAGTATACTATTTTTTCAAAATAATACTTTTTGTAAAGCCTCTTCTTCCATTTGGAAGCATATTACTACTTGCTGGTTTACTTCATGTTAATTAAAATTTCTATCCTCTTCCTTTGATGAACACGAAACTTGTTTGGGATCCCTTGGCCCTTCATATCCCAAAGCACTCGATCATATGCTAGTTTGTTACAAATGATGGACTTACAATAAAGGATCAAATTGCTAAATTCTGGCTTGTTGAAAATGAAATGTGCCCTTTATGCTTATATGTTGTGGAAACTAGATATCACCTATTCTTTTCATGTCTTGTCTTTGACCAAGTCTTGAGACGAACTCTGTTGTGTTAAGCTCTATCATCCCCCAAAGTTTGGGATCAACTGTATTTGTGGATGCCTAATGTTTGAAAGGGAAAGCCAATTAAGTTGAAAATTAGAAGAAGCCTCTTTTGATTGATCCTCGTCATCTCCAATGATTCACAACATACAGGCCTGAATTGAAGTCACAACTCCCAAAATCAAAAGATCTGGTACAGTACAATCTTTTGGTTGGCTCACAAGGGCAATCCGATTCCTATCCATCATCAGTAAATTTAGTAACTCTCTTCACTCCGCTGATTCAGCACTTCTTATTAGCATATAATGCAGACCTGGACGCAAGTATGTGCAAATTCAGAGGTGTTGTGCTCTCCAATCAACTGCAAAGTTATCATCAATATCATCCCCACTAGATGACTCTTCATCATTTGACTCCTCGCTCTTAACCTTTGTATCTTTCACACGTTTCGCCAGCCTAAAAGCCTCCATTTCCACCTTTCTCTTCCTCAACACTTCAACTCTCTCACTGTAAATCCTGCGGCAAATGCAGCCAAAGGGAAGGGTTACGGAGACTAAATTAATACAAGTCAGCAGTCACCAAATGTTAAGACCAACTTACTTTTGCTCCAAAGACTCTGCTTCTTCTATCATTTCAGCAGCATCTATCTGTAGACGATAAAAGCAATCAAGCATTACAATTCTGATGCCTAAACAAATCTCAGGCAGGGCTAACAGATTCTTTTAACAGGCCAAGGGATAAATAATTTGAACCTCTTCTTCTTCCATGCGATTGTCAACCTCTTGCAAATCCTCTTGAATCAACTTTTCAAATTCCTTGTACTCATCCCTAATTGGAACAATAATTAACTAAGATCCATGCAACATAAGAAACAAGAACTAAATACACAATTATTGCAGGCAGACCAGATCTGACAGAAATGTTGAAAATTCAAGCTTTGATAAAACAGGTCATCACTAGATCTCAAGCACAGAACCAAAGAGGCTCATTATTTATGACTTTATAATATCAAGAAGTATGATGACAGATAGTTTATCCTGCACCGCACTTTTGTGATTTGGAAATTGTAATTTAGTTAAGGATGTCACTGCACTTAAACTGCTGATCTTTAAAAATCGATCAAGAAGAAATATACTCAGAGAAGATTTTTATCTGCTCCTGCATCACATAAGCCATGTAATCATAATTCTTCATACTTGTAGAAATAAAAAAGTCCCTACTCATTAACTATCAAACTATTGTCATTCAGGAGATTGGAGGCCGCAATATCTTTACCCGGCCTAACATCCTATAGTAAGTCATAACTATAATTACTAATAAACCACATAAGAAGTCTTGGTTCTCCTAAATATGAGAGTCAACAACACATGCCAGGTCTCCATGTTATTAAAAAAGAAAAGAAAAAAGAGAGAAAAGGCCAAGTATCAGCATAATCCAATACTCTGCTCAATATGCAGATAGAACAATTATCATCCTTACATTACTGTCCACATACTTTGTACAGGAGAGAATCTCACTAATTCTTCATATCCTACCCAAGCCTAAACCAAGAAAGCCGATGGATTGAGACCGCAGAACTTTGACTTCAATCACTTGACTATTGCCTAAACTCGAAGACAGAAGTAAGCAAATTTGGATTGTGACCCAAACAAGATATCAATAATGACCATGGTATTATCACCTATTTGATTTAAAACAAGCTGATAAATCTTAACTGAGTGACAATAGATCTTATAAATCATATAAATCATTGCTTCAAGTTTTATGGGATCGAAAGGTCAGTTTGAAGATGCTCCCTCAATTTGTTTCAAGTCAAACAAAGATTGATTCACAAACCCAAAAACCATCTCAGCAAAACACTAGCACTGCTGTCTAGACATTGCTTCTACAAACAAGTGCTTAACTGAACAAACCATCAGAAATATCTTTATTTTATAGATGTGTTGGGCTTTAACAATTATTTTCAAGAAAAATTCCTCAAAGGAGAGGAAAGAAAAATAAATAAATAAGAACTAAAGAATTAATCATGTGATTCTATGATTGAAAATAGCAGTATATGTGGTTCATTCAAGGTCAGCTAGGTGACTAACATCACGATCAGATCATTAAGGTATAAATAGAAACGGGCTCTGTAGAAATAGTAACTCACTTGACATCAACTTTAACAGGCTTAATGCCTCGAGCACGTAAATCAGCTTCCTTGTTATCAAAGAATCCTTCCGGTAGGACTCCCTTTGGCTGTTCTCTTTCAGCAGCAGTAGCCTCTGGCAATCTTTGCAAATGGTCCCCAGCTGCTTTATTTGTATTACCTGATGATTTTGCTTCAGGGATATCAAAGAAATCTTCCGGAAGGCCTCCTTTAACTTGCTTGGTTTCAAAACCCCCAGCCTGCTTTGAAATTTTCTGATATGGTTCTTGAGGCATAGTTACCAGATTCCGAGGCGGTGCTTCCGTACTCCGTTTCCGGCTCGTCGTACCGAATCGTGGTGCGTTTCCTGTACCAATTCGTATAAATCAGCGAATCCGGCTAGTGGCGGCGGGTAAAGGTTGAAGACCAAGGAGAGCGACGCCGTCAGAAGTCGATGGGCTCTGGCTTTGGAGAGGAGGAAGACAGGAAATTAGGATCTGGGAAGCGAGACTCGAGCAGCTATTGTATACATGACTACGTGTAAAGCCAAAAAGGAAAACGAAAAAATATTAAAATATTAAACTTATTTATTACTACTCCATTCGTTCTGTATTAGCTGTCCATCTTATTTTTTTTTATTAAAATTTAACTTAAAAATATTTTTATTAATATGAATTAAAAAAAATTCTTAAAAATAATATTTAGAAACTAGAATTTTTAAAGTTTCATTTTCATGTAAAAAGTTCATATTTTTATGATAAATTTTAAAAAAATAAAATCATATATTAGTTACTGTAAATAGTAAAAAGGACAACTTTTGTGAAACAGAGGGAGTGTTATTTACTTTATAACATCCTACTGCTAGTCTGCTACCCTATGACTCCTAGAGGGTCTCAAACTCCCAGTACATTAAGTTTTTATTTTTGGTTTATAAAAGCCAAAGCCTATAGTCCTAAAGCATGCTGACTGCCCACTGCTGCTTATTTTATGGTTAGATGCTTAAAGTGTGTGAATTATTTATAGAACACAAAAATTCAACCATGGTGTTTAGCAAATGTAAATATATTGAAGAGATTCATCTAAAGTTGCAAAATTTATCTACAGAAATAGAATCAAGTGATGATGAAGATGTACATAAGGTAAAAATTAATGAAGAAAGAACATCAATCTCAATCATTAAATAGTAAGACTTCTGGAAAAGCACCAACTCTAAATGTTAAGCAAAAGTCGTTACTACAAAAAGTTACTTTTCATAAAGCAGGATCTCAAGCTGAAAAAAATACTGGAGGATAAAAAATTTGGTCGTGCAATTATTGTAAAAAACAATTCAAGAGTTCATATACTAGAATCCACTATCATTTTTTTGGTGCTCCTATAGGTAAAAAGCAGAAAATTGCATGTTGTAACGCGTTAATAAGAAACTAGGAAACATATGAAAAATTGAGAAGAATGGTGGTCGAAGTTGAGAAATCAGGTGTTTCCTCATTGCTGAAGAGTCTTTTCACATGATGAAGTGAGATGTTGTTGATCTGAAAATAATATGAGCATTGTGTGCTAACAGAATTTCATTTAATGTGTTACGAAATCTCAAATTTCATGAGATGGTTTCTGCAATAAAAAAAACTCTTAAAGATTATAAAGCACTATCTTTTAAGAAAGTGAGAACAACTTTGCTTGATGAGTACAAAAGAAGCATTGAGAAAGATTTATATCTTGCTATGGACACTTGGCATGCACAAGACGTTTCAATTGTGTCAGATGGATGGTTTAACTACAAGAATGAACCATTGATTAATGTTTTAGCAGTTAATAGTCATGGAGCAATGTTCTTATATGCTAATAATTTTTCAGGGATTGAGAAAACTAACATGAAAATTACAAATTATCTATTGAAAGCCATTGAAGAAGTGGGGCCTTCTAATGTTCTCCAAGTTGTGACTGATAATACTGCTAATTATAAACTTGCTGGTAAAGATATTGAAAAAGTACATAAGCATATTTTGTGGTCCCCCTTTGTTATTCATACTTTGAATCTCATTTTTAAGGATTTTGCTAGAACATTTGATTGATTGAGGGATACATTTAAAAAGGGAAAAGAAATTGAAATATATTTCTTAAATTATTTTCATGTTTTAGCTATATTCAGAAGTTAATCAAAGTTGGAGTCGTTAAAAGTAGCTAAAACAAAATTTGCTTCTCATTACATATTGTTGAAGAGAATTATTGATTGTCAAGAAGTCTTAGCTACTACTATTATTACTAATGCATGGAAAGATTGGGTGAATAAATAAGATAACAGCATGAAAATGATGAGCATTTTGATTGTTGATACTATTGGTGACAATAATTTCTAGGAAGAAGTTGGGAATATCATTTTCATCACTAAACTTAATTATTTATTGATAAAGTTTTCAGATGGAGAGGGAGTCAAAATGAGTGAAATTTATGAAAGAATGGATAATATGCTTTGTGAATTAAAGGTGATAATGCAAAATAACATATATGTCTTAATAGTTATTTTTTTGTTCTTATTTTAGTAGTTACTTATTTGTTAATTATTTTTTTGCACTTTACGATAAACACTTAATCTGACTTATTTGTTTATTTATTACTATTATTTAATTACTTTTTTTGTTTAATGTCTGTTACTTACTATTATGTAATTTCTTTGTTTGTTGCATGCTTGCACTTACATTTTCGTTTGATGTTTGTTAGTTTCTATTATTTAATGTCTTTGTTTGTTGCATTTACTTTTTCATTTAATGTGTCCATAAGCATCTTATTTTATTGTAGGTGCTTGCGACTCGTCTTCGTTACAACTTTTCAATTTTTGCATCTATTTAATTGTTGAGACTTGTAGCTAGTCCACTCCAAATTATTTTTATAATCATTTTTTTCTTAAAATTTATGAACTCAACAAAATTATGTCTTCATATTGATAGACATAAAGTTTGTACTTCTGAAATGGAAGAATTTGTGTTGGATAGATGAACCAAAATGAATTGAAAGATTCATTGTCTTGGCTTTGCATTTATATTAAGATTTTATGATCATGAATATCTTACAACACTTGCACCGGGAGACATGACTAGAAAAGCTCCAAATCAAGACAAAGAAGTGGTGAAGGGAGTCTATGGAGCATTTGATAAAATTATAGAGAACGCCAAAGAGGGAAAATTGTTACGAGAACAATTCGCAACTTTTCATATGCACACATGGCTTTTTTCTGTGGTGACTGCTCAAACTGATGATGTAACAATGGATTTTATTGATTTGTGGGCTTTATATATATCATAAACAACAAAGTTAGCTAAAGTAGCCAAGAAGGTACTATCTCAACCAATTACTAGTTCATCTGCTGAAAAAAATTGGAGTACCTACTCTTTCATTCACAATATCAAGAGAAATCATTTAAATTCTAGTAGAGCTGATAAATTTGTGTTTATTCACTCAAATATTCATTTTATATCCCACTTTATTGAAAGTTATAAAAATAGACCCTATAAGAAATGGGAGTTGATCTTAAAGAGACTTATATCGATGACTTTACTGTTAGACTACAAGAGATGAGATGGAATTTATTGGATGACCACGACACAGCCAAGTCAAATAAGTCGGAGGGCAGTGAAAAGTCGTAGGATGACCCAATATTGAGGCCATATTATAATGCTACAAGATTCATCCCAAGTATTGAAACAAGCTCTAGCAAGTCTCAAGGTTGTCATTTTTCATTACAACAAACAAGTATTTCTTATTTTACTACTAGCAAGACATCTCAAAGGAGTGAGAAGGATTAAGACATACAGATATATGTTTTTTAGATTTCAAGGTTATTGATGCATTTTTTTTTCAAGTTTGATATTTTAGCTTATTTGAATATTCAAATACTCTTATTTTGCCAATAATACAACTTCCATGTGTTCTATAAACTATGTTACACACACACACACACACACACATACACACACAAATTTTACATTTCCTTTTAGTAAATATCATACTGAAGCACATTACTCCCCGGTACTGTGTACCATGAAAGTTAACATACAGCGTATCTGTACTCATATCACGTATCTAGTAACTATGCCATATACCATTTAGTTCTTTTTCAAGAATCATCTCTTTTTCATTGGTTTTCAATCTAACAAAGCCAAATCTCAAACCCGTTCTTGTCCTTTTCTTTGCAATGTGCACATCAATGACAAAGCCAAAATAGTGAAAGACTCCGCAACGAACCTTCATTTCCCACTGTTCTAGAAAACTTTTAAAGAAATAAGTGATTAAAATGCAATCCATAACTCTACCAAACTCAGTGCCGAAAGTACCATATCTATTCCCTCTCTCTCTCTCTTTCTCTCATAGGGACGACAAATTACCCAAAAAAATGTCTAGGTGAATATGAAAATATCACCAGAAATACAAAATGATAGAAGAAGAAAGATGAAAAATTATGGAAGAAGTTCCTGCTATTAGCATTAAGGATGGCGAAAATTGGGCTCAACTTGAAGACCTGGCCTGATGCACCTATACCCAAGTTTGACCTACTCTGGTTTGACTAGAAAACTCAACAACCCAACTTGAACCTAAATCTGAGCCCAATTTAAGTGAAACTTAAAAACCCAAATAAATTGAACCTGAAATGACCTATACCCAAGAAAATCGATGTTTGAACCGGAGTGTGTGTACATAAATATATACATATATAGTATTTATCCGCAATGTACACTAATTATGACAATGTACTTTAAGAAGTTTTAGAAAACACTTTAAAAATATTTCTTTGTAAAAAAAATTCCTTTTATTAATTTTCATAATTGCTAAAGAAGAAAAATTACTAAACCTTTGTTATTTAAAAAAAATATTATCCAAATGAATATTAGGTAAGGAAAAAATTAACTTTAAAATGAATTGAAGCAATTATTTTAGGTTCTGTTAAGTGCTAAAGCACAACTTAAAAAATTAGTTTTTCCAACAGGCAAATTACCAATAGCCTGATCGTTGATAATTACCAACGCATTACGTCATTGGTAAAAAAAATTTAAATTTACTAACGGTCAGACGCGTTGGTAACTTACCAACAATTCAATGCGTTAGTAATTTACCAATGCTAAATCAGTTATTTTTCATTGGGAAAATTACCAATGCGTCAAACTGTTAATAATTACCAACGCGTCAAATTGTTAGTAATTACCAACGCGTCAAACCGTTAGTAATTACCAACGCATCTAATCGTTAGCAATTACCAACGTGCCTGATGTATTGGTAACTGTTATACATCATATTATTATTATTATTATTATTATTATTATTATTATTATTTATATTATAATGAAAAATATAAGAATATATATTTTTAAATATATCATATATATTATAATGTATATTGATAATAATCATATATAAAATTATATATTTCAAAAATTAAAGTAAGTAATTTTTAAAAAAAAATTTTACAAATAATAATTATAATTTAAAATATATATTAGCATACACATATATAATGATGATGATGATGATGATGATGATGATATAATGTATCATATATAAGAATATTTACTTAAAATATATCATATATATACATTAAATATATGATGCATACATACATTAAATAATGTAACGTATTCATATATTTTTTTGTAGAAATAATAATAATAATAATAATAATAATAATAATAATAATAATAAGTATATTTATATTTATATTTTTATAGATATTCATATTGATATTGTCAATTATATCATTTTTATATAATATTTATATTTAAATATATAATATATGTCTTATATTAAATGCCCATATATCTAATATAATGTATCATATGTGTCATGTCATATGTTGGTGTACACACACACACACACACACACACATATCATATATATCATACTTATTTGACAATTTTAGAATGAATGATATATACACACACATACACACACACACAATTTATAATGTGTATGAACATATTTATGTACTGGAATTTAAATTTATGGTTTTAATGTATCTGGTGAAATTGAATCTTCCTAATATATTAAAATTATTATTATTATTATTATTTATATATGTTATATTAAAATCCCATACGTTATATATATATAGGTAAAAGCCCAAATAGCCCATAAAGCACAAAAAAACACACAACCCTAACCTAACCTTAACCTAACCCATATAAATTCCCTAAATTTTCCTCCTTCTCAATTGCCTTTCACTTATTTTCACCTCTCTACTGCTTATCACTCTTCTCCTCCCTCTCTGCTCTCGATTTTAATTCTTCCTTTTCCTCCATCCGCCGCCTCTTTCTCCTTCTCTTTGCTCTGTTCGCTGCCTTATTAGCCTCTTCCTCTACTCTCGTCTTTCCTTCACCTCCATCCTCCATCCTTTGTCCGCCCTCATTCTCCCTCTGTGCGTCCTAGCTCCAGCCTTAATTGACGTTGGATCGCCTAACGCCTCCTCACTTAGCTGCCTCACTAAAGCCTAAAACTCGCCTTGCAGCCTCGCTTAACACCACTTAGCCTGTGGCCGCCTCGTTGCCCCGCCTTGCCCACCTCCTTGGGTCTCCTCCCTTATTCATTAATTTCAATTTCAATTTTGTGAATCATTTGATGTTTGATTTTGTACGTTGTGTTGTAATTTTTGTGTATGAAACTTGTAGATTCGGTTGTCTCCTTTTGATTTGGTACAATTGCATGTTAGATTGTAGATTGGGTTTTGATTTTGTGAATTTTTGGTTATTTTTGTGTTTGATTTTTGAATTTATTTAAGATTTTGAAATGTGGCTCAATTTTAAATTTTTTATTAATTTTAGTTAATTAATATGAATTTCAGTAATTTTTCTTGAATTTCGTGAATTCTTGGTTAATTATTGTGATATTTTTACTTTTATTAATTTTCAAATTTATTTTGAACTTTTCTAGTTTTTATTTTGAATTATTATTATAATTTTTAGTCAATTTAATTTTATCAATGCTGTTAATATTAATTTTATGGTTTAGTTAATATTAATTTTTAACTTTTGCAGTTTTGTTTTATATATATTTTTAAATTAAATTTCTATTTTCAATGGCTCCTTGTTGGAAACTGCTTTAATTTTTTTAAAATTCCAAAATAGTTACCAATCGTCTAGCGGGTTGGAAAATTTACCAACAGCCTAGCACGTTGGTAAATGTTAGACTGTTGGTAAAACACTTATGAATTTAGACCATTAGTAATTTTCATTGGCCATTTTTCCAACAACTGACCGTTAAAAATTACTAATGGCTGTTGGTAAAAAAATTTCCAACACGTTTATTACCAATGTATTACTACCAATGGTTACATGTTGGTAATTTTGAAACTACCAATGTGTGAGCGTTAATAAATGGCTGTTGGTAATTACATTTTTTTTAGTAGTGAAGTGACACAATTAATTGGTTCAACATTATTTAAGTTCCTTAGATTTATCTGACACCCATAAGTTTCTTAAAATGTTGTGGGCTTCTAACCTCCCATCGAATTTTAAAACCTTTTTCTAGAAGTGTATCAACAATGTTATTCCAAACAGAGTTTAGCTTGCTACGAGAGGCAGTACATTATAAACGAGTTGTCCTTGTTGCAACTCGGCGGATGAGGACATATCCCACCTCTTTCTACATTTGCTCGGAGTCAAGATGTGTGTGGGCTAATACGCCCTGTGTCTCATAGCCAAATATGAATGAAGAGTTTCTCGCATGGTTAATTTGCAGCCTTCCTGCTTCTTCTTCTTGGCAAATGGAGGCTAGAGATCATATTCTTATCTCCCTTTGGACTATATGGCTCAATCAAAACTTAAAGGTCTTCCAGGATTCAACCATGGACATCAGCCAGATTATTCAGACCAAAGAATGTATTATTCTCCAAATATAGGTAGCGCATCACCATAAGGCTCATATATGTGGCTTGTTCATTCCATGACCACCTCCTTGTATTAAGTGTTGGGGTAATAATTATATCCTTTCCCCTAACCATTTTCCAAGTTGATGGAGTGTAGGACCCTTCTTTGAAGAAGGGTCCAGTGTACTAGTCATATGAGGATCCCTTGTCATCAATAACATGGTACTACTATTGTCCTATTGGGGTAAGTTTGACGATGTTGTCCATGAAGATTAGGGCTGTCCTTACTACTGTGCGGGAAGCTATGGCTCGTGGTATTGACAATATCACAATTCTGATGAATTGCCTTCATATTGTTGATTATAATCCAGTTCACTTGGATGTAGAGGAAGGCATTAAAGAAATTCAACATTGAGTTAGCCAATTTTGAAGAGTCTCTTTGTTGGCAGTTCATCGTTCAGTAGTTGATCGTGCTCACTGATTGGCCGCTACAGCTCTTAGGTTAACTCTATCTGTGTAATTTTTTTCCTTTATGTATACAAAAAAAAAAAAAAACGCTTGTTTGACAAAAATTCATTGATTTCATATATAAATAAATGTCATGTCTCAGACTTTTAGTATAAGAAAACATGCATGGATGGCTACAAGGCCATTGATAATCACTTAATAATAAGGTTTCAAGGATTTGAAGTTGATAATAAATGGAGTCGAATCAAATCAAATTATAAAAGTACGATTTGTTTTCAGTTTTACTTTAGTTTTAGCTTCTAACTATATATAAAAGAATTTTTTTTTCTAGAAAATCAAATAAGTGTTATAAAATCAATTAAGTGTTACAAAGTATTAATAATAATATTAAATAACCTAAATATATATTAAAAATAATTAAGATGACTTTTTATGATTTTTAAATCAACTTTTATGAATTCTTAATTAATCAGACTAAGAAAAAAATTAATTGCCCATCGTTTCATAAACTCATCAAAAGCAAATTATTTGATTTAGTTTTAACCAAAACCAAATTGATTTAGACATTTTGCTTTTGACCAAATAGTGAGCAATGCTTACCAATCTGTACTATTAACCCTGAGTAAACCCATAGGGTTAACCATAATTTGGCCAAAATCAAATCTAAATAATCTGATTTAAACTTGACCCGATTCACTTGATTGTAATTCCTAGCTGCAGTTAGCACAGGTAGGCAATCCCAAAACTATCAGCATAAACGTAAGGGCAAAAGAAGAACTAAGAAAGATTGTGGAAGTAGGAGTTACTGCAGTGACCAAGCACCGGGGTGGAGAAGCAGCACTGCTCTAGAGCCATAGCACAAGGGCTGGTCGAGAATTCATTCGCGTCGTGAAGAAAGTCCTATTCATTTTTTCTTAATTTGCCTCAAATAGCCAGGCCAAGCCAAGAGGCCGGTGCCACAAAGTTAGCTCATGCACGGGCTCATTGAATCTTTCCAACACATTTGGGCAGATTGTCGGCAAAAATGGTGATGAATGGCCACATTGGCTCGAGATAGTGATGAGGAAAATAAGTTGTTGATGCATGGGAGCATTTGAGCAGCAAATACGAAAGCTTAGGGTGCATAATGAAACTTAGTTCAAAGTCAATGCATTGCTTGTTACTTTTGAAAGTTTATTAAATTCCCGCCCTTCTGGCATAATGGCTATAAAGCTCAATGGCACATCTAGGGAGATAAAGAGCTTGACTCCACCCTCCCAATTTCCTAAATGAGGTCACAAATAAGTTAGTTTGGTTGTCTTTTGGGTCTCAACAAACCTGACATTTCTCTTCTTTTAATTACAGTAATAATATATAATAGTATATGAGAAAATGAAAAAGTGAAAAAAATAAAAAAAAGTGGAAATGTGGGAAAACACGAAGCAAAAGCTGGGATTCACGACTCAAATTGGCGTCCCGTTATATTTCACCATAGGCATCAGAAACACCATCAAATGCAAAGAGATGTCTCAAATGCATGAAATAACGTATTTAAATTAAATTGGCAGGTGCATCAAGATTTAGTGACATGGAAGTGGTGTGATTGCCTGATTTCTGAATATTGAGCTGAAATATCAATTCATAAATTTCATAAGGATGAGCTTTCTCCTAAAAAATGTTACTATCAAAATGAAAAAACAGGAAAAGCTAATGCTAATAAGTAATAATCCGTAATCCTTATCCAGAAAAGGGCATTTCGTTTTCGTCATTTTGGAACAATTTCCCGCCATCTCGTGCTCTTCCCGTTAGAGCCCTTCATTTCTCTCTCTCAAAAACCACATCCAGGAGAAAAGGAAGAGACGAAGAGAAGGAAACATGGAGGTTTTTAAGATTCACAACGTTCTTGTCATCTCTTGGAAAATCTCAGCGCCGCTCGCAACATCTCCGTCATCGATCTACACCTCCGATCCGGTGGTTCGCAAAATCACTTACAAGGATCCTGGTCTTCTGTCTTCGGGCGAAGATGAGGGAGGCCTGAAACCCGATTGTTATCGCGAATCTTGCCCCAACGCAGAAAATATCATCCAATCGGGGGTGGAGAATCTCTACAAGCTGAGGCCTCGGGTGGCACTGGCTTTCTTACTGCTTGTCTTCCATGATTGCTTCATTCAGGTAATCTTCCGATTCTTTTTCTTTTCGTTTCTTTTTAGCGATGGGTTCGCATTTTATGGTCAATCCCTCCCGTGAATCGCGTTTCATTGGTCTTTCATGCCATCGACTACGACAGTTGGTGCATACTTGATCAGTTTCATTGTTTGCTTGGGGTAATTTCTCTTGATTCTGGTATGGGTTTCTGCTGGACTTCGTCTGGGTTTGAAAGCTTGTCCTGTTCCCATTTCACCGTTTACTCTGATGTTGGATTTGGGTTTCATATTAGATTTTCCCCAACCATTACCTTAATTTGTTTTGCTTCGATTGATTTGACCGAACTCATGGTCTACGTTCAGGGATGCTACGCTTCTGTGTTGCTTACATTCAGCCACACATGACTTTGGACTTGTGAACAGAACATCTGATCTCGGATTGGCTAACTTGTATTGCAGGCTGGCGTCCCATACTGTAACCTTTCTACAGGTCGGGGGATAGTCCTGTTCCTTTACGTGATATTACCTAACACCAGCTTCCTGGACCCAACTTCAATCTATCTCAGATCCTTTTGGCCTTTGGCTCGATGGGATTCACAACTCAGGAGACTGCAAGTCTCTTAGGTATGATCCTTCCTTTTCCAAAATGTTTTTGAGGAAGATCTGTGGTGTTGGCTTCATTCTTTAGCTGATTGATCAAATACTTGATCTTATGGGGCAAGTGGTGAATAAGAAAATATGGACATCCAACCTTTCGGTGCTAGAGGCAGTTGGTCACCGATTTGCCTTCAGTAGTAATGGTGTGCTTAGGTTGGAGCAGTTCTCAAACCATTTGCTTTACACCTTAAGGGTTTCCTATAAACAGGACTTGGGGATTCTCCTCAGCTTCCATTCTTCACATCCATGATTCCACCTTCCCTTAAATCCCTTGGTTTGTACTTTTGCAGATTCTGTTTGTACCTATACCCATTTACTGATGAGATCACTTGTCTGGAAGTTTCTGTTTTAACTCCGTGAAGTTCCCATATAACGTTTTCAACTTACGGTCCAGCTATAAGTGAAAAACACGGATTACTGAGTTAGGCTACTTGTTTCCACTCTTGCAAGAGCACATTAGAAGTATGTTGTTCCTTCTTTTTCAAAAGATTCCCGTATTGGTTTGCAGGTTCTCACAGCATTGGATCGATGAACTGTAGATTCTTTAAGAACCGTCTGACAAACTTTTCAAGGACGGGCAGGCCAGACCCATCTGTAAATGCTGAATTTCTGAGCTTGATGAGAAAAACATGTAATGTGACCCTCCCAACAATGTCACCAGATCAAGCAACTCCAGCGCTAGTGTCCTCAGCACACCGATTACTTCCTTTTTCCTTCGCCTCATCATCACTACCTCCTTCTCCTCTCATGGAAAAGTTTCTGTCTGCCTTTCCGGGGTCTGGAGGAATGAGCAAGGCCTATCACTTTTAAGGAGTTGATTTTGGCCTAGCATTTTATCAGTCTTATTCAACACCTGGGAATCCTTTTCTTTGATCAGCAGCTAACTGCAGGGGAAACTGAACGTTGGGTCCGGGCATGTGCTGCAAATGTATCTTTGTTCCAGGAAGATTTTGCAGCAGCCATGGTGGAGCTCTCGGAACTGCAGGTACTGACGGCTCCAAGAGGTGAAATCTGCCTTCCAAGGCGCTATGATAGTTAACTGAAGGAAATGTTCTATATAGGTGTTGAGGATTTGGGGCTCTTTGTTGCTGCTGTTGAAAAGGTTTAATGGGACAGAAATGGAATTGCTGTTTTGAGCAATTGTTTTGGCATCCTTTTGATTGAACATGCCAATATATAATTTGTGACCCGTTCAAGTTTGTCTGGCAAATGCACCCATCCCCTCTACCTTCCGTTTGTTGTGCTGTTTACTCGCCAACATTGAAATTGTCATCTTTTTGTTGAACATTTAAAGATTTACAAAATTTTAGGAAAATTAACAGAAAAATGATAAAAATTAACAAAAAAAATTTAATAAATATCATATATAATGCCAAGGAACAAAGCAGTGTATGGTATGATTATATATTTTTCATGTTTAATAAAACAATCACACTTGGAATGTTAAAAGAGTAGATAAGCTGTAAATGGTCTGAGTTATATTAATTCTACTACCATACATGAGATTGCTTTATAGCCTTAAAATGAATGGATTAATTCCGGATAATCAATTGGTGCATTCAGTGGGCTGGTCAATCATTAACCCAGTGGCGGTGGCGACAGTAATTTCCTTGCACCCCAATCGGGGCGCTGGAACGGTCTCGTCCTCCGACACCTTGTTTTGATAAGGAAAATGTCGGTGCCATCCGGAGGGGGCGCAGGACGAGACACAAATTGCTACAACCTCCAACACCCTCCAGCACGACTTGGAATTCTCTCCGTCATTATCTTCGATTTTGAGCGGCTTCTGATCTCGACCGGCATCTATATATATATTTGCCATGTAACTTGGTAGAATCTTTTTTCAACCAGAAGCGTTGCAAATTAATTGTTGATTCGGTTGTGGGAGGATTGCTAGTGAGGGCTTTGGAGAAGGTAGCTAGCCAAAGAGGGCATATCGATTTCAGTTGGGAGCTGGAATTCTACCCCTTCCCGGTATGCCATCAAATTTCCATTCAATCCTAATGCGGAAAGGCCTCTGCTTCTTAAGGATCTTGGCCCTCACACAAACCACACATGACCTCTATCGCTTTTATGCTTCAACTTGAGTTAGTTCGTGCAACAATTGTTAACAATATTACCATTATTATACTGTTTTATTGTTTTGAGACACTTCTTATTTCACTTTTACTAAACCTTTTCTGTAGAACCTCATTCAAATTAGTAATCAGTTGGAGTGTGTGCGTATATATATTAGCACTAGAACAATAAAAGGGACCCCTAAAGTTACCACTAAATTTTAGTTTTTTCCTACAAACTTGTCCGTGATTGATTTAATATTATAGAATCAAGTACCATATGTAATTTTTTTATTTTTTGCATTAATCTTATCTTTAATGGCTACAACTCCTAGATTGTTAGTAGATTTTTTTTTTTTGCATCAAACATGCTACCCTTTTTTTTCCTACTACTATCAAATAATATCTCAAGTGCAATATATATTTTATAAAACTTAAAATTTCAACTTAACAAGTGTAGCCTAAGTTTGTTATACTATAAAAAATATTTTTGAATATAAAATTTTTGTCAATTAAGGTTTTTTTTTCAACTTGGATGAATATATACTACATATTTGCTCCATCTTAGAGCAATAATATAATTCATGTATGATTCAAGCACCTATTATGAAATAATAAAAAAATTTATCATTGTAGCAAAGTTCATTAGGAAAAATGCTAGGAGAAAAAATTCTTTGCTGTTAGAACTATAATAAAAGGGGACTTTTTGCCACAATTTTTTTTACATTTTTCAATGTATTAAAATATTGGAAAAATTAGGAGAATTATTTTCTACATAGTCATCCCTTTTAATATTGTATCACAAATTTTTATTTTTAGCAACTAACTCTTTCTCTATATTAAATAATATTATTTTTTTTATTTTTAATTTTTTAGAGCTAATCAAATCTTATAAGTTGTATCAAATTAAGTAGAAGTAATTTTGTTTGAATATTACATTTTATGCTAGAGACTCATAGCCTAAAAGTAGTCTTGGAGTTGTTAAAAGATGAATTAATAGTTTATATTGTAACAGCAAGTTTTTATATTACCTGAGATTAATTATAATAAAGAGAGAAGTATGGAAGTTTATATGTTCAAAAGTTATAATAAAATTAATAACATTACAT
Organism: Aquilaria sinensis; assembly: GCA_005392925.1. Taxonomy (NCBI): domain Eukaryota; kingdom Viridiplantae; phylum Streptophyta; class Magnoliopsida; order Malvales; family Thymelaeaceae; genus Aquilaria; species Aquilaria sinensis. Next base: position 137,268 of record SMDT01000026.1, on the reverse strand, counting down.
ACTTTTAGGTCTTAACTATAGTTTCTAACCACATAAGGGATTGTATAACAAAGGAAAAAATTAGAGGATTCTTAAGAGGAAATATAATAAGTTTTAGTAGAAAAAAAAAATAAATTAAATGTACTCTATGCATTGGATCAAAATTTTATTCATTTTTACCCAAAATATAATTTTCTTGTAACTTTATCATTTTTTCATTGTCATAATACTGAATTCCTATAGTTTCACATTTGACTTTGATACACAAAACTCTTTAAATACGAAACACATTCTGAAATTTTTTTTTTTTTGAAAAATAGTATTGTTCTATTGAGTTTACTAAGTTAATATTTTTCTTTATTCGGTTAATCAAAACTTTAATGTATTTCTAATACTTAAAATTTGAAAACAATTGTATCATTTATAAATTATTTATATTAGGAACATAAGATAAGCATTTGAAAATTAAAAAAATAGAAAAAAATAATGATTATTTTCTTTTTTATAGAAAAAACTAAAAAATACCACTAAATTTAAAATTTTGTAACAGACATGTCTTTGATTTATATGACTATTAAACATGCCTAAAGCGTGATGTTTATCAATTTATTTACCTTTTAGACTTTAAATATTTTTATTAGAACCTAAAAGTGCAACTTAAAATTTGCATATATCTATATATAATAAAAAGCACAAAAATATAATGTGACTAAACGTTAAATTATAGATTATTGGTTTTCATTTTAGGCACTAGAAATTTATTCTATTTTAAAGAGTCTATTTTCCTTTGGTTGACTAATTATATTCTAAGAATAATAGGTAAGACTAGGTTTTCAAACCTCAGTAAGGTGAATATATTTTCTAAATCAATATGAAGCATTAATTACTCAGAAAGATAAAACAGCTACAAAAGCATTGACCTTACTATTTTGAACTATCAAATTTACTAGGCCATAAAATAGAGGGTAAGTGTAGATTTAAAACTTTGAGGGTGAGTGTTTTTATTAAATGTCAAGAGTCGTGTAATTAAGTTTTTTTAATAATGTATAGCTACTTGTAGTTACATGTCTTTGAAAAAACTAAACATTTGCTAACCAAGTCTATATATACTTTAACATCATGACCCATATTTATGCCAAACATATTAAAAAAATTTATTTTTTCTTGAGTTTCTTGTTGAATGTCCGACCTGTAGACTTAGCATATATCTATTTTTTTTTTAAACTAAACCGCAAAACATTTATTAAAAACTTAGCTTATGTCTCTTTAAAACGTCAAAGTTATCTAACACATTAACAGTAAATCTGTTTAATTGTTTGAGTTAACTAACATAAGATCTTTATTTTAATCATTAGGTTTCTTAATCTAAAGTATAAAAATTAAGATAAAATTGATTAACTTGATTTTTAATAGAATTTCTAAATACATAATATCATTAATTTCATTAAATTAAGATTTTTTTCCTAAAAAATTGGATAATATTAATTTTAAATTTCACACTGAAAAGAGAAATTTTGACATCTTTAATAAGATAGTAAAAGCACTCTACCATCATAAGTAAAAAAAAATTCTATCAAGTTTTTTGTGGCCAGTATTACCTATAGCATATTCTACATTATATTATTATTATTATTATTATTATTATTATTATTATTATCATAATTACTATTACTACTACTACTATTACCACTAATCTTTATTATTTATAATAAATAGAAGTCAACTACAATGAGCAATCTTTTGTAATGGATGGTACATGTTAGTGTAATTATGATGAAATATTATAATAAAAAATTATGTCAAAAATAGAAAAATGAAACTAATAAGAAATATATATATATATATAAAAAGTAAAACCATTATTGCTACTATTTATTTTGAAAATGATAATTAGAATTATAATTATTTGAGTAAAAACAACTTAGTATTTTGATTCACATGCAACGTGTATGTGCATTTACTAGAATATGTGTGTGTGTGTTAGGGATGGAAAAATCGGACCCGACCCGATGACCTGACCCAACCCACCCGAACCCAAGCCCGACTTGACTTGATTTGACTAGAAAAGTCAACGACCTGAACCCGAACCCGATTAAAGGGAAACCCGAGAAAACCCGAACCCAAATGACCCAAAGCTGAAATACCCGAACCCGAAATAACCCGAGCCTGAATTGACCCAAACCCGAGACTGACCTGACCTGAACCCGAGATGACCTGATAACTAAACCCGACAATACCCGATTTTAACCCTTACCCTAAACTTTAACTTTCCTCTTTCATTATTTTCCATATTAAATCAGTCCTAAATATGGAGGTTTCCATGTTTAGTAATTTCCATTTTTTGAGACTTTCATATTCAATATGCCTTATATTTAGGAATGGTGACTTCCGTTATTAGTAACTTTCATTTTTTTGTACTTCCATATTTAGTAAGTCTCATATTTGGAGATGATACTTTCATATTTAGTAGTTTCATTTCTTTTTTTAAGATATTCATGTTTAATAATTTTCATATTTTGAGAAAGGATTTCCATATTTAGTAACTTTTATTTTTTTAGGACTTCTATATATTGCAAGTATCTTATTTGGGGAAAAACATCCATATTTAGTGAATCTCATATTTGGATTTTTCCAACAGAAGTAATTTTTATATTTAGTAAGTTCAATGATCTTAATAGGCAATTACTAAAATTACAACATTTATCCCTATACTTTTAAGTATAGTGCAATAAGGTACCTAAATTCTAAAAAATTTTATTTTAGTCACCCATAATAATTACAACATGGATCCTAAAATTTTTGAATCTTTGCACTTTCACCCAAATTTTTTTAAATTTTACAATTTAGTTATTGATAATGAACTTGATTTGCATTTCATTGTAATTTCAAAGAAAATTCATTGAAACATAAGCATAACAAAATTGTCATTATGTATGTCTGAGTGATAACTGGGTGAGGACCTGAATAATCTGTACGATGATAGTTAAAGGGTATGGGTTTAGAAAAACAATCAAATATTACTAACAATGTTAAATTACTTAAATATGTACTAAACTATAATGAAGAAGATTTTTATGAATATTTTAATTAAATATACTAAAAAATAAAAATTTAATTTAAATTAAATCACACAAAAAATCAAATTATTTGATTTAATTTTTTTTTTTTAAATTGAATAGATGCAATCGTTTTCACTTCATACCAGTAACCCACGTGAACACAAAGGTTGACCCGAATTTGACCCGAAAGTTGGCCTGAAGTTACCTAAGACTTAAATTGACCCGACCTGAAGTGAACCCGAACCCAAATAAACCCGGCCCAACCCAACCCGAACCCGAAATTAACCCGAACCCAAATGACCTGACCTGAATTCGACCTGGACCAGAATTCATGTTAACCCGACTAAACCCGAACCTGAATAACCTGACCCAAACCTGACCCGACCCACCCAATTGCAATCCCTAGTGTGTGTGTGTGTGTGTGTGTGTTGGGGGGGGGGGGGGGGGGGGGGGGGGGAGGGGGTGTTGCAACTTTTTTCCTCCTTGCCCAAGACTTTGATTGAATTTTTGCTCGTGATTCAGCTGGTTCACTCTACTAATTTTCTTGTTATCTTTTGAGAAGTGGAGTGTTCAATCTACTATAATAGAAGCTATGGCCATTCTTCATGGCCTTGTTGAATTTGATGTTGCTACTTTGGTTCATGATTTGCATAGCAAGGATGGTCCTACTCTTCAAACTTGTGGGGTTATTTTAGATCACATTTGTTGTTTGTGCTCTCTTTTTCCATAGTATTCTTTTGTTTATTTTTCTTGCTATTTAAACTCGGTTGTGCACTCAATAACCTATTTGGGTCTCTTTGTAATTACCTGTATTGATTGGCTTGATCCATACCTTATGTGGTTTGACTATACTCTCTCTAATTAATGAATGCACATAGATTATTTAAAAAAAATGAAGTATATAAAATCCATATGACATAAAATCCTAAAAAAAAAATTACACCATTAAGTAGGACGTTCAACATTAGACATAAGGGCAAAAAAAAATATTATAAGTAAGGAAGCTAACTGGTGGATGAGTCAAGTATTTTGATCTAAACTATCATGCACCTGAAAGATGAAATCTAAAATTGAATAGAACAAGACCATAATTAAAAATTAAATGTCTTTTTGTACCAAACAAAAATATTGATGGTAAACTTCATCCTATTAAAAGTTATCTATGAACTTTAGGATTACAAAAATATTGGTGGTAAATTTACACTTTTAATAAGTTTTAGGTAGTGATGCGGCTAAGGGTGCAAGAGGTGCGATGGCACCCCGGTAATTTAAAATATAAATTATAGGGTACATATGTAAAAGTATAAATATAATTTTCATAAAAGTCACTAATGTTTTCAAATTAGTTTATTTTGTTCTATATAGAACAACCTATTGTCTCCAACAATGTTCAAATAATTTATTTGTAATGGTAATTTAGAGTTTGGTATGAAAAGAGCGCTCTAAGGAACTAGGGACACCATTTGGTATTAGTGTCAATAATTAGCATTAGACTTTTAAGAAAGCCACTAAAGTGCAGCTTTTAACTTTTAGCTTCAACGTTTTCATCTTAATTATTGAAAAAGTTATTCAAAACTTTAACATTAAACACAAAAAAGGTTCCCAAACGGGGCCAGGGTTTTGCTACTATAACAGTGACTCTAGCATTCTGATGTCTAAGAAAGGCTGACCTCCCCTCTTTCAGGGTGTGGTCGAAAAGAAAAATTAAGGGAGAGAGATTTGTTCTACGATGAAGGAAATGGAAGAATCTAAAATCAAAAGTTATGAGACAAAATCCTATGGTAAAGAGCTTCCAGAATTGATGGCACTGATGTGTGTGGCACAACTGGGATAGGGAGGGAGGTGTGAAAGGATGTTGTCCATACAATTAGGAGGAGATAGTGCAGTCACTGAAAAATGGGGGGAAACCGAGTAGATGGTAGCTCTCCTAAAAAATAGTACAACAAATTCGTTGATGGTGATTGACACTCACATAATGGATGAATTACAATGGGTGAAGATATAAATCATAGTATGGTTAGATGCAGGTTTGCAGCAGCAATGTGGAAATAGGTGTGTACTTGGTGGCAGATGCAACACAGGATTGGGATTGATCTTGCTGAAGTGCTAGATGCAGTCCCTGCTATCTTGCATGATAAAGAACAAAGATTGGCTTGGGATATAGTAAAGTAAGTGGTAATTTAGTTATTGTGGCACAACAGAGATGACTGGGTATTCTACAATAGAAAATGGATTGAAGTACAAGTAGTTGGTGATATTCGGGTTTTATCTTTTATATGGATCACTAGTAGTGTCAAATGGCTGAATTTGAGTTGGGTTGAATGGTGTTTAAACTCAGCATTAGCAGTAAAAAAAAGTTGTTTAGAAAGTGCTAGTTGTATAGTTGGAAAAAAAATTTTGAGCGTGACATTTAGCTACTAGCTAGATGTTAACAAATTGTTTGTAAGGTTTTACTTTAATATAATTTGTTTAGTTGCTGTTAAAAAAAATTACAGCTGATTAGTGATCTAGTTGAAGAGAGTGTTGTGAAGATTAAGACAGATAACATAGCAAATGTGATTCAAATATAGAACCACACCTTGGTTGGATATGTTGTAGGAGGCAACCCTAGATATATGGGCATGGGGAAGTATGTAGAGGAGCAACGGTCAATTGTGGTTTTGCTAAAAACTGGTTTGGATGGCTGGTAAGGTTCACATCCCCGATTTGAACAAAAAATGGACAAAAATTGAATTTCATATGGGGGTTTATGGATGGTGTCAAAGGGCATATGGTTCTAAAAGCTTGGATGCCAAGTTTTATTTTTTAGAAAGAAAACAAGAAAAATGTCCCAATTTGGGTACACTTAAATGTAGGGTGCATCTTTATGGTGGGAAAGCATTGGGCAAGATTGCTAGCCTTATTGGATGCCTTATTTATGCTAATAAGCTTACTACCTATGGAGAGATTTGCATATGCTAGAGCATTAATGGAGGCTGAGATGGCAAAAGAGGTTAAAAGAAGAGTAGAAGTTAAGCACCCTTTGGTGATAATATAGAAGCACATGTGCACCCCTTTGGTTTATTTAAGTCAAAATTCAAAAACTGTATGGACAGTGAAGGAGTACCAACCCATTTCATGTTATAGTATCCTATACAACATAATCTATAAGTGTTGATGGCAAGAATTCAATGAGTCATTGCCTTCCTAGTTAGTCCAAATCAACTTGCTTTTGTTAGAGCATGATAAATCAAAGAAAATATTCATATGTTAGGTTAACTATTAAATTATTATGGCAGGAAACATATGTAGCCCTAAGGCATGGTGAAGCTCAATATCATGAACACATAATGCTGGCCTCCTTCATCTTCGCTGTACGACATTTGCTAATGGAGATGGTGGTGATCTGATCATTTATTGGAAGCAATCCTAAAACAAGGAAGAAAGGAATGAGGGTCCTTAGATTATTTCTATGGAGAGAACCTTCAATGTTAAAGTTAGGTATTTATAGAAGAAAACAAACAGGAGCACTAAGGAGAACGGGAGTAGTAGTATTACCTAAACTTGAAGGTGCCCTGTGGCATTTATAGAGCGATGGAAGGTTAGGCCAGTTGGGCCTATCATGGACAATGTTGACTACGTGGTCACCCATATCTAGAAATTTGGATAGATTGTACCATATGGAATGGCTCCTGGTGCTAGTAGAGACTCATTCTTACATTCCACCTGAGTATGGGGATAACAGCTTTGTTAGTGGTCTATCGAGTTACCTCTACTCATGGTGAGCCGAAGTCCCTGTAGTACATGAACCAAAATGACACTTGGGTTGAATTTGCTGCTTCTTGGTGCAACTCTCTTAGAAGTCCCTATCATGAGGCCGTTCAAAAGGCGTTAGTGTTGGAAAGGGAGTTGATGGAGGCAAAACCCAAGGATATGCCATTGAGCTAAGGGTCCCGATGCACTCAAGGTTGGCGGACAAGAGGCCTAACCCAGGAGGGGACCAGGGCCCTTCCGAGAAAGCCAAGAAGATTTGGAAGGGCCGTTGTCCTAAGTGTCAACGGTTTCATGGTAACAAACCTTGCACCCTTGGGATCGATCTCTGTAATTACTGCTGCCAGCCTGGACATTGGGCTAAGGAGTGCCCAAGGCTTGGGCAAGACAAAGGTCAAGGAAGACCGGGAGCCTCAAGAGCTGGAAATGCATCTGCCTGAGTCCCTGTGCAACCACGTGTCTTTGCTTTGACGGGCCAGGCACCCAGAGAGCCTACAGCTGTGCAAAGTAACTTTAATGTTCAGGATAGTAGTATTAGGATTCTGTTTGATAAATGGTTAAGGGGTATCATTTGGAATTAGGAGGTCATAGGTTTTTGTGTGACCTTTGGCTTTTGACTTCGATCCCTTATGATGTTGTTCTTGGAATGGATTGGTTAAGTAGGTATAAGGCCCATATCAACTGTGCAGGTTGTAAGGTCACCCTTGAGGATGCCTCAGGGGTAAGTGTGACGTGGATGGGCGGTTTGGCAAGTAGTGCTAAGAGTTTGCACCTCAAGTTGATGGAGTCTATTCCCATTACGAGTGAGGAAGTGACTTACTCACTAAATGGGGTTGCAGTCGAGGAGCAACTTAGGGAAATTCCAATAGCCAATCTATTTCCAGAAGTTTTTCCTATAGACCTCCCAGGATTACCTCCAAGTAGGGAGATTGAATTCTCCATACACTTACAGCTTGGGGCAGGATCGATTTCCATACCCCCATACAGGATGTCAACACCTGAAATGGATGAGCTGAGAAAGCAATTAAAAGAACTACTTGAGAAGGGCTTTATAAGGCCAAGTGTTTCCCCGTAGGGTGCTTCGGTGTTATTTGTAAAGAAAAAGGATGGAACCTTATGGTTGTACATAAATTATAGGAAACTGAATGTAGTGACTGTAAAGAACAAATACCCATTGCCCAGAATTGATGACTTATTTGATAGGTTAAGAGGGGCAAAGGTCTTTTCCAAAATAGACTTAAGATCTGGATATTTCCAGATAAGAATGAGGGATGAAGATATCTTAAATACTGCATCCAGGACTAGGCATAGGCATTATGAGTACATGGTTATGCCATTTGGAGTGACTAATGCTCTGGTAGTTTTCATGGATGCCATGAATTGGATTTTTAGGCCCTACCTAGATCAGTTTGTTGAGGTGTTCATTGATGATATATTGGTGTACTCTCAGACTCCCCGCAAACATGAGGAACATTTAAAGATAGGTTTGCAAGTGCTTAAGGATAACCAATATTATGCAAAACTATTTAAGTGCCAATTCTGGGCAAGTGAAATTTCTTTCCTTGGACATATCATAAATGCTCAGGGACTAAGTGTAGACCTAGAAAAGGTAAAGGCAGTGGTGGAGTGGAAATGTCCAACAACTGTAACTAAAATTTGAAGTTTCTTGGGTTTGGAAGGCTATTACCGAAGGTTTATTGAGAAATTTTCTGTGATAGCTTTGTCATTGACTGCCTTGACAAAAAAGGCACAGAAGTTCATCTGGACTTCTAAGTGTGAGGAAAGTTTCTAGGAGCTTAAGAAGAGGTTAATTTCTGCTCCCATCTTAATCCTACCAGATTCGCATGAGACTTTTGTTGTGTACACCGATGCATCTGGGACAGGATTAGGATGTGTGTTGATGTAGGAGAAGCAAGTGATTGCATATGGATCTAGGCAGTTAAGGCCTAACGAGTTGAACTACCTAGTGCATGATCTTGAGTTAGCGGTGATTGTGTTTGCCTTAAAGTTCTAGAGACACTACCTTATGGGAAGGTCCTTTAAGATCTTTACAGACCATAAAAGTTTGAAGTATTTATTCACCCAAAAGGACCTTAACATGAGGTAGAGAAGATGGATCGAGTATATTAAGGATTATAATTGCTCGATAGACTATTGTTCTGGTAAGGGCAATGTGGTTGCTGATGCCTTGAGCCATAAGTATTTTGGGGTGATTCTCTCCAAGGATCAAGTGGCATGTACCTCAAAAAATCCCGTTGTAGAACAATTCACAGTTTTATTTGAAATATGGTGAGACTGGAAAATGGCTCAAGTCACAGTCCTTAAGATCCAGTCAACGAGGCTGGCCAAGGTTAAGGAAGCTCAGGACAATGACCCAAATTTGAAGAGAGTTTCTGGGGAGGAAAGGCATGGTACTATGCTGAAGGAATTTTAGTACAAGGATGGGTTGCTTCACTATGGTGATCGACTCTATGTGCCAAGTGACTTAAGGCAACAAGTGTTGCAAGAGGCACATACGAGTAAGCTCAATGTTCACCCTGGTGTGAATAAGACGTACCATGACCTTAGGACTCATTTTTGGTGGCCAAAGGTTAAGAGGGACATATATGAATTTGTGTCTAAGTGCCTCACTTGTCAAATGGTGAAGGCAGAGCACCAAAAACCATCAGGAATGTTACAAAGTTTGCCTCTCCCAGAAAGGAAGCGGGAATCCATCACCATGGACTTTTGTGTTGGGTTGCCCAATACAAGAAGTCAGCATGATTCAGTTTGGGTGGTGGTGGATAGGTCGGCAAAGTCTGCACATTTTATCCCTATTAAGATTACTTACACCATGGAGAAGTTGGCCCAGTTGTATATCCGGGAAGTAGTGAGACTCCATGGAATCCCCGATCAGATTGTATATGATAAAGATCCCTGTTTTGTCTCAAGGTTTTGGAATGCCTTTCAAAAGGCTATAGCTTCCACTGTGAACCTAAGTACTACTTATCACCCTCAGACCAACGGGCAAACTGAGCGAGTGATCCAAACCTTAGAAGATATGTTACAAAGTTGTACAATGGATTTTAGAGGGGATTGGGACCAGCATCTGCCCTTGATTGAGTTTGCTTATAATAATAGCTATCAAGAAGCTATTAAGATGGCGCCCTATGAAGCTTTGTATGGGTATAAGTGTGTGACGCCTCATTGTTAGGCATATAAGGCTGATGAAGTAATTGTTGGTCCAGAAATCATTGCCGAGACCACGGCAAAGATTAAGTTGATCCAAGCAAGGATAAAGGCTGCCTCGGACCGGCAAGCCAAGTATGCCAATGTGCGAAGGAAAGACTTAGAGTTTAAGGTAGGAGACAAAGTACTCCTTAAGGTTTCCCTGATGAAAGGTGTGGCTAGGTTTGGCCAAAGGGGTAAGTTGGCTCCAAGATATATTGGTCCTTTCAAAATCCTTGAAAGGGTGGGAAAAGTGGCTTATCGGTTGGTTTTGCCACCAAGTTTGACCCATGTTCATAATGTACTCCATGTGAGTTTCTTAAGGAAATGCATTGTGAATCCCGGGCAAGTGTTAACCCCACCCATCATTCCAATAAGAGAGGACCTATGTTATGAAGAATGCCCCATCAAGTTTCTTGACCGCTAAGTCCGGAAACTAAGAACAAAGCGGATCCCAATGGTTAAGGTACTATATTCTAACCATGGGGAAGAAGAGGCAACTTGGGAGATCAAGCAGGATATGCTAAGGCAATATCCAAGTGAATTCGGCCGACTAAGTCAGAATTTAGAGGACCAAATTTTTCAAGAAGGGAAGGATGTGACGACTCTCCTAGTTAATGACTAGTCTTAACCAAGTAAGTATTTTTTCTATTTTATTTAAGTGTTTTTTAATTAAGTACCTCAAGTTAGCACCTTGTTAAGCAAGAAAGACAAGCTTAGCTAAGTAAGTAAGTTCCTAAGTTTGATTTGGCACCTAAAAGTCAAAAAGGGGCAAAATGTTAATTTTGACCCAAGTGAATAACATGACTATAATTTTGATGAAATTAGACTCATGTAAGGAATTTGGCCTAGTTAAGTCAAGACCATTAGTTATCCTAGCTATTAGAACCTCTTTGAAGGAAAAGAGTAAAAAGTTGCACTAACACCTAATTCGTTTTAACTTAAATTAACTTAATCTAAAATGGTTTTAAATTTTTTCACTTAGAACCAATTTCATTTGAAAGCAAATATTATATAGGTGTAATAATCCATTTGAAACAAAATTTTTATCATGTTATTAAATTTCTATGAAATTTTCTTTTTTAATGTTTAAAGAAGAAAAATTCATAAAAAATTAATAGTACTCTAAAAATTTTACAATCAATGGATTATTTCACCTAAATAATATTAACTTTCAAACAAAATTGTTTTCAATTAAAAAAGATGTAAACATAAAAATAAGTTATTTTGAATTAAGTTGGCTTAAGTTAAAACGAATTGACTTTAATCGAGCTATTTATGTCTTAAGTGGCTTAAGTGTCCAAGAGGCCAAGTGTAAAAGGCTTTTGGGCATCTTTTAGGACAAAATAAAGATAGTTTTGGGTGAGTGTTTGGTGACCAAAGAAAAACAAATGAGAACTTGAGGGTCAAGGAGCAAGAAAACAAGAAGTATGCCTTAGTGGGGGAGTTAGGATATTTTTCGGTTAGTTGACTTCCTTTACCATTTGCTTTCTTTCCTAAAAATTCGTAGCTTCTTCTCCCCACCAGAATTTCTGCTCCAAAGCTCCCTAATTCTACAAATTCCCATTGAATTCGAAGGCCCAAAGGTGATTATAAGAAGCCTCAAGCTCTATTTTGGTGTTCTTACTTCAATCTAGCTCTTTGATGCTTGTTTTCGACTTGATACCTTAGGTATCAACCTTTTTGGTTTTATATGGGCTAGTTCTAAGTTGTTGGCATAGTTAGAAAGGGCCTTGATTTGAGGTTCCTGGTGCTATATCATGATGGTTTTAGGATTGGAACTTAAGAGAGCTTGGTTGAGCTCAAGTGAGCATGTGCTTCAATTCTTGCTTCGTGGCTAAGTTTGAGGTAAGGGTTCAAGTTAGTTTAGCTTAAACAATGCATAGATATGTAGTGTCATGTGTGTGAATGAAGTAGAAACAAGACCCATGTGAATCGGACTTGGGATGAGAAAGTTTAAGCAAGTTTCGTGCAAGTTCACACGCTGTCGCACGATGCTGTAAATGCACTGGCAACACGTCGCCGTTGGCGACGCAAATTGGAGACACGTCGCCATTAGATGTTAGGATTCTAGAGCGTTGATGCCTGTGGCGACACATCGCCAAGGCATTAGTCCCTCAAGCTCGGGGCATCAAGAATGCCTCAAACTTTCGGTTATCATCTCTAGGCTAATTTAAGATGTCCCGTAGCCTTAGTTGGGTCTTAGACTCATTCCTAAGTTAAGAATTATATATTATTTAAGAGGTAGCTAAGTAGGGTGGTTAAGTTAGAGCTATGTAGAGTGGCTAAAGGCTAAAGGTGCTAAAGTTGTCAAGTGAGCACTAAAGGGGATTAAGTCTGTTTCAGAGGCTACATTGGCCTAGAAAAAAAAGGTCTCAAACCTAAGAGAATTGAATAAGAAACCTAAGGAGATCCCAACCAAACCATTTGGTTTGGTAAGTGAGCTACTAAGGAGCTCTTAAGGGTTTGTCTAGTTAAACCACATAAGATGACTACTTTGTACAATAAATTAAGGGTAAGGCGGGTAAGTTTGAGTGGAGGTGACGACCTACTCTATGACTCATAAGTAGGACTTAAGAGAGGTAAAGTATTCGGGATACCAGGGCTAGTGTCTTAAGTACCTCCACCGTTTGGGCTCACGGCAAGTATAAGGCACTTAGTGCGCAAGAAGTCCCAAGGATTGTGTGAATTACATACCATACATTCATGCATTGCATATCTTCCATGTTGTTGTCTTGAGTTGCTTGTTGGTTGGCTACTTGATTGTTTGTTTGTCATGGTTGCATGCTGGCTTGCTGCTATCTTCTTTGCAGGTACTCCAAGGGACCCTTACTGAGTACATTCATGTACTCACTCCCTTAAGTTGGTTGTGCAGGTTCTAACATCGGGCCTAACAACAAGTGGATAGTTGTGGGCTAAGCTTCTATTTTTGTAGGTATTCTTTTTCGAGAATCCTTGTGATTCTAAGTTTACTTGTGGACTACGCTACATACTGACAAAGTTTTATGCCTTTACAGTGTAGAGACTAAGTGGTGCACAAGGACTAAGGAAGGGCTTGCACTTGGAGCTTTGATTGCTCAAAGGTGGGGCTCAAGTAAAGGATCTTAGTTAGGTTTTAGTCTCATGTATATAGTACCTTGTGTACTAAGGTGTTGCCTCTATTGGGATACATTGTGGTGTAAAACCATTGAGTTACTTTTGGGTGCATGCTCGTGATGTTAAATGTGCATAGACTATTACTTAAAGCTGAAGTAACTAGTATTTCACTGTTTTGGCACGATTTAAGCATGTTTTAAACAAAATGCTCGAGCAATATTTTTAACAAATAGTTTACTTATTCATTGCATTGCTAGGACAAAAGCACACATCTCTTTTGCAGGGTAGGCTAAGAAACTAGTTGCACGTAAATTGTTTTAAATTTTATTGATGAGTAATGGTTAGCCAATGGTAACTAAGTAGGATTCATAGTCCTTAAGGGCCTACAAGCCAAGAAATTTGGGGCACTGGGACCCCGTTCTGCGACATTTTCAAAATCCTTAAAATGGTAAGGAAAGTAGTTTACCTGTTGACTTTTCCACAAAATTAGCCCATGTTCATAATGTTTTCCACGTAAGCTCATTATGAAAGTGTGTTGTGAACCTTGGGTAAGTGTTTAGGTTCCTAAGTGTGAAACGACACCAAAAGGGAAAAATGGTAAAATGGTAATTTTGGCCTAAGTCAGTGGCATGGGAGTAATTTCGATAAAATTAAGGTCGTGTAAATGTTTTTTACTAACAGCCTGTTAGGCTGGTATTAACATTAGGGATTTAACTTGTTTCTGCAACCTGTCTCAATCATTAGGCATGGGGTCTATGTAATTAACCTATAATTGTCCATAGACTTCACTATATTTATAATTGTACTAGACGAACTTTGCCCACTTTTCTTTACTCACTTATATCAGTTGCTTCATCCCACGGAGTCCATTCACTTCTTCCAGCCACCATTAGGTCTTCATTTTTTCTTTCTGCCACTAGCCTCAATTATTCTCCAGCTCATGCTCATCAGATCCGGCTTTTGAGTCCAATCAATTGGTTATAAAGCCTCGACCTATTCTCCCTCGTACCGCCTTCCTCAAACACCAAACTAGTTCACCATTCAATTTGCATCAAGGAATTGCAAATCCATGTGCAAATTTGGTCATAAACCAAGGACAGATTGACCACTGGAATCTTTAACCTTAATTTAGGAGTCAACCTTGCCATAGTCAAAGCGAAGCTTTGGATTTCGAAGAAGATCTCATCGTCGACCAAGGGAAGATCAACAAATTGATCAAGAAACACATCAAAACAAAAAATTCAACCATAAAAATTGTGAAATTTGAAAGTCAACCTTGCCAAACACGTCGAAAATCAAGATCAGGAAAAGAAAAAAAAACTGTCTTACTCATTTTGGCCTTTTCTTTTTCATGAAGTTTGGACCTTGTTTATCTTCATTTTTCTTCTTCATTGTTTCTCATCTTTGCTTGTTTTCTCCATCAAACTTGAAGGCATAGTTCGTGGGCAATGTCATCGGTTGACCACCATTCCAAAAATCAAGCCAATCAGCAGTCAAAGGCCTAAGAAGCCTTCATTCTTGAAAATTGAAAATGACTTGGCACGGTGGTGTTTAGCAAAGAGGAACCACCACCAAATGGGGCACTTGGCAGCTTAAAAATGGCCTTAAGAGCGGCGATGGCAATGGAGGAGGTGGGAGGTTTTTGAGAAGAAGAGGTGGTGGTTGGGGAAAAGGAAGGGTCAAGGAGGGCAAGGCACTTGTAGAGCATGCATGATAGAAGCCATTGAATTACTTATCGTTGTGGCAGTCATAGGAGGTGGAGGGATGGTAGGACTATGGTGAAGAAGAAGGTTCAGTTGTGTTTTGATTCAGATAGTCAAGATAGGCAACTTGGTTTAGGTTGTAAATAAAGAAAACTATAAGGGTGCTTAGAAACATTTCTTCACCCAAGGCCTTACCCTAAACCAATAACATGTTAATGGGTTTCTATTAACCCAAAACATACTGGGCATAAATAAGTTAAGAGCATAAATTATTCTAACCATTAGAACAAAAGAGGGAGGTGGTGAAATTATTCATCATCTCCCATCCAATCCATTTTTTCATGTTCACTCCTTGCATAGCCATTGACCTTCAATTCTCCAATTTACTCCATTTTACTCCATTTTCCATGAAAATTAAGATTCCCAAAGCAATTACATCACGCTCCAAGTTAGAAATTGGTACATTTGGTGCGTTTGATGTCAGTTCAATTTTGAGTTGGAACCCTAATTTATGTTTTATTTATGGTTTTAAGTTGGTTCTAATCATGAAATATGGTTAGGGATGGTCTTAATTTAGTTGTTTTTAATTTAGGGCTCGTGGCTCCCGTTTTACTTGAATTTAGCCTTAGTACTCAAGAAAAACAAATTGTGCTCAAGTGAGTTTTGTATGGCTTGTTTGCTTTATTCTTACTTTGGTTTGGATTTGAGGTAAGGAGTGAAGTTAATTCAAGTCAAATTGATACATTTCATGATTATTTTAAGAGTTGGAATTGAGGTTTGAGGTGATGGAAGTTCATGGAAACCAAGCTTGTACGTGAGAAGGACGTGAACGAGGCATGAAACGAATGCACCCTAAGGTGGTGCGACCACACCAACTACAAAGAGGGGCATAAATTGGTGCTAAGATCGTACCAAGTTAAGTTGGGACAGCACCATGCCCTTCTTTGCCCAAGTTTGCCTTGTACGTGCCCTTTTAAGAATTCCTAAAGGTTTCCAACCATTTTTAAGATTATGGCATGCATTAAATATTTCTGAAATCACCTTCAAGATATAATGTGCATTAATTAAGTACGATAATTAAATTGGGTTTAAGAGGGCTAAGATTGATAGATAAGTGAAGGTACCTTAAAGAAGAACTAAAGAATTAAATGGGGAATAAGTACAGTTCGATTTCTTTATTGACCCAAGTATAGGGTCATGGACCCCTGGGCGTTGGAGTACAACCTAAAGGAGTTCCAACCAAGCTAAGATGATTGGTTAATAAGTCCACTAAGGGTGCCCATGTCAAGTTCAAAAAACTTGGCGAAGTAAAGCCACTAAGGCAATTACCATGCATAATAAGTAAAGGAAGCCTGGGCAAGTGATGGGAGTGGGTGATGACATACTCCAGGAGCTGTAGGGGGGACTTAAGAGAGATAAGGGATTTAGGATATGTGGCCAATGTCTTAAGTACCTCCGTCGTTTGAGATCATGGCAAGTTTAAGACACCTTAAGGTGTAAGAAATTTCACGTGACTTTGACCATGCTTAAAACCATACTTTGTATCATAGGACAATTTGACTACTCTTGTTACAACCACTATACCATCTAACTTGATATGCCCCTAATTGGTTATCTAAACCTCCCTTTGGCATCGGAATAACTACATAGGAATCATGCCGATTCGAACCCAAGTGTATATGTAGCTTCGGATCTTAACCCAAGTACAATCCTCCTAATTAAAAACAACTATCTTTCTTTCTTTCTCTCTCTCTCTCATTTGGTATGCATGCATTTGCTAGTGATATTAGTTTTCATTTGTCCTAAGCTTGTTTTAAGCAGGTTGAGTATCCTTGATTAATAGTCAAATTGAGTTTTCTCCTTGGCTTTTACCTATTTCACAGATTAAGGTGGTGATTCAATTTTCCTTACAACCTAGCATAAGGGTTCACGAGAGCTCATGCCAATAATTAGACTAATTTCAAAAGGTCATTATATCAAGGTTGAGTTTGCTCACACTAATGACTCCATTTGACTTTTTCAAGATTTAGTATAATAGGATTGAATTCTGGGACGTGTTTTAAAACAAGATTTAAAGCCAATTGTTTGTGTATTTCACATGGTGTTTGCTATAAACATGTTTGAAAACGTTGACACCTAATTTTATCTAGAGATATTTTTTTGTTTTATTTCTTAGATAAAATGGATTTTCTTTCATTTTTTATTTTTTTCCTTTTAGATGGCCTAAAATTGTAGGTTTTTTTCTTGTAGTTTTGATTTTTTTTTGTTTTACTTTTATTTTATTTTTTATTTTAGTCACCGTTGCTAACTAGGAGTTTTCTTTTTATTTTTTTTTTCACTGATAGAAAGATCTGTGAATTTTCGTTCCGAATCAACTAGAAACATCAAGTTTGGCCATACAATCTTTATTTGAAGGAGAAAACTCCGTCAAGAGCTCATAAGCCTCCTTTGCCAAGGCTATGTGAGCAAGGGAATGAGCTAGCCTATTTGCCTCTATAGCAATGTAGCACCTTTCACGCTGTAGTCTTTAGAAGCAAGTCTCTAGTTGTCTTAAGAACTTCCCACGATTCCGAGCGAAACAGGACGCTATTTGTTAATGCTTGAACCACCTGCAAAGTGCCTGAGTCAAGGATGACTTGTTCGAGCGCAAAATCCCGAGCCAGAATCATCCCATCTCGAATCGCCATGCTTCCGAAAAAAAAAAAGGCTCCTGCAACCTGTAAAGAGGAGCAGCTAAAGTTGCTTTGATGCTTCCATTCTCGTCTTGGGTCACAACACCGACTCCTACCTCGCCACAGCCACTGGGCGCAGCATCAGCATTGATCTTGCACCACCTAGGGGCCGGTTTCTGCCAGCGAGAAAGAGCTCGCTGAGTTGTGGGAAGGGAGAGGCACTGAACATTATTAACTGCCTTCGCTATATGCCATCCGATTATAGGTGGATCAAACATCCACTTTTTCATGTAGTATGGTCGGTCGTTAAAACCGCAAAAAATAATTCTAATATTATTAACAACTCAGAATAAATAAATTTGTAGTATAGTAGTGGAAATCAGGTCGAATCCCAAAGAAAATTTTTATCTGAAACTTTCCTCATAGAAAACTTAGAATAAAAGATTTAGAGGATTGTTTGGAATAAAAAAATAAACTAAAATAAAATAAATGATCAGAGAACAAAAATTAAGAAACTTATCAAATAAGAAACCAACAAAACAATCAAGAATTCAAATCTTGGCATCAGTCAACATCTATCACTGAATTCCTACAATTGATTATCGATGTATAGATAGATCAATCAAGACTTTGAATATTCATCGTTGGAGCTATCTTCCTACCTCTCCTTAGTCGTAGTTAATTAGAAAACAAGCGATCTAATTAACCATAATTGCTAAATAACCTAAGACAAGCGTTTTAATTTAATTTAACAATTGCATTACAAATTAGAGAGATCGATGAAACTAAATAATATAAACACAAGCGGCTGCGTTTAATTTAGTTGAATATTCTCCCTAAGACCTAATAATTTCTGAGGCAACAAATCACTAAACCTCAGTTGTTTTATAGATTAGAGAAACCAAACAATTATGGATTTGAATTCTAACCTAGCAGTAGATTGAATTCGAATAACAACAAGTAGGCCTCCTAGCATATAAATGAAACAATCATGAAATTAATCATAGAAGAACATCTAATACTCAAAATATTAATTGAATGAATAAAAACAACTTTGATTTTACAGTGCTAAAGAATTCAAGGTTTCAGTCTCCTTCAACCAATAATAAACAGATCACTAAAAAGAAAAAGAAAAAAACAAATAAGAAAAGCGATAAAAAGAGTTGGGGAAGAGATAGGGAGAAGGAGGGGCGTCCAGCCACGAGAGAGAGAGCCACGACCTGCTGTGCTCCAATTCTAATAAAGGTAACCTAGTGTGTTAAATTAAAAAAATCTCCCTAAAATTTTTATATTTTTTACAAAAGTACCCCACACAAATAAAAAGATTCAAACTAACTAGAAGGTTTCAAAGTTGTGAACCAAGAAATGCTCTAGAACAGTAGCAGCAACTTCAAGCCAAAATTCAACCTTGATTCAGGCATTATCACTCAAAACTGAAATCATGAAAGTTGTATATCTCTTTCTTAGCTTCAAAATGACACCTGAATCGCATAAAACGGAAATTTACAACCAAAGATATGCTCAAAATACCGCAGCTACTTCCAAACCCGCGATGACGCGCAAATGGCGACTTTGATGTTGAATTTGACCCTCTTAACGTGCAAACTGGGTTTCATGGTCTGCATATGATTTGTAGCTCCAGATGTTATCTTTCCATTGAATATAGAATCACTGAATTCCAATCTCTATAGCTCAAGATATGATTTTTCTACCGAAATATCACAAATCTGTCAAAATCTCGAAAGAACACAACCAAATTAAAACTTGTAAAAGTGCGAATAAAATCCACTTTCAATCAATTGAGTCCATATATGCTCTAAGCTATAAAACATACTGAAAAAACATGTTGAAGGTTCAAAACACATTAAAACATACTATATATAAGAGAAATAAGTATAACAAATGTGAGTTTATCATAGTACTTTATTACTAAAACCACAAATGGACCATGCAGTGATAAAGAACATTTCCCACTTCTCCGCAAATTGTAGTCCATGCATCCACTGAAGCCATTCTCTCAAGTTTGCATGTTCCCCTTCAGTCGCATAAAACAACCGCTGTGTATCCCAAACCACCTTCAATACTCGAAAACTCTTTCATAATATGGATGGTTGTCTCTTCCTCCTCTTTGCGAAGAGGGCATTTTGAATCATCAAGTATGTGCCTCCTAGTCGTAGATTTTCAACTAGGAGTCTTCTTTTTTGGTAAAGTTGTGGTATCTATGATTTTATTTTTGAGTTTAAAATAATAAATTAAAAAAATGCTAGATAAATAACTTTTATCTTTTGGAGCCAATTTGAAGAGAAATGGGTAGAGTTGAATAGGGATTGATGTAGTGAGAAATGAAATTGATCAAGGAACACACCTAATCAAGAAGAAAAAAAATGAGAATTCACTCATTAAAATAGAAAAAGGCACGAGAACACCTCAATATTGTTGATCAAATGAATAATAAAATGCAAGAAAGCCTATTTATATGCAAACAAAGAAACCCTAGTCCAAAATTAAAAAAGAAAACAAAACATAACAAGTAATAAAAACCGCCACAAACTTTGGAGGCCCCAATGCCCCTCAAAGTAGTGAATTTTATTGCCAAAAAGTGTAGTCACAAAGGGCAATGTCCCAATGGCATGGTAGAGTGTGAAATTTCCTTCAAATGACATATTATAATAGTCATTCTTACAACTATAACAAATGTTATGGTCTCCAAAAGTTTATGGTCATGCAATGCTTATTTTCAGGGTTTTTTTTTTTATTTTGCACGATCAGACTGCTCCAATAACTCATTCACTAGATGCTCTACATCACTCCCCTCTACTTGAGAAAAACTTAACCTCAGGTTGTTTGGAAAGTCTGATGCAATTGCTGTTTAGAAGAGTTGTAAGGGAAAATATTCGTTATATTAAATGTCTTGGAATTTCTTATATTGTTAGGCAGATCAATTACATAAGCATTGTTATTAATCTTCTTTACAACCTTCTATGAGCCATATTTTCTTCACTGTAGCTTGCCATACGTACCTGCTAGAAACTTCTCCTTTCACAAAAACACCATTACTTGATCACTCACCTTGAAAATATGTTCGTGACAATGTTGAGCAGCCTGTTTATACCTCATGTTAGCTTGCTCCAGTTTCTCTTTAATTTTATCTCAAACCTTCAGAGCACGTACAATGGAATAGAAATCCTTGTCAGAAGTGGTCCATATACACCTTACATGAGAAAGTTTTTTACTGTAATAGGAAATCAGCCTGCATCATTGCAAAAGGACAACACCAATTCCCATGCCACTAGTATCATACTCCATCTTAAAAGAAGCCTCAAAATCTGGGAAGGCAAGAGCTGGCACGGTGCATAACTTCTCCTTCAGCAGGGCAAAGCTCATCTTTGCCTCCTCACTCCAATGAAACTTCCCCATCTTTAAACTTTCTATAATAGGGGAAGTAATGCTACTAAAATAATAAATCATCTACAGAAAAGTCGCTAAACCATGGCAACTATGAACTTCAAAAACTGTGTTTAGTGTAAGCCATTCTTTGATGGCCCAAATCATGGTTTCATCCACCTGAATCCCATGCACGCTGACTACATAGCCCAAGAATAATATCTTGCTAGTCATAAAGCTACATTTCTTTAGGTTCATGTATACCTTATTCACCTGCAAGACTACGAGTACTTGGTGTAGGTGTGAAACGTACTTTGTTTTCAATCCTAAACACCCCACCATGCCCTTATTGATGATATTTTCACAACTCATATTTTTAAAATCATATCAAACAACCAATTAATAGTTGTACACTAAGTACAAAACAATTGATGGCATTGGATTTCGTTTTCCTGGTTGGGAGCCAGCAACAACTTCTGTGTCACATAATTTTCCAGCCTATCACCATTTTCCTTCTAGCTCTCATATTCTTCTTCTTCCCTTATTAAGTCCATAATCAATCTTCTTATCATTCTCCTTAATGGTGGCCACTGGGCTGGGTCGACCTGGGCCCGACCCAGACCCAGCTTGGGTCAAACTCGGCCCAGTAAGGTCAAACCCGAGGCCGACCCAGAATGGATTGGACTCGGATGAAGGCGGAGCGAGTTTGGGCCTAGAAGAGGAGGGGAGCCCAAAGTTGGCAAACCAGCCCACAATTCACACAAACCTGGACCGGCCCATGACTCGGCCGAGCCGAGTCGACCGTTCGCATTCCCGTTGGCAGTTTCAGGTTTTTTCAAAAAAATGGCAAAATTACACCCTCCCCCCCTAACGACTCCAGACATATTCTTTAGACTTTTTTAGCCCCAGTTAACAGCCACTAACGGCTAGTTTTTAAGGGCTTTTTAGGGAAAATGAATTTTTTCTTCTCCTATAAATAGGCAGCCTCCTTCCCACACTTCCTCACACCAATCTTCTCTTCTCCAATCTCCTATAATATTCTCTCATTCTCTCTACTATCTTTCTCGAAGTTTATTAATCTTTCACTAATTTTTCTTAATTGCCTCTTAATCATCTGTCCATTTCTTCAATTATTTTCTTCCACTAATGGCTTCACGAGGGAAGAACTCCGGGAAGGGCAAAGGTGTTGCCTCATCCTCATCCGGCACAGGGGTTAGTTCATTTTTTCGAGGATGTGTGTTTCACAAAAATCGAGGATCGCATTCACAAGAAATTCCCGAAAATGATCCAAACATCGACATGGTGGCATACGACCTTGGCCTTGATAATAAACTCTCTAATGATAATGTTGAGGAAATTCCACCGACCTAAGTCGGTGCCGAGGGGTCCTGTTTGGGTGCATTTTGATCAAGTTTGGGAAGGCGGAACGAGGTATGCCAAGTGCAAGCATTGCAACAACAAATTTGCACACAAATTGAACTCCAGGACAGGCACCCTCACAAGGCACCTGAGCAAAGTCCATGGAGACATTGGTGGCATTTCCGATGGACAAACACAACTAAAGGGTGTTGGCAGCTCCAGCAGTCTAGGTATTTTTCGATTTAATCAAAAAACTGTCAGACAAGGTTTAATTAATTGGATGATGATTACTTAAAAACCATTTAGACAAGCTGAGGATGAACACTTAGAAAGATTCATCCAAGAAAATTTAAATCCTGCTTATAAAAAAACATCTAGGCAAACGGCTAAAAGAGAAAGCTTTAAACTGTATGAAGCTAGGAGAAGTGATTTACAAGCATATTTTTCTACTGTTGATCATTGTCTATCATTTACATCTGATATGTGGACATCTCCAATAGGACAAAATTATTATTGTGTAATTGCTTATTGGATAGATCATGAATGGGTTATTCAAAAACAAATAATTTCTTTTAAATGTATGGAATCTGATCATACGGGTTGGAATATTTTTAACAGCATTATTGAAAGTTTGCGTGATTTTTTGTAGCAGATAAATTTTTGTCTATTTCTTTTGACAATGCTTCAAACAATGATGCGGCGGTGAGAGAATTGATAAAAGAAACAAAACCATCACTTGATGGAAAATTTTTTCATATTTGTTGCTTGTGTAACATTTTGAATTTATGTGTCCAAAATGGTTTACAACAACTACAAAACCAAATTGAGCCAATTCGGAATGCTTTACTTTTTGTTAAAACAAGGAACAAATTGGCTTGTGAATTTAAAATGTTTTGTATTGAAAATGGGGTGAATTTGTCTTGGAAAATGTTTAAAATCGATTGCCCCACTCGATGGAACTCAACATTTGAAATGTTAAATGATGCTCAACCATGGGCAAATCTTTTGACTCGCTTTGTGAACTCAAAAGTTCAAGGCAACTGGTTAACGGACGAGGTTTGGGAAAAATGTTTTAAGTTAGTTGAGTTGCTTAGATATTTTTATGAGGCAACAAACTTTTTCTCTGCGTTTATTACCCAACAGTGCATCAAGCCATGTTATATTTTGTAAACATCGTCTAAGTTTTCCACTAATACAAGGACAATGAGTTTCGAAACCAACTGTTGAAGCCATGCAAAAGAAATGGCTTGATTATTTTCAACAAATCCCACAAATTTATCTTGTTGCATGTGCATTAGATCCAAATGTCAAAATCACGGGTTGTCTGCAATTGTTAGAAGCATATTATCATATATATTTAGGTCAAGCACAAGCTCCTGCACTTGTTATTTCTGCTGAAGCTGACCACAATTTGAGAGAGTTATACAAACTCTACTCCGTTAAGCATTCTGATAAGGTTAGGTCATCCAATCCAACACCCGCTGACATTCCACCTTCTCATCATCATCAAAGTTCAACCCAGCGGTGAGTATCCTCAAACGAATGAGACCCATAAACCCGGGATTGGCAGAATGGGATGATTACCTCCACACTTCATTTGAAAACAATGAGGAAGACATCCTCGAGTGGTGGAAGAACAAAAGAGGAAGATTTTCTATCTTATCCATACTAGTGCAAGAGATTTTGGCAGTTCCGGTCTCAACCGTCGCCTCCGAGGCTGCCTTTAGTGCAGGGAAACGAGTCATCTCAGAGAAACGAGCAAGGCTCACACCCGAAGCCGTTGAGGTTTGTGTTTGCAACCGGGATTGGGCGCTTGCTGCTATAAGGAAACAAGATATTAAAAGCTCCAATAATGAGGTCCTTTCTGATGATGACCAACAAGAGTAGATCGTAGGTTTTCATTACAATTTAAAAAATGTAATTGATCTGATTATGCTGTTAAGCACAGATCTTAAGGTTTATGTTTTCATTTTTTTCCATGGAACGTTGTGCCATTTTCAAGTGTAAGGCACGTTTCAAATTATGTAAGTATCGTTTGGCTTTTTTATTAATAAAATTTACACTGGCGGTGGTGTTTCCTCTAAAAAAAATATATTTCATAAAATTATTATCAAACAACGATAGAAAACATATTAAAATGTTTTTTTTTTTAAATTGGATTAACTCAGCCCAGCTCTGACCCAGCTCGTCCCAGGCCCACCCCGCTTTGACGCGGGCCGTGCCCGGGTCCGGAAACTCGGACCTAGGCCTAGCCGAGTCAGCCCACCGGCCACCACTAATTCTCCTTATCAACAATATTAACATTTTGAAGTGGACACTTGTTAGACAAATGCCCAGGTCCCCCCATAAATGTAATAGACATTAGGTGCTTGTCTTAGGAAATGGCGCATCATTTTTGGGGCCTTTTTATTCTTCTTGACTTGATGCTTCCCCAATGCCTTTTCCTCCTGATGACAATTCCTGCATGGAACAAGTTTGGGTAACATTTCCACCATCTCAATCGAACTCCCTAATCACTCTCCTAGGTAATTTTTGTGAGGAAACTTTTGTCTCTCCCTTTCCTGGACCGAAAGTCTTTCCTTTAACACTAAATTTTGAGCTTCAACAAAAGTTCACATTGACATAATCTCAATTTTGTTTGGAAGTGTAGGTTTCAACTCATCCAAAAATTGTGAAATCATCTGCCCTTTCATCTTTTCCATATATTGCATTAGGAAAACCACACAAACTCCATTGTATAATCCTGGACAAATTCTAACCCTGCCGACACTGCTGGTGTTGCTGAAATAAAATCTGTTCATGGTCTAGGGGTAGAAAATCTATCTGAATCATCCACTTCATCCATGACCATGACCATAAGCTATTCCTTTCAATCTGCAAAGCACCAGCCTCACTTTCCTATCTTCCAAGACCTCAGATTACTCAAAGAATCACTCGACTTTCACTATCCAATTAAGAACACCCTTAATACTAACATCTCCGTTAAAGGTAGGAATGTGCACCCTGAAGCTAAAATTTTCATCATGACCTCCGACATCTTGATTTCTCTGAAATCCATCATAAGGAAGATAATCATCATCTGACTCAAAATGCCTATTGTTGGCCATATGTCCTTGACTCCGAGCGAGAACAAGTCTCTGAACAGCATGTCTTGGGTGGGTTCTTCCCTGGCACGTTGCCTATCTTTATCCTTATCCATGTTGGCAATAGGGTTAAGGGCATCAAGTCTTTCTAGGATATCTCAGAAGCACTCCTCCAATTGATCTTCTAATTGTTGGACAATTCGATGCTTCATCTCTCGCAATGCCTCCTCTTAGTCCTCTAACCTAAGGTTTTCAGCAACACACTATTCATTTATGCTACCATCACCAGCCATGGAGTAGGAGATTCAACCTACTCTAATACCACTTGACTCAACCAAAAATGAAATTGATTAACACGCCTAATTAAGAAGGAAAAAGTGGGAATCCACATGTAGAAATAGCAAAAGCCACTGGAACACCTCAATATTGTTTATAGAATGAAAAATAAAATGTAATAAAGCTTATTTATAGGCCTACAAAGAAACCCTAGTTCAAAATAAATTAGGAAAACAAAAAATAACAAGTAATAAAAATTGACACAAACTTTGGAGGCCTGAATACCCCTCAAAATGATGAAATTTTAACCTAAAAAATGCAATTAGAAAAGGAAAATCCCAAGTAAAGCCTATAAAGTGAAAAATTCCCTTCAAAACAACATATCATAATAGTTAATTTGACAACTATAGCAAAAGTTATGGCCTCTGGAAATTGATGGTCATGCAAGGCATATTTTCATATTTTCCTTTCTGGTTTCGCCTGATCAACTTGCTCTAAGAACTCATCCACTCGATGCTTCATGTCAGTCCTCTCTACTTGAGAAAAACTTGACCTCAAGTTGGCCAGAAGGTCTGGGTAAAGGCTTTTAAGAAGATTTGTATGGGAAAATATCCCCCACATTAAATGTCTATGAAATTCCCATATTGGCAAGCAGATCAATCACATAAGCATTGTTGTTAATATTCTTCAAAACCTTTTATGAATCATATTTTCTTGGCTGCAGCTTACTATACGTACCTACTGGAAATATCTTTTTTCATAAAAACACCATCACTTGATCACCCACCTTGAAAATTTATTCATGATGGTGTTGATTAGTAGCATTTTATAACTTCGGTTAGCTTGTTCCATTTTCTTCTTAACTTCAACCTAAATATTCTGCCACTACTCTACCATATTTTCTGTTGCCTTACTTACACCAACTCAAATCTTCACTAAATCCAAAGTATGCTAGGGGTGATGTGGTATAAACCATTAAAAAGGGGGGCTTTCATGTGGCACTATAAACTGCACTATTATAAGCAAAGTCCGCCTAAGCTAATGCAATATCCCATTGATTTGTCCTATCTCCACAAATGTTGCATATCAAATTACCCAATGTTTGATTCACTAAGCCCGTTCATCTTTCCGTCTAAAGATGGGCAGTTGTACAATAGTTCAAAGAAAAATCAAATATCTTTTACAATGTCATCCAAAAATGCCCCAGAAACATGTTGTCTCGATCTAGTGCTATTGTTTTGGGCACCTTGTGCAAGTGAACAACCTCTTCAAAAAATAATTTAGCAATCCTGCTTATGTCTTATGTCTTTTTACAAGCAATAAAATGCATCATCTTGGAAAACATGTCCATAACAACAAACACAGAATCTACCCTCTTTGGGTTTAGGGTAATCCAAGAATAAAATCCATGAACAAATCATCATAAATATTATCAGGAACAGGTAAAGGCATATACAAACCCATATTCTAGGACTACCCCTTCATATTTTGGCATACATAACACCTCTGCACAAATGTGGATACATCCATATGCATATGTAGCCAATAATAAAGCTCATCAACTGCTAATAAGGTCTTATCTCTTCCATATGTCTAGCTAGGCCTCCTCCATGCAAATCTCAAATCACCTTTTCTCTTAACAAAGTTTTAGGATTACAAAGTTAATTCCTTGTAATAGGAAACCATTATGGAGGTGGAAGTCATTTGCAGGTTGTTGCTTGGTGCACTTCTCCCAAATGCTAGAAAAATCTTCACTGGTAGCATACAACTCCTTCAGCTTGTTAAATCCAACAATATTTTGCCTCAACATCACCAACATCAGTGCAAGTATGAACGGCATTCTTCCTCTGAGTGACTATAAATCAGGATATCATCAAAATATACAACAACAAAACTCCCTATCAATGGTTTAAGTACCTTATTCATCACCCTTATAAATGTTCTCGGTGTATTGGTAAGACCGAATGGTAAAACCAACCACTCATACAACTCATCTTTGGTCTTAAACATTGTTTTCACTCATCCTCAGGTTGAATTCTGATCTGATGATATCCACTATTAAGATCAATTTTTGGAAATATTACTAACCCATGCAACTGATCCAGCATATCTTCCAACCAAGGTATGGGAAATTTGTAGCTAATAGTAAATTTCATTGCCTTTGAACTTTCATGAGCAATTAAGTATAGGGCATAGGTTGAAAGCTTAATGAACTTCTTCACATACTCTACTACAGTCATATCTGCTTGTGTCAGCTGCATGAACTCTGAAATCTTCGGCATCCTATAGGTATTAAGGAAGAACTCAGTATTGAAGGCTTGGTTAAATTGCTCCCACATGAAGCCCTATAAATTTTCAGGCCGCACAATCTTCCATCAATCCTTTGCTTGATCTCCCATGACAAAAGTCACAGCCCCAACCCTCAGTCGGTCATTATACTGAACAAGTTCAAAATACACTTTTATCATTGAAAGCCAATACTTGGCTTCCTTTGGATCACCTTCACCATCAAATTTATCAGGTCGTAACTTTAGAAATTCATTTAGGCCATTCTTGCCATTCCCACCTTGCACACTAACACATAGAAGAACACCTACTTGGCCAAGTTGTCCAATTTGCATCATCAATTGTTGCAGTAATGTGTTAACCACTGTTGTCACATTAGGTTGTGCAGGATGGTTAGCCTGATTTGCTGCACTTCACTGAACGAGATCCATATGCCATTGTCTTGCTAGCTGGGCAATAGGGACATTGCCATCGTTTCTTTCTTCTTCTAGATCTGGAGGAATGATGCGCCTAGGTGCCATATGTCTGTTAAAGATATTCATATCCTTGATTAGAGAGAGAAGAAGAAGATGAAAAAATTATTATCTAAGTGCAACAAAAGTCTAGTCCTATAACCCAACCCAAGCCCTCATGGACTCTTGAACCTATTGCTTTGATACCATCTGTGATGACTTAGGTCTAGAATATATCCACAGAACACTTGCCTACACCACATGAGCTATCATTTGAAAAATGATAAGCGCTAGGTAATCATACTCTAAGACTTAGAGCCATATGTACACATCAGAAATCACATAGGCTTCCCATGTGGGATATGAGGTTTCACAATCTCGCCCACTTATACGCCTACAAGTAGATCCAGAATCGTAAGCCTAGTAGGTGATGGATATGAACCCTACACGAAACAGACAGAACAGAATTGGGCCTCGGCCCGTACATAATCAAAAGTATGGCCTACTCCATCACGGAACCAGGTTTGATCCTATCTGTGATGACCCAAGTCCAGAATCGGTCAACGGAACACCTACCTACACTACATGGGCTATCTTTTGTAAAAAGGATAAGCATTGGGTACTTAGGAATAGACTTTCAATATAAGGAAGTTCTCCTGTCCTATACTGGTGAACTCAACCACATACTTTGAACTAAACCTAGCTCTAATACCATCTATCATGCCCCAAAACTCATCTTGGAAGTTTCGGGACAATGGCACGCCGCGCATTCAAAGAAAATAATATTCCATCGAACATGCAAGGCCACAAATGTTCCAAATAAATCTAAATAACCGTAACTTATAATCCAAACTTATTACTTGTCATTTGGCGTCGAGTGGTAGAGCACTTTAAATCTCATAGATAGTATCTTTAAACCTATGGCATACATTAAATCTAACTTCAATGTTATCTCGAATCTTGAGCTCTTGTAGCCACTCCCTAACTAGCTAACCTTGTGTTTCTTGTTATCTACGTGGGTGGGAAAATAAGAGATAAGCACGAATGCCTAGTGAGTAGCGGGATGTCCACCATTTCATAAAACATGAAAACAATTTATACAATCTATATAACTTAGAGATCAAGTAGGAAACAATCTTATTAAAAATATTATAAATCCAATATTAATTAAAAAAATATAATAAACATATAAATATGTCAGAATATTCATTTATAGGAAAGTCATACTCATAAAAATAAAAAAGTCACATAAGTGCCAAAAACAAATACAATCAACTTTATAATAAAACATGACAAAGCAAATGTGAAAATCATACCTGAAATCATTAGTTAAAACAGAGCAGTTTAAAATAGATAACAAAACATAATATTTCTTAACATAGTAAGTGGGGCAGTCACTGTGACTACACTTTAACTGTTGTAGTATGTCGTGTCAGAATAACTACACTTAACTACTATAATACGTTATGTCATAATAACTACACTTAACCGCGGTAATACTTCATGGACTAACTAAGAACTATCATCGATGGAGCGCCCAAAATGACTAGTCCTAAACAATGCATTGCAAAACATAATATAACAGAATACCCTATATAGAGAGTCCGGAACTACACTTTTCCAGTAGTCGGGTATAGAATCAACACCCACTAAAACAGAATTAAAACATATATATTCATATTTATGAATTTTCAAAATCTAGAGGCCCATAAAAATCAGAAAATCATATTGCCATAATAACATAAGTAAAACATATTTGATCCCATAATCATTAAAACACAAATTACATACTTAAAAACATACATAATACATATGTAATTATTTCTAATATATCTAAATGACAAAACTTCATAATAAAATTTCAAATAATAGAGGTGAAATCTAGAGAAAAGGTCCAAATATCAAATTATTCATACATTAAAACCAAAGTTTCAAAGAACTAAAATTCAATGTGAATTCAATACTTTAAAAATCAATAAATTGGATAACAAAATAATAATTTAAGTTGAGAATGATAGGCGGCCACATACCTCAAATTGCAACTTTTCAACTCCCAAACAAAGGTTTAGTCACCTAAAATAATTATATAAAAGCCTATGTCAAAGCCAAATACATATAAGGAATAACCTAAAATTATTCTCTATCAGTGGCTCAAACGAATGTTTCTGGAACCGAAGAATTTACTGAAGTGGTGTTAAAAGCTACAGGGACTGATATTGTACTTAACCCATCCCACTTCCAGTGAGCAAGTTGTAACTTTTTATACTATAAGGTATCGATGAATCTAGATCTTAGCACAAAGGACCTAAATCGTACTTAGCCCAATTTTGACCAGAAACACAAATTTCTTCACCTCCTTCGCTCGCGCCAGCGAATCATCTGATCGTCACCGAATCAAGCCAAAGCTCACCAAACTTCTACCCAATTCATCTAAACAATTCCAATCATCAATTATTTCTTCTGATATCTAAAATCTATCAAAACTTTACCTAGAATAATTTTATTTTCTTTTGAATTTATATGAATATATTTGACATAGGCGTATCTTAAAATTCTAAAATATAACTCATCAAAATTATTCCTTTTGAATAAGAAACTCCTGAGCTTTGCCTTGGTTTTCAATTCTTGTTTCTTCTCATTTTTTGAAAAAAATCATTACGGCATAAGAGCAGAAAATTAAACATTATTTCTTTTACCACAATGATATATAGCCCAACTCTCTCCTATTGTGTTTCTAACTTTTTCCTTTTTTCTTGTTTTTCACGTTCTCTCTCTTGCTCTCGTTTTTTTTCTTCCACAGCCTACTAAAAAAAAAAAAACCCAATAAATTAACCCTAAAAATAATATCTGTATACACACACGCACGCTAGCCGTCACCCTTTCTTCCTTATTTCGGTTCCTTTGTTTTGTTTTTTTTTTTTCTATCATTCATCCTCAAATTCATTCACTATTTTTGTTTCCACCTATTTATTTGTTTTTCTTGATATATTTTTCCTTCTTTTTTTTTTTTTAACAAGACTAGCAAAGTTATTAACAAACCTACACTGGTATTGGGATATTACATATCCACAAGCATCCATGCCGTTTGCATGGAATAAATAGGAGTCTGTTGAATAACTGATCGGGCCACCACAATACGACTTGAGAGACTTAGCAATTTTACCCACCAACTTATTTACAAGTCTCTCTCTCTCATATACCTTTAACTGGCTCTCGTCACTCATCCATGAATCACCGGCACACCTAAATACATCAAGTCTTTAGTCATAGGGATGCCACAGCATAAACTTCACTTAACAACGTAAGACCATCACCAAAAAAAAAAGTGAGAGATCTCTAGACAATTTTGGCAAAAAGTGATCCGAGTCGAAGACCTAGTGGCAATACGCTGTTGAATCATAATTGAAAACCACTCCATACACAAAAAAAAAAAAAAAGATTTGGCAAGAGAAGTCACCTTGACAAAGGCCTATCCTAAGAAATAAAAATTCTTATCTTTCACCATTCCAAAGCACTGCTAATTCCATTGATGTTACACAGAACTTGATCAACTCAACCATAGCTTCAAAGAAGACAGATCACATAGAACTTGCCTTAGGAATGCGTTACTCACACTATCATAGGCCTTATGCAACTCCACTTTCACTGCCCTCTCCCTACCTTTCTGCCGTTTCATGGACTGGACAATTTCCTCATGCAACTCCCTACGGAAAAAGGACCTGGCCTGTTGGTAGTAGCACGAAGAGAAACCAAAAGAAACTACATGATTTTTTAGTTTTGACTGATCTGAAATCCACTACCTATTAACCTTGAGCGCTGCAACTTTAATGAAGCTTTTGCCATTTCAAGGCAGTCGCATAAAAGATGCGATTTTCTACCTCCTGATTTTACCCATTCTTTCGATCCTTAACTTCTAAAACCATAACATATAGCTCTTTATCCCAAAAAGAGTGCCTCAACTCCTCCTCCAATTGACCCTCCATCTTCTAAAGAACAGATGAGCGGCGGCTATAATATGAGTAATTTTGAATACTTTATATATAGTCAGCATAACAAACATTTTTTGCGGTGAAAAATACTACTGAACACCTTTTGATTCCAATCCCTAATTTTTTTTTACTAAAATATGCTATAACCACTAACAAAGGAGCCAACTTGTCATACCAAAAACTTTTGGAAAAAAAAAACGCTATCAAAATCTTGGTGATTCAACTGGGCCATTTGACAGTGAAATGGCCATAGATCTTTCTTTGGCACCATCTGACAAACAAACTGAAGTACGATAGAGCTATGGTCTGAGTGAATCCTTGGTAAAATAAACAAATGAGCCAATGAAAAAGTCCAACTGAGACCAAGAATTCTACAAGACTAGATCACGAATTCATTCCATCATATCAACTTTCCCTTTTACCTTCCTAAACAGAGAACTTGCTTCCAATTGTAGGTATATCAATAAGTCCAGCTACATTAACTCTACAATGAAAGCATTGGATGCACCAACCAAGATAAACCAAGTCACCGCAATACTCATCAATGGAAATAATCATTTGTGTCACCCATGACAAGCCAAGGCAGTGAAATAGAAATCTCCTTTGATGCCATGACTGGAAGATCTGAGAAACTTGAAGAGGATTATGAGGTGCTTCCAAGTATCGAAGGGATTAAAAATTAACATGAAGAAAAAGCATGTTTGGAGGGCAATTTGTTGGAACAGTGGGGTAAGGAGATAGGCTGTTCTCATGACTTGATTCCTTTTTGTTGTCTAGGGTTCCCGATTGATGCTTATTCTATATCCATAAAAACTTGGGAACAGTTTTGGACAGGTTCAGGTCTAGAATATGTGAGTGCAGACCAAGGTTTATTTTAAGAGCAGGGAGGGCCCCACTTTTAAAATCAATTTTACAAAATTTTACCCCAACATTATTTTTCATTATTTTCTGCACCTGCAGGTGTATCAAAATTACTAGAGAAAATTCATAGAAACTTCCTTTGGAGCAAGAAAAATAATTACAATAAGTTGGAGTAATTTAATCATGTTGAAAGAGAGTGGTGGTCGGGGGCTAGGAGATCTTTGTTAAAAAATGATGCTTTGCTGACAAAATGGATGTGGTGATATGGAAAAGAACATGAAGCGACATGGAGAAAACTTGTCAAGGCGATGTATGCAGGACGAGCGGCTGGTATATTATGGTAATTTTATGAAGAGAGGCTTTCTGATATCGGTTAGTAATGGGAACAACACAAAAAGGGTATAATTCTAAAAGATAAATTCCTAAGGATTTACGTTCTTGCTCTAAATAAAAATGGTGTTATTATTTAATTTGGTTCTTGGGAGAATGGAATTTGGGTGTGGGACATAGACCTTTGAAGACTAGTTTTTGAATGGGAAAAAGATGTTCCTGAGACTTTCATGGGGATAATAGAGTCTAAAGAAATGTATGAAAAGGAGAAGGTTAGATTAATTTGGAATTTTGAAAGATCAAGTGCTTAGTCAATAAAATCTTTTGAAAATGTAGTAAGAAGCCAACCTTCTCAAGTATCCGCTGAAGCAATCAGCATTAGGCATTGGTGGGCACCTGAAAATCCTCAAAGTCTTTGCATCGAAAATACTGCTAAACAGATTACCAATAGCTGAAAGGAAGATTCTTGAAAATGACAACGCTAAGTGCCTAATCTTACGTTAAGGATGAAGCATAAAAAACTGGACGTTCAATGATAAAAAAATGGATTCACATATTGCACAGGATGTTGTTAGATTTAGAGTAGGTTTGTGGATGAAAGCCAAATGGCATGATTTCGATATCTCAAAGCTGGAGTTTTTTATTTGTGCAACAAAAATTGAGTTAAATATCAAAAGGAGTATGGCTAGAGCAATGTGAAGTGGGAACCCCATATGGTGAAGGCAGTTTGAAGTTCATTGTAGATGCATCATTTTCGAATAATTGTGCAGGAGCTGGTGGTTTATTAAGAAACTGCGAAGGATACAAATTGTTCATGTTTTCTATTTCCATAGTAGCACAGCAAGTGCAGAGGAGGCTGAAATTTTAGCAGTCAAATAAAGCCATTAATTGCACTTATATTATAATTGAGAATGACTCGCTGCTGACTATAAATTAGATCTGGGAATTAATGGCAAGACCGTGAAGCTTCGTTGATATATGTAGACGAATTGACATGTTGTGCGCAAGGAAATCTGCCGGTGCAGCTTTAGACATGTTGGCAGAGAGGCAAATAGGGAGGCAGATGCCTTAGAAAGACAAGGAGTATGCAGAAATAAACCTCTGAAAGCATGGATTTGATAGGGAGGCTATATTGTCTAATTTGAAACAAATGTAATTCTTGAGTAGGTCAAAGCAGCTTAAAGTGATTGTGTTAAAATTAGCTTCTTAAGTTGTAGGACGATGGCATGTATTCAAAATAAATAAATAAATAAATAAATAAATTCTTCATGTTGTCATAAGTGCAATCAAGAGATGGTGAATTTGTTGAGTACCAAAAATCACTAAAAATTAATTAT
Source organism: Aquilaria sinensis (assembly GCA_005392925.1). NCBI lineage: Eukaryota > Viridiplantae > Streptophyta > Magnoliopsida > Malvales > Thymelaeaceae > Aquilaria > Aquilaria sinensis. Next base: position 102,445 of record SMDT01000026.1, on the reverse strand, counting down.
TGAACCCTTAAACCAAAATGAAATTCTAAAAGAAATAAATAAATCTATTCTAACCAGAAAATGATTTCGAAAATGATCCTAAATTTTTCTTTAAAAGAAAGCTTTGAAGAATTTTTGAAATCAAGCAACTTCAAACAAGATAAAAGTACAAGTCACCAAGCAATGATTAAGTAGTAGGAGAGAAGCTCATAGACAAGGATTTTATAGAGATTCGGTTTCTCTTCTTGAGATTCTATTCCTTAATTTCCTCAAGTTTAGCAATTGTGAGTTTTCTTCTCTATTATGAATCACAAGAGTGTACAAAAATACACGCTCCTTTACTAGTTCTCTTTAGCACCACCACTCACTAGTTTTGCTAAAAGCTAACTAGAAACCTTTCTAACTCCATTTCCCTTACAAGGAAATAACTCAAATGCTTAAGAGATACTCAGTAAATTCGAGGCTATAAAGTGGTAAGAACAATAAAAGCACTCAAAGCTAGATAAGCGAGTGAAAGCTTAATTCTTGGCAATTCTCAAACTTAAGCTCTTTGAAGATGAAATTTTTTTTCTTGTTATAAAAAATTAATTCTCAAGTGATTCTTAATGTTTTTATACTCCAATGGATGCAAAAGAGATGTTGAAGACTATTGGAATGACAAAAAAAGACCCTTGAAAAAACCGGTGAATGTTGCTATCAATGGCTAGATTGCTCTCACTCAGTTTCACCCAGATGAAAAACTTTCACTCAGTTGAAAATTTGGTCTTATAATGTCACCCAAGGTTTGATCTTCAACGGCTAGATTGCTAATTAATGAGGTGTCAGCATCTAACTTATGTCGCAATCTAATGTGGCATGAATTTTAGATTAATTTTCAAAGAATTTTCAAACCGAAAACTCGTGCGTAAGTCTGGAATGAACTTTTCACCCGGTTGAAAAACTTTAACTCGAGTGATTTTTTGTCCAGAACCAAATGCTCTCGAGTTTGAAAAATTTCTCCAGTTTCAACTTGTTGAAAATATTTCACCCTATTGACACTGTAGCTCTATGTTTTTCTCACTTCTAGACTTCCAAACTTTGACAGATTTTGCACAAAAAAGATTTCTTCTTTCATAAGTAATGCTTGAATCACCATAGTACTTGAAATATATGTAAGAAACATTTTTTCCTTTCAAAGATCAAAACTTTATCAACAAGATACCAATGTGTAACTCTTTAAATAAGGGCTTGAAACACATAAAAAAAAAATATTTTGTTATCATCAAAATCAAATAAATATGAACCATGAGTGGAACAAATCCAACACTTAATCACTAGGCTGCATATAAGCAAAAAAATATTCCACTTCTTTTGACTTAATTTGGCACACTACCCTGATATACTATTTAGTTTCCACTACAAATAGATTTAAGGAGCAATCATTCCATAGAAAGCTAAATTCCACCAGCGAAGCAATTCACAGGAATACAACACTCTTTATCAAAACCCAAATTGCTTACAAGATCCATACCCCCAACCATAGCTGCAATCATCTCCAACAAACAAAGCATTTTTAGCTTATGTTGCTAAATTAGCGTCTTACACATATTGGTATAAAACTTTTTACTGACACTCCTACAATTCCATGTTGAAAACCTCATTACAAAAACATGAAAAAAAAACTGAGAAATGGACAGGTTAAGATTTCTTCTTCATCTTATCCAACTCCATATCATTCCCTTACTTATTCTAAGCCACCACCAAGGGTTCCAAGTTGCTGTCCCTTACTCTTGAGTGTGAAGTTGGTGATTGGTTCTCATGAAAAGAAGGGCTCACTTGTCACTGACTGGCATCTTTGTCCCATATAGCAACAAACTCCCCGATAATCTTCTAAATTCGGACAATCCCACGAATGGGCGTAAGAGGCATACCAATGACCTCTGATGGAGGTAGATGCAAATGTTGTTTAGGCCCATGTCAAGTACCCTAACTTACTAACTGCTGTTAAGTTTCTAGGCCTAACACCGAGTGCATCACTCCATTGTCAAGACTCATTATGAAATGGAGACCTTGCTTTTGAAAATCTTTCCTTTATCTCTTCTTTCTTGTTAAGTTCATGTCCAAGTATGAAATTTTATTGGCCTTAACCCTGTTCTCTTTAAGAATTTTGGCCAAGGCATCTTCCTTAGAAACCAAGGCATCTTTATCTTTATTATCCCCAAGAATACCAAAAAAGTTTCCCTATTGAGCAAGGTCAAGGTTGCCATCCCCTCTATGAAGAATCTACTTATGATTTCAACATGCGTCTATTTATGACAGTCCAAAACTTGATTTTCGATCATCCACAATAGATTGGGCATTCACCTTTACCATATATTAGTTCATATTTGTGTCCTGCTGTTGGTGCCACTCGATTATTTTATCACCCTTCACTATCACTTGGGCCGTGTATTCTAGTTTATATAGACACTCAATCCAATAGCCAAAAGTTCCATATTCAAAATATACAGTGTGTAAACCTACATATACCACTATATGCATAACCACATCTATTAGAACTCGAGGGGTTAGGAGATTTGTGTGGTTAAGCTTTACACAAACTCGAGCATAGTTCTTTGTAGTCTACCAAGTAGTAATGTGATCAACTTTAATTTGTTTCCGTACTAGACTAGTTATCTTAAACAACAAACCTTTATTAAAATAAAGCAAGGCAATTTAGGAAACCTGGCTCAAGTAAAAATGGACAAAACGCTCATTGTTGACGACTTAAAGGCTGGCCTCTATATGTTTGCATGGTGAGATAAAGTCCTATTATCATCCAAGGTCCCCTGTCAACACACTGAGATAATCATCATGATATTTGAATTTAAAGGCGTGAAAACCAAACAACTTCCATAGTGATCTCACCCTTGTACATAATACATTATAGTTGATTGATTTCCCAAACAGCCTCAAAATCATAGTTGATCTCCCTGCCCTCTGCAACCGTTTCATCACTTTATTTAGGAATCTAATTGTTGGAATTTACCCATAAACATTTTCAGATGCCATATACCTTCCGTTCATATCAACCATGGTGCTATATGACAATCTGTGTTGCATAACCCACTTGATAGTTAGGCCCTACCAATCAAATAGTCTAGTAGCTCTATTAGGCTAGCAACCTAACTGTGCATGAATATTAGGCCCTTCCTAAATTTAAGGATTATGTTTGATAGAACATTCAAGGAATATGATGAGTTGTACTTCTAATGGAATACCATTATACTAGCCTATATATGTGGAATAATGAATGAATGAGAAGAATGAGCATAATTCTCATAATCTCTCCCTCCCTTTTCCTCTATCACTCCCTCTTATTTTTCTCTATTTTCATTCTCTGCTCTTTACTCATCTTCTTTTTCTTCCATAGCTCCATCAATTTGGTGCTTTCATTGAGAATATGTTGAAGCTTCCGAATGGGGAAGGCATGATTACCCAGCACAATATACTAGAAAAGAGCATAGTAAAGGTTTCTCAACACCTAGAGACTATATACACGAATTTCCAGCAAAACGCTACTACCATTGAAATTTTTTTTCTTAACATAGCCCACTTAGAAATCACTCCCTTTTCATAAGCCATCCAATTAGACATAGTCCTCAAACTCGCCCATATGGAGAAACAAACCACTTCAACTCCTTTACTGCTCCCTCCCATTTCCTCACTAACAAACAATCAACCAACCCTCTTGCCTACTCCGAATACCCCTCTATTGACAACCCTGCCTACAACTAAAAACCCAGATTTCTTAGGTCTATCCTTCTCTATTGAACCTCCACCATACGCTTTGCCCTTCCTTCTTCGGTTGAAGATCTTTCTCTTTACTAAAGAAAATGTCTTAGGCTTGTTTTTCTGAATCCAGAAATTCTTTTCATATCAAAACTCTCTTTTGGAGTAAAGATCGGAGATTGCAACTTTCTATGTGACATGTCTAGCACTATTGTGGTACCAGTGGATGTTTGCAATGCAACAGCTTACTACTTAGGAAGCCTTTGCTCGTAACATGGAGTTGCACTTTAGGCCGTCATCCTATATCAACCATAAGGCAACCCTTTACAAGCTACAATAGGCAATAATTATTTGGGCATATATGGTTGAGTTTGAATTCTTATTCACCCGAACCAAAAGGTTCACCAATTAGAATTTCCTCAATTGCTTTAATTTAGGGCTCAATGATAAGATCTAGAAGAACTTATACTCCAACCCACTTCCTTGCCTTAAGCCATAGCTGTGGCAAAGCTTATGGAAGATATGATCCTTGCGGGTCACCAACCGCCAATCCACCACAATCCATCGCCATCTACCTCGCCTCCTTTCAATCACAACCCACCAACCAAAAAATCACTCCCCTTCCCTAAATTACCTATCTAACATTTAATGCCAACAGAGATGACAGGTCAATGGGAGAAAGGCCTTTGCTACAATTGTGATGAGGATGAAAAGGGCGCATTATAGTACACAGATCCATAGCTCTTAACATTTTTTGATCCTCCTCACTTAACAGTTGAAGCGGTAGAGCAACTGACCATGTTACTCTATGCCATAGAAGGCCAACAACATCATCAACAATGAAAATTGAAGTATTCAGCAAGGGCAAAAGGGTCATGGTGTTAATATATAATGGGTCAACATATAACCTCATTCAAGCCCAAATTGCCAAAGGTCTGGGCCTACCAATTTAACCCACAGGACTTAGCATCACAGTAAACATCAGATCTTCACTGGAAAACCTAGGTAAGTACAACCATGTACCACTTAAGTTGGGCCATACAAAGTTTATTATGGATTTCCATTTCTTACCTATTTATCAGGTAGAAATAGCATTTAGTGTCCAGCGACTCTCTAACCTGGGTCTAATTCTCTTTGACTACCAGAAACTATTTATGAGGTTTATTTACAATTTAAAGCAAGTCACTCTTCACAAGATTAAAGAAGTATCCCTCTCACCTATCTCTTATAGGTAGTTCCTTCTAGGGGTAAAATCAGATGGAATAGTAGCCCTCTTCAGACTATCCTTGACTTCTCTATCCTTTTTAGTAAAGAAGTCAGTGGAAGCTTTTGTGCTCGCCGATAAACTTCAATCCTTATTAGAGCAATATAAAGAAGTCTTTGCTACCCCGACTAGCTTCCCTCATCCTCTTCTTATTAATCATTGAATTCTGATCAAGCTAAAGGTTTCCCTTACATGTATGAGTCCCTACAGATACCCATATTTTTTGAAAGGGTGACATTGAGAAATTGGTGTAGCAAATGCTTAATGAAGAGATCATCTGGCCAAGCAATAGCCTTTATTCTTCCCTAGTTTTGCTCATTTGAAAGAAAGATGTCTGCTATAGTTTCTATGTTGACTATCGAGCTCTCAATGCTGTTATTGTGAAAAATTAATTTCATATTCCCACTGTGGATGAACTCCTGAATGAGCTTTATGGGGCCAAATGTTTCTCAAAGCTTGACTTGTGAGTTGGTTATCACTAGCTACAGATCTACCAAGATGATTTTGAGAAAACCGCATTCTAGACACACTAGGCCACTTGAATTTTTGGTAATGTCATTTAGTCTCTCAAATGCTCATTCCTTTCAAGCATTAATGAACTCTGTGTTTTGGCCTATATTATGCAAATCTGTGCTAGTGTTCTTTGATGATATTTGAGTATATAGAAAAACTAGGGATGAGCATATTGGACACTTAAAACAGGTACTAGAAATTCTTAAGCAACATTCACTCCATGCCAAGTTATCAAATTTGTGTTCAACTGGACTTTAATTGCCTATTTGGGGTGTATAATTTCCAAATCATGCATGGATGTAGTTCCAAATAAGATTCAGGTAATATGAAACTAGATATAACCCATCACCACTCAACAGCTCCTTTGGTTCCTTGGACTTGCTGCCTATTACAAAAAATTTACGCCCGTTTTTGCCACAAAGGTTGCACCATTAACAAAACTATTAAGGAAAGATGCCTTCCTTTTGATAACCCAATTAGTCACTGCCTTTTGCACCTTAAATGAAACACCGGGGACCATGCCTGTACTAAGACTGCACAATTTTTTAGAGCCATTTATGATCCAGATAGATGCTTTATAGATAGGAGTGGGTGTAGTGCTATCGCAACAAGGACAGTCCATTGCTTACTAAAGTAAACAAATCAAGCCCAAGCTGTAATCCTCATCAACCTATGTTAAGGAAACGTATGCAATTGTCAAAGCTATTTAGAAATGGTAACAGTACCTAATAGAACAATAGTTCATCATCCAAATGGATCATCAAAGCGTTAGAAGCATGATGGCCTAGGCTATCTAAACACCTTAGCAACAACAATAGATTGCCAAGTTTATGGGTTGTTACTTTGAGGTACATTAGAAACTGAGCTACGGGAGTGAACTTGCAGACACCATTCCTCGAATCCCAAAAGCTTTTTGTCATGCCTTATAACTAGAGTCAAAACCAGTTTTGACCATTCTACAGGCCCTGAAACATTTCATTTCACAACATGAACCGACTACTAACTTACCTTGGTTTATTCAAACAAGCCTACCAGTCACCTAGATGTTTTTATTCGAGATGAATTGATCTTTTACAATTGAAGAGTTTTCATTCCTACAAATTTGGCCCTCTAGCCCTTGATTATGCATGAGTTCCATGGTTTGCCTTTGGGTGGGCATGCTAGGTTCCAACTAACTCTAGCATGCATTATTGCTAATTTTTATTGGCCAAGTATGTGCCAACAGATCAAGAAGTTTGTGGAGCAATTTTCTATATACCAACAAGTCAAGCCTTTGAATACCGCCCTTTAAGGCCTGCTCTAACCCTTTCCCATCACCAGCAAAGTGTAGGACTATATTTCCATGGATTTTATCATCCATCTTCCTTATTCTGCTGGTAAGTCACTTGTCCTAGTTGTGGTTCATCATCTAACTAAATACACACATTTTTGTGCTTTAGGAGCCCACCGTATTACCCCCTTAGTTGGAAGAGATTTTTATTAAAGTTGTGTCTAGACTTCGCGGCTTTTGGCAAGAACACTTCAAGCTTCAGGGAACCACCTTTGCTATTAGCAGTACATGCTACCCATAGCAGATGGCTAGACCAAGTTGCTCAATCACTACATAAAAGATTATTTGAGATGCTTTGTTGCCGATCACCCACAAACTTGGGAAAATTTTCTACCATGGGCTGAATATAGTTACAACACCATGTGGCATTCCTCCATTAGGGTGATGCCTTTTGAGGCACTATACAGACGACCCCTTCCGTCCCCACTAGATTCTATCCAAGGATCAAGTTCAATGGCATCCATTAATGAACTCCTTACTAAGTGTAGCCACATCATAGCTCTGCTACAATTCAACCTCAGTCAAGCACAACTTAGGATGAAGAATCATTTTGATGCCCAGCGCATTGAAAAGCATTGAATTAGTCTTCATGAAAATCTACTGCTAGACTTCAGAAACAAAAGGTTTCCACACAAGCTAGCCAAACACTATTATGGCCCTTTCCAAATATTGGAGAAAATTAGGGTAGTGGCTTACAGACTAGACCTCCCACTTGAATCCAAAATTCATAATGTCTTTTACATATCGCACTTCAAACATTGTCATGGTGATCTAATAGGTCATCAAAGCTCTTTTCCCTCTGACTTCATTGGTTCACATCCAGTGCTTCAACCTATATAGATATTTGGACTCAAAAAGGTGTTACAACATGGTTAATTTGTACCTTAAATCCTAGTACAATGGAACACTCAGATAATCCAGTAGCGTTACTGGGCTGGCAACCTAGCTGCACTAGAGTACTAGGGAAATACGAGTCCCTAATAGATTTAAGGATTACATTTGATAGAACATTCAAGGAATATGATGAGCAAAACTTCTAAAGGAATGTTGTACTAACCCCTATATTTGGAATGATGAATGAATGAAAAGGGCAAGTAGAATTCACATCATCTCTCCCTCCTTCTTCCTCTCTCTTCCTCTTATTCTTCTTTATTTTCCTTCTCTGCTCTTTATTCATCTTCTTCCTTTTTTGTAGCTCCAACACTCTACTATCCTGTCAAGAACTATGTCCTTCATTGGCCTTAATCTTATTTATGCTCCACTCCAACCCATCAGTTTCTTCCACCAAAAGTTTTACACCGACAATAGTCTTACTCATAGCTGTTCTTGGATTTCGATTGTCGAGCTGTTCCGAAGGAAACAAAAACTCAAAACAGTCAATCAAACTTTCCCACCACTAATTTCCTTTTGATAGAGCATGCAATCAAAATCGAAGGAAATCCTGGTGCCAGCAAGCAAAGTGCACAATCAAGTCCTGACATGGACGGCCAGAAAAAATGAAGCTACGGCAACAATGATGAGGCGACAAAATGGTGAGCTAAGAATCCACTGATGTAGGAAATTTGGTGGATGGAACTTCTAGAAAAAGAAATCCGACAAAGATGATCATCTCAGCCCATCGTTTTGTAGCTTGAATCACTAGCAAAAGGGAAGGATTCGATAGGGAAGAACCCAAACCAGTAGCGGAGCCACATAAGGGCGAAGGGTGCTATTGTCGCCCAAAAAGTTTGAAAGTTTGTAAATATTAGGTACTAAGTTAGTTATTTTGTAAGAAGTCAAGGACGAACTGTAAATTTTTTCTCCCAAATTGGTGAAGAATATTGAAAAGATAAGTAACACCAGTAGTCCTAAATCTTTACTTTTCATTTTAAGTTTGTCCTTAACCTCTCAAATATTGCATATTCATCCCAATTATTGCCTGGCATTGCAAATTTACCCTTTAACCAACAGTTAATGTTGTTAGTGATGGGAATTGGGATAAATATACAACAGTTGAGAATTTAGGGATTAATTTACAATAAAAGGTAAACATTTTAAATAATTTTTTATAAATAATCATTTAAATAAAATTTTTTTCTTAAGTTTTGGCTGTTGCTAGTCTTACCTTCACCTAGCCCCCCAGTCTAAAAACTTGGTTCCGCCACTAGCCTAAACCCTCTAGCTGGCCTTAATTGTTTATTATGTTCTTGTCTGCAGTTGAGGACCCAAGTTCAAGGGCTACATGGTACAGAGATGATGTGTAACAAGATGGAATGGGCATGTCTTATTCTTTTGTCCTGTCACAAACTCTAAAACCAGACTTTAGGTACCTTACAAAAATTGCCGCTTAAGGGACAAAATCATGCAACGTACGACAACAGTTTAAAATGTTGATAAAATGCATAGATTTATACACCGCAATTGCTGCAACAAGTATTTTTTTGTCATTACAAAATCTAAAAACAAGCTTTAGCTCCCTTACAAAAATTTCCGCTTAAGGGACCAATCACGCGAGCTACGACAACAGCTTAAATTGCTGATAAAATGCATAGGTTTGTACACCACAACTGTTGTAACAACTATTTTTTGGCCTATTTGAATAGAAATGAAGATATAGTAGAAATATTTAATATCTAAGATTTTTAAGATATCTATTCTCCTATTTGAACTATTTTCTAACTAGTATTCTTTATTAAGAAACTTTTAAGAAATTTTTTTCACGACATTTCGTAATTTCTTTCAACTGCAAAAAAAAAAAATGAAAGAAAGAAAATTTTGTCTAGAATGGATTTTTCATCAGTGATCAAAATTATAGGTTATGCTATTTATTGTGATAAAACTTTAAAACATAGTATGGTTTTATATTTGAGAAAATCTCTTGGGACATGTGTGATCGTCATTCATTGTTTTTTTGGGTAATTGTGATTTCTTAACCTAATACTATTCTAACTAAAGAAATGCCGAAATTTTTTCTTGCTAAAACAAAGAACTAAAATTTTATAATAATAAAAAAAGCAAATCACTTGGTACTTTAAAACATTATATATGTGTTATTAGATTATGGTAAAACTCAGTGGGGCCTCCTAGAATTTTTTTTGGTCATATTAGGGTCCTCTACATCCTAAATTGTTAATAGTCTCCTAACCCCAGTACTAAGTCTCAATATTAGTTACTTCTTCAATTTCCTCATTAGGTTAGACAAAAAAATATTGACATGGCATAAAATTGAAAACAGGTTAATGCGGCTTGCTTCTATGTGGGAGAGGTTAAATAATAAGTTATTTAATGCATTATTCTTAAATTTGGCAAAAGAGGCAAATAAATCACTGATCTTTTCGCCTCATCGTATATCACCCATTATAGTTTTTTTACAATTAAATTGCCCACTAATGTTATTTTTCAAGCCGAATTAGATCATTTTCAGAACTTTGTCCATGCTAGATGCTATTGTTGGACTATTTGCTGATGTGGCTATCATACGTGGGCTCACATGTAGCAACTTTTTCTTATGTGGGAAATAGGTTGTAATGTAAGTGCCCAAAAGACTTAAAGGAAAGAATTTGGAGGACCAATTAGAAAGTTTTACCAGTTAGAATTTGAATAAATTTCTCTGGCGGAATTTTCACCAGGCGATAAGTGAAACCACCAACCTTGTTTGGGCAAGCTTCAATTTGGAGGAGAATGGTAAGGAATTCTTCAGGGATTTAGGGAATTACTCAACCGGGATAGTGATTTGGTCTATGATTGAGAGGGATATTGACTGAAGAAAGGGATACACTAGCGATAGAGGACTGAGATATTGACAAAGGCGACGATGTTGTAGTGGGCGGTGGATCGCAGGAAAGGTGATAGATCGAGGGGAAGAAGATCGTTGGCAAAGCATTGACGTTGATGGAGAAGATGTTGACAGAGGTGTGGGACGTGTGAAGATGGCGGTAGAGGATGGAAGTAGGGGATGGCGATGAAGAAGCGGCGGGGATGGTGTATAGAGGATGACAGCAGAGGATGGAAGCAGGAAATGGCTGTGGATGAGGGTTGCGGGGGATGGCTCGAGCACTAAGGTTGAGGAATGGAAGGATTTGGACCCCACTATTATTACTTTTAGTTTGGGAACCTATGTGCAACAATAACTATAGTTGAGGAACACATGTTATAATTTTCCCAGGATGATGTGGCTTTTTTATTTATAGACTTAACAGAATATTTTCAAAAAATGAAATATTCTCTCCATTAAACTTATAAGTGGCAAAACTTATAAGTGGCAAATTTGCTTATAAATCCAAAACAATAATATTAGATTTCACTCAATCATAAATGTTAGTGGACTATTTAACTAGTAAAAAAAAACTATGGTGTGTGATATACGTTGAGGCAAAAAGATCAGTGACTTATTTGCCCATTTTGCCTTTTTAATTTTGTTGATTTTTCACTTAACTTCTATATAATTGAAACTCTATAATATAAAAAGCCCAAATAGTATTTTTAAAGTTTTTTAAAATTTTATATTAAATTTCATTTTATTAGTTTGTCTAGGGAAAAATTTGTAAATAATTAATGAATTTCTAGAAAAACATTAATTCAACTAATTATTAGGTGGATAGAATATAAGCTTTCAAATGACATTAGTTCTGGATAAAAAAATAAAAAAATTGGAAATAATGAATCTTTGTGATGAATTTTTGAATCTGAAAATAAAAGAGCCAATCTCATTAAAAAGTGATAACTTTCAAGGGAAAAATTCAAATATTATGTGTTCTATTTTTTGCATGTTTTATGTTTTTTAAATAAGAAATATAATTTGAAAACTTTAGTATATTATAGATTTATATAAGTTATTTCAATAAAATTAATTCTTACTATTAAAATTCTAGATAATTACTGTTAAATGATTTGAAGTGTTTCGATTTTTGTACTATATTTCATAAGATTAAAAATGAAAATTAATAAAATCTTTTACCCCAAGGATAAATTTTGTTACTTTTTTCCAATTTTATCCCATGAAAAGCCAGTTGCACAACTGTCACTTTTGAATGTCTAGTGACTTGATAATTTTATCAAAGTTTTGGTTTCAATTTGAAAGTTTTTTAAGGAAAAAATTTGAAACTTTTAAAAATTTATAATAGGTTTTAGGGAATTAGATTTCTATAGGCAGCTAGGCATCCATGTTTCAAGCTCACTATAAGAAAAGAGCTATATTTCTGATGGCATAATTTTTAATCGCTAAAGCCTGTCAAAATTTTCTGACAAAAGGCCAACGCAAGATTTCTGATCAATGTTTCCTGAGGGGCGTTGTTGATAAATACTCCCTCCGTCCCAAAAGTTTTGCTCCATTTGTTTTTGGCAATTAATCTATGATTTTTTATTTTTAACATTCTAATATATAAATAACAAATCTTTGTATATGAATGATAATTCAAGGTATGTAGTTTCTAAATATATTTTTTTTGATTTTTTCTAACAAATAATAATATGAATAAAATTGAGTCAAAATACAACAAAAAGTCAAATGTATCAAAATTTATGGGACGGAGGGAGTAGTTACCAAGGGCTTGTTGTTGAAAAATACCAATGGAACTCCGCCAGAAAATGTAGGTATGCCTTCAGGCCCCATTTCAAAAGTGTGTCATCGGTTTTATTCCTGACAACTACCCACTGAGACACCACCGATCACCATTTGGATGGTGAGCCACTAGTACATTTATGATGGTTGACCATTGGAATATATCTGGTTACTATGCGAAGGTATCCTATTTGTATGATCCGGATAGTTGCCTGACAGGAAACCTCTTATTACTATTCAAATGATGAACCACTAATACATTACCAATGGCTGACCATCAAAATATCTTTGATCACCATTCTAACAGTGTGTCATAGATACACTCCTAACAACCACCTGATGAAAATAATGTGTTTATATTAACATTACTATTTCTCTACTAAATGCACCATTTAATTGGTGTTATGTTATATACATAGCCCTTCAGTATAGAGGAGAAGAGTTCAAAAACTTCAACGATTTTCCATGCTCTTGAGCCTGTTCATCATCTTCTTGTGAGACTGAGATACCTTTTTGGGTTTTTTATGACACTAGTTCTCAATTACCTTTCACATGGTTGCTCACCCCACCTACCCTCTGTGTGTCTAGTTTAATTTGGTGATCCCAATAAGTTCAATGCCTATTTCTTGTAGAAAATTATTGATGGAGCTATTTAGACACTCAAGGCTTCTAGAATTGAAGCATTTGGGGTGGTTTTTCATTTGTCAAATGCAGAACAAAGAAGAAATTTGATACAGAAAAATGCTATGGTTTAAGGCGCAAATGTTCAATGTTTGTTGATTTCCTGCTGCATTGTGTAGAGGCTCAAGACAACCTTTGTTCTCACATCAGTAGAATTCTGTCTATGATTCAAAATTGCTTCTTACCACTCCATTCATTGGTGAAAAGATCAAGAAGGCAGCTTTTTGTACTTGGCCCCCTAAGCCCCAGGACCTGATGGGCTTCCCCCTCTGATATTCAAAAAATAGTGACACATTCTGGGCAATTCTCTAATGAAGGCGGTGATATCTTTTCTTAATAGAGGTTAGATTCTTAAGCAGATTAATCGCACATATATCACTCTTATCCCAATGAAAAGAGGAACTCATCAAATTGTAGACTTTCGACCCATCAGCTTTTGTAACACGCTCTACAATGTGATCTCTAAGGTCATGGTCAATAGATTGAAACCCATCATCTCCTTGCTAGTGTCAGAGTTTCAAAATGCATTTGTTCCGAGATGTCATATCTAGGATAATATCATCATTTTTCATGAGCTCTTGTAAGCAGTCAAGCACAAAAAAGTTAATTATGGGCCTAGAGGGCCAAGGGAAGTTCTGAAATTAGACATTCATAAAGCTCATGACAAAATGAGATAATTATTTGTGTAAAAAATTCTTCGGTCTATACAGTTTCCCGAGTCTTGGGTATCCCTGATCATGCAATATATTTCTTCTATTTCGTATTCCATGTTTGTCAATGGTAATACTACTAAATGGTTTATGCCACAAGCAGGATTAAGGGCGGGATCCTTTGTCTCCATACTTGTTCATTTTGTGAGTTGGTGGGCCTCAAAGTCAGTAGATCTGGATCCTCAAACAATTATCTATTTTTTGCAGGTGATTGTCTTCTTTTCTTCCAACCTTCTTAAGTGACTATTTCTACCATTGACAATATTCTGCGGTTATACTAGAAAGCAGCAGGTCAAGAAATCAATTTCTCTAAGTCAGGATGGACGTTCAATCATAGTATACTACAGACCCAAGTGCGTAATTTTTGTAATATTCTTCCTCTTAAAATCAATGTTGGGATTACGAATTATTTAGGGGCCCCTTTATGTTAGAATCTTTCTAGCACTTCATTATTCCAATTTTTTATGGATAAGTTTACCAGTCACTTCAGCAGCTGGAAGCATAGAATGTTGAACAACGCTAGTCATTTAACACTTATTTAGTCTATGTTATCTTCTCTGCCAGTATACATTATGTCTTTGTTCAAAGTCCCAGTTATAGTTTCAGATAAGTATCCCGTAATATGGCCAATTTTTGGTGGTTTAGTGTTTAAGGCTAAAAAGGTTGCCACCTTAAAAATAGGTAGCTTCTAATGCTTCCTAAAGGTAAAACAAGCTGAGATTTGAAAGATATTTAACTTTTAAACCAAGCTTTCCTTACTAAAACCTTTTGGAGAATTTTCAAGGGCAATTACGCTACATTGGTTTATAAGGTTTTGCACCCTAAATATGGCAATTCTCAGTCTATCAGGGTTGTCAAAAGTAAAGGTAATGTCTCTCCCATCTGAAGAGTTCTTTTACATGGACGATGAGGCATGTTAGGATTGGATCACAAATGGATGAAAAGTGATGGTAAATCAATCTGGCTCAGGTATGATTTTTGGCTTATCGAGATTGAGAGTTTAACCCTCTCTTTTTCTCCTCATCTGGTTAATGTAGGCCCTGATTCAATCTGATGGATGAGAGATCTTTCAAGGAGCATTTCTTTTAAAAAGGTTATGCAAACCAAGTCATCAATAACCCATCAATCACCCAAATTTGAATTATAGATCTCAAAGCCTTTCTCGGGATCCTAGGTTTTTCAAGGTTATTTAGAGGGTCTGGAGCTCTTGTCTTCCACATAAGTTCAAAGGTTTTCATTGGAAATGTCTCCCGAACAGCCCTCATTCTTCTATTAATCCTTCAACACAAGGTTCCAACATTATTCCTCATTGTCAACGTTGTATTTTTGCAAAGGAATCCTTGTTTTAGATGTTTTGGGGTTGTCCAGAATTAATGAACCTTTGTGTTAATTTCTACCCTAATCCTTATACTAATCATCATCAGTCATATTAGGACTAGTTGCTTAACATGCTTACTTCTAAGGATAAATGAGACCAGGATTGGCTCTTTTTCCTTATGGTTTCTAGATCATTTGGCTAGGCAGGGATGAGCTAAATTTTCAATTTTTTTGTTTCAACATTAATTCATTGCAGGTTAGAAAAGAGGAAATTATCAAGTTCTTGCAAACCTTTAGATCTTTTAAGATCCAGGATTCTTATTTCTTAACAGCTCATCCTAATCCCTCATGTCAGATCTAGGGTATAAGTAATGGTTTCCCCTAATAATTACTCCTTTTACCTTTATAATCAATGGACCCTGGCTTCTAGGTATTGGTCTAGGTGTAGTTGCTTGGCTACTGATGGGCACAAAGTCCTTTCTAATCTTTTGAGATGGTCAACTTCTTCATTCCTGTGCTTTTGTTCTTGAACCTAAACTTCAGGCCATCCAAGGAGCAGTTCAGTCTACTTTGAGGTTTGGTTTAAGTTTTATTACCATTCTTACAAAATGCTCACAGACTTTGGCAATATTACTTGGCTCTTTAGTTGTTCACTCTAACCTGTCTAAGTTAGCTTAATCCATTAGTACCACCTTAGAGAATATAGATCACTATGCTTTGGTTTTTTTTACTCTCCAGTGTGTTGCTCATATGCATGTCCTAGCTTCTACTTTGTTTCCTTAATCTCTTCACTTTATTGCTTCTATGTATCAAAAGAAAAAGGTGCATTATCTCATAATTGCTATTTTGGTTTCAAAAACATGAAAAAAGTTGATGTAAATTTGTATTAGATTTAAGATTGTTTGACTTAATAACTTTTTCTCATCATGTTTTGAGGAAAAAGACTGTTTTGCGGTAGTCCATTTTGATATCTAGGGTTCGTCTTGAGTTTCTTCAAAACTTGGTTTCCATTACTTTGTTATTTTTGTTGATGATTGGTCAATGATGACTTGGGCTTTTCTAATGAAAAAATGCTCTTAGTTGTTTTTTATTTTTCAATCTTTTTGTTCTAAAATTAAAACTCACTTTAATGGTCCTGTCCATATTCTCAGAAGTGACAATGCTAGAGAATATTTTTCTCAACCTTTTAAGACTTAGGTGAAATGTTATGGCATGATTCACCAATTATCTTGTTTGTTCCCATACACCACAACAAAATGGCATTGCTAAAATGAAAATTGGGCATATCATAGAGGTTGATCAAACCTTACTAATTGACTTGAAATTACCTAAAGATTTTTGGAGTAATGTTGCCCTTACTGCTTGCCATCTCATTAATAGAATGCCTTCTACCACCCTCAAAGGTCAAATTCCTTACACATTTTTGTTTCCTAATACCCTCAAAGGTCAAATTCCTTACACCTTTTTGTTTCCTAATACCTTGTTGTTTCTTTTTCCACTTCATATTTCTTTTTGTGCATGTTTTGCCCACCAACTCCAACTAGGGGAGGACAAACTAGCTCCACAAGCTATCAAATATGTTTTTCTTGGTTATTCAGGGTCTCAAAAGGGCTATCATTGTTACAGTCTCTCACTTAAAAGATTCTTTGTGTGTGCAAAAGTTACATTTTTTAAAAACACTACATAATTTTCCAACCAGCAAAATGCTAGAACTTTCCATCATTGTTTGCCCTCCTTATTTGACAATGTTTCTACTAAACCACTTGACATTGCCAACCCTTTTTATCTTGATCAGTTGTCTTGACCATATTTCCAAGTTCATTCTTGATGACCTCACCAAATAGTATATGGTTCTACAGATAATTCTTCTCCACCAATACCGGAATTATCTCCAAATCCATATGACAGTAACCTTAACTTACATATATCCTTATGGAAAGGTAAACAATCTTGTACTAAACAGCCCATTTTTAATTTTTTTTCCTTTAATCATTTATCCTTTTCATACTGCTGCTTCCTATCAAGCAAGGATTCCATGTCTATTCCTAAGAGTATAACAGAGGCTATGCAGCACCCTGGGTGGAAGCAAGCTATGCAAAAGGAAATATATGCTTTATGGTCTAATGGGACATAGGAACTTGTTACACCTCATCCTGATGCTTCAATTGTTGGCTGTTAATAGGTAGATATTATTAAGACTTACGTTGATGGGTTGATTGAACAATTCAAGGCTAGCCTTATTCCAAAAGGTTATACACAAGTTTATGATGTTGATTACCTTGAAACATATTCTCCCATTCCAAAGATGGCATCGGTTCATATCTTAATTTCCTTGGTAGCAACTTATTTTTGGCCCCTTCATCAACTTGATATCAAGAATGCATTCTTGCATGGCAATCTCAAATAAACAATCTATATGAAGAACCTTAAGGGTTTGTTACTTAGGGGGAGATTGAGAAAGTGTACCTATTAAAGAAATCATTATAGGGGCTAAAATAGTCCCTAAGAGCATGATTTGGATTATTCAGTTTAGCAGTAATAAATTTTGGTTTCAAGTAATGTGGAGTTGATCATTCGGTGTTCTATTGGCACACAAAATCCTATAAAATTCTATTGAATGTTTATGTTGATGATATTGTCATTACCGATGCTAATCATAGTGGAATTTAGAGTTTTAAAGAATTTCTATAAAAGCAGTTCCAAATGAAAGATCTCAATAAGTACTTTCTAGGAATTAAAGTTGTGCGATCTAGAAATAATATTTTCCTTTCCCAATGTAAATATATTTAGATCTATTAGAAGAAATTGGTACACTAGGATGTAAACCAGTTGATTCTCTAATGAATCCTAACACCAAACTTAATGCTAGTCATGGAAAACTTCTTGAAGATCTAGGGAGATACAGAAGTTTGATTAGGAAATTAAAATATCTCACAGTTATAAGACTAGACTTCTCATTTTCTATGAGTGTGGTGAGTCAATTTATGCAGTCTTCTCACACTAGCCATTGGGATGCAACTATTCAAATCTTGAGATATCTCAAGCATAGTCCTAGTAAAAGGCTCTTATATCATAATCATAGGCACTATTCAATTCAAGCATACAGTGCTGCCGATTGGGTTGGTTCTAAGACTGGTTAGGGATCTATACTAGATTTTTTGTTTTTGTTGGTGGCAATTTGATTTCTTGGAAAAGTAAAAAATGGACAGTGGTTTTTTGTTCAAGTGCAGAATCAAAGTATAGAACAATGGGCACACATAACCTATGAACTTGTTTGGGTAAAACATATGTTACAAGAGCTTGGCTTTCAACAAATCCATGCTACGAAATTAATGTGTGATAATTGAGCATTTGCATTGCCTTTAATCCAATTTTTCATGGGAAGACAAACTATATTGATGTGGATTATCACTTTGTCAAGGAAAAGTTGCAGGAAAATGTAATAAGGACGATTCATGTAAAGTTTGAAGATCAATTGGTTGACCTCTTTGCCAAGTTATTAGCTAGAAATCGCGTAACACAGCTTTGTAACAAGCTTGGAGCTTATGATGTCTATGCTTCATCTTGAAGGAGAGTATTAAAACTTATAATTGATCAAAGGATTTCCAGGGATTTTAATTGATTAGGAGTGATTATGGGGCAATTGTCTGTAATTGATATTTACCGTGTATGAATGGGTTGATCTAATGTAAAAGGGTTAAGGGAGCTGCGGACAAAAGCAAGCTCTCAGAACTTTTCTCTCCTCTTTTTCTCTCTAACAGTTTTACATGTTTGGTGAAGTCAATTAATGTAGCAATATGGAGTTGTTGTTCCTATGCTTTTGCTTTCCCTTATGCTTTACACTTTGACACATGCATATGCAAGCCAACAACATATTTTACTTTACATGTGGACATGCCTATAAAAGGATATTAAGAATGCTGAGTAAGGTTTAATGACTATATAATCAAAATTGAAGGTTAGTTAGATTCAATGCACAATCTAATTTTTATTGATATGTTTATTTTCATCTCTTGTTTCTTGGTCTTTAAACCAAAAGTTCCACTGTCAACCAAAAATGCTAACTGTTCTAGTACAAAAAGACATTTTTCCCAGGTCAAATCATTTGGCTTTTATCCAACATAAACCAACTTCTTTTTTAAACAAGTTAAAGAGCATGACCCACTTGTTTCTAACCCACCCTAGCTTATGCTAAAATAATAAAAATGTCATGTTCACTTTTCCCTCACTCTTTACTTTACTTTCTCTACTTTTCACCTAAACTCAGAAAGTAGAGTACCATTTTTTCCCCTATTTCCTCTAATTTTCAACAACCAAATACGTATAAAGAGAAAGTTCCAAAGTGTTTGAATTTTTCTACCTATCTACACTATTCCTAAACTTTTGCAAGAATTCAACGCTATGCTCCTATGCGATTTAAACCAGTCTCTCGACAAGATTATTCCTTTCTCCCCAATCCATGTCATGAACTTCAGTCTCATTGGTGCCACCATGAAGTTGGTTAATATAACATTCCTCAACCAAGTGGCGGCAGGCAATTTTTGTTATCAGGCTGTCCATCTAAGCATTTGAAAGAAAAAATTTGATGACCCATTAAAAGGATTAGAATGAGCTTCCATGGCTTCTCCTTCTAGAAGTAAGACCGCGAAATGTTGAATTATTGAAGACGATAGAGGAGGAGACAGTTGGGGACGGACGGATAATTTTGGGCTCTTTAATAAAGTGACCTTAAGTGCGAGCAGAAAAGCTAGCTGTTTTCTGGGTTTGAGCAAGAGAGACAAAGTAAAGTAAAAGAGTGAGGACAGAGAAAAGTGTGCAAGACAGGTACGGAGGTGGAGTGGCATTTTTTTTATTTTAACATAAGTTAGGGTGAGTTGGAAAACAAGTAGGCCATGCTTTTTAACTTGTCAAAAGACAAAAAGAAATTGGCTTAACGGTCAATTTTGGCATTAGGTTTTTTAAATAACTCCAGTATAGTTTTTCAGCAACTCGCCATCGGAAGACCTCTGGGTTCATTTTCCAATAGGTTGTAGTTAGAAGACCTCCGACAAGTTTTTTGGTAGGGTGCCATCAGAAGACCTCCAACAAGTTTTCTAGCATGGTGACATCGGGATACATTTAGTACCGTTTTGCGGTGACCAGCTGTCAGAAGACCACCGGCACCATATTCTAGCTTCCCATCATTAAATGACCATTGTTCTAAGAGGCCTCACTGAATCTTTTTTTGACAGCCTGTTTCCTAAAGTTTCAATGAAACATTATCTAATTTTTTTTCTCGGTAAATGAAAATCAAGTATAAATTTTTGAAAGTTGGCCATTGGAATTAGGCTTTTTCCGATGGCTAGCCGTTGGTAATAGTAATTAGAAATAGGTTATTTTCTTATAATGGCTCTGAATTCCTTCTTGTTTCATTTTTTTTATTTTTTGTGCTTCTTTTCCTTGTTCAATGGACAATCAAATTATAAATGTCCGGGCTCCTTACACTTGTAGTAAGTGATTTCATTCTTTTTGCCTTTAGAACTCTTATTTTTTGACCTCTTGAGAATTTTCTTGAACTTCTTAGTCAAGATTGCCATATCATCTAAATCATTTTCATTTGAAGAATATGAATATGAATAATCTTCTTTAACTTTGAAGGCCATTGACTTGTTTTTGTTGTTGAGCTTTTCTTTCTCATGCTCCTTCATCTCATATGTCAATAACTTCCTAAATAGCTTATTAATATGCATAGTCTTGATGCTTCCACCTTCATTAATGGCTTCAACTATACTTTTTCATGAAGAACGCAAGCTCCACAAAATTTTTTCTTTCCAACTCTTTATTTGTATACTCCTTTCTAAGTAATTGGAGTGGTGTAAGGATTTCATTAAACCTTTTGAACATATCTTGAATGCTTTCTCTTGGCTCCATGATGAAAAGTTCATATGCTCTAACTAGCATGTGCATCTTGGTGTCCTTGACTTGTGAAATTCCTTCATATGTCACCAACAACTTGTTTCATATTTCCTTAGCATCTTTACAAGAAAAGACTAAATTGAACATATTAGGGGGTAAGTGCACAATATATAATATTCATGGCTTTAGCATTCATAGTGCACATAGCATCATCCTCTAATTTGAATTCTTTTGAATTTTTTTATGCTTGTTTCCCATCAACTACTTTTAAAGAAATATTATGACCATCTTTGATAATTTTCCATAAAGCATAATCAATAGCTTTAATATAAATCTCTATCCTAGTTTTTCACTAATTAAAATTTGTAGAATCAAACAATGGTAGCGTCGATGGACTTTGCCTCTCAAAATGCATAAAACTAGTGGTTGTCATGAATCTTTCGATTTTAAAATTGCAAGGTTTTGAAAACAAAAATCACTAAGCTCTGATACCAATTGTTGGTCTAAGTGCAACCAAGAGCGGGTGAATTGGTGTTTTAAAAAAATTTGGCAAAATCAAATTTCACAACCAAATTTACTCAACCAACGATCAAGAATAAACCAAGCAAGTATGAGGAAAATATAAAGCAAAATATAAAGAGAGACAAGGAAAGAGTGCATTGGGATTTATAGAAGTTTAACTCCATAAATCGAAATCTATGTCGTCTCCTCAAGCTTGCCCACTTGAGAATTCCTCCACTATCTCTTGATCAAGATTACAATGGTGTTTTCTTCAAGGTTCACACCCAACTAAACACTAGGAACCACACCCTCACATAAGAGATTCTAAGGTTTGAAATGTTTACAAGCTCACAAGCTCACACAATAGCACTCTTGCTAGATATACAAGTGAAAACGTAACCACAATAATGAATTTCCTAATATAAGCTCTTTCTCTTGGATTTGATGATGAATATTTACGTCTAATCACCAAGAGTTATTTCCAAAGTATTTATTGATGTATTTATGCATATTTGGGTCCATTGGAACATTAAAAAGACGTTGAGGGAGCCTTGAGATCAACTTTGAAGAAATTAGCCGTTGATTTGTCTTCTAGTGCACAATCTAATAGTTTTCAACTGGTTGGAAATTTTCAACAAGTTGTTTTCTTACTTCCAGTAGCTACAATATGTTCTACCTCTAGAGATTAATTGGTTGGTTTATTTCAACCGGTTGCTTTGAAGCCTCCTAAAGCTAGAATATCTCGGGTGCAAAAAACTACTCCAGTTTCAATAGGTTGAACGTTTTCACCCTGTTGAAATTGTACCTCCAGTTCACCCTGTTGAAATTGTACTTCTAGGAAATTTCAACCTCCAAAACTTCTAGATTTCAACATTAATTTCTTCCAATGAATTTCTTCTTTCACAAACAACACTTGGAACAATTCAAGCTACTTGAAAAATAATAAACACTATGCAAAAGACATGTAAATTTGTCTAAATGCCTTGAACACTAAAAATAAACATATTAGTCTTTCATAAATATTTTGTTATCATTAAAATTCTAAGTTAATTGATTGGAACAAATTTAACAAATTGTATAGGAAATTACTAAACAATCTGCCATGAATTTCTCAAGGAGTGCTCCTATACAAAAATTGCCGCTTAAGGGACCAAATCTTGTCAGCTACTGCAGCTCTAAATGCTGATAAAATACAAATATTTTGGGTATGAAAGATTACATATAAAAGTTAGAGGACAACCTATCTAATTCTTGAAACCTAGAGGATATCAAGTCGCAATTTGGCAATGTCGGCGCACAAAGCCGTTAAGCCAAGTGCTGTAGACAAAATACATAGATTTATACAGCGCTATACAACTGGTTGCAGCAATTATTTTCGTCCCTATCATAAAATTTGAGAGCGAGCATAGATGAAAACTTAAAATGCTGGAAAAAAAAATAGACTGGAATTTTGGGTCGAATATTCTTACAGTATTTTGTTTGTTCTTCAGGAGAAACCACTCACAGCTCTTATATTAGAGACACAGATGAAGTCTAATTATTTCATCATTTCTGATCTTTCCTGATAAATACTAGGTTTTTGTGCATTGGTTTCATACTTCATAAGCTGTTGGAACCTGATTCATCACCCACAATCTTGCAACAGACACGGATTGGGTGCCGGGACAGATCGAAAGAAAAGCATGGCTAAGTGGTTTTTCACTGCCGGCAGCTGCGTCAGCCTTCTTGGTGTTCTGTCTCTGCTTATGCTTGCTCTGAAAGGTTAGTCTTCTAATCATCTGCTTCTATCTTGTCTTGACCCTTCTCAACGAAGCTTTTCCATTCTTTTGATGCTGGGTAGGGAAAAAAGTGCTCTTCAGATTTTGGAAATCTAATCTCCTAACTTCCTGCACATCTTCCTCTACCTGGCCTTCAAAAGGGTTTTGGGCATGACTTTTGAAATGGGTCGATATGACCTTCAAAGTGGAAGCCGCCGAATCGGTTGCAAATTGGTGGCTATGACTTTAAAAAATGCCAGATTTGCTGTCGACAAGGTCGGCGGCTAAAAACCCGGTGCCTTTAAATTTTTGGGTCCTTTTTTTTAACCTTGCAATAACGATGTATGATTTTATTTTTTATATATTTTAATTATATATATAGTTGCTTCATATTTATAATAATAATAATACTGATAATGATGAAAATAATAATAATATATAAGAGATTGAAAATAAAACTATATTCAATACATTTAATTAATAAAATTTAGCTATTTTTAGTTTTTTAATTGTAAAGCAATGAATATAACAATTATATGAATAATGATCTGTTTAAAATCTAAAAAGTAAGTTTAATCTTCGACATTTTTTTCTTAAGATCCCTAAAACTAAATAAAGAAAAGGACATCAATTCCTAATCATCAGATTTGTAAGTACAAAATTAAATTAACTCTTTGAAGTTAAACCGTAAAAATAAAATATATGCATTTCAGAAGATATTTTTTATTTTTATTTTTTTTCAAGAAACACCACAGAGGGTTTTTATTTTTATTTTTATATTAATAAATATTTTACAAAAAAAAAAACTCAAACTAGTTGTTAGTAGGCAAGGAGAATAAAAAAGGAAATGGAAATTGAAAATATATATTAATTTTATTCTTTTAGCTAAACAACAGAGAGAAGATTAGTGTAGAAAAATTAAAAATAATACAATTAATTACATCTAACACCATATTTCCAACAATTTTATGAAGTAACCAAAATTGTTAGGTAGAACAAGTGCAAATCCATCACCACTAATGAAAAAAGATAGAAATATTAGACATTATGAGAAGTTTCTTTTATTGCAAGAAAAAAATAAAATAAGCATAACAAAAGATTGAAATGATAATGGATAGAATTAGAATTACCAGAAGTCATATACCCAAAGCCTAGTCTTTTGGCATTTATACACTTAAAAATTTCTTGTTCCTTCCTCTAATTAACAAGGTTAAGCAAATTTATACTAATTATTTTTTTTCTAATTAGTATGTAAATAATTTTGATTTAAAGAATTGAATTGCACAATGAATATGTAAATTTGACATAATTATTGCATCAAATTTAGTACCAAATAAATGTTAGTAACCAAAATATTAAACAAAATAATAATTAATTTTAATAGTATTACTACATAACACTATAATTGGTAACAAAAACTCTAGAAAAAAACTCATAAAGAGTCCAATTATATCAATCATTAAATTGATAGGTCATGTAAATAAATGACTAACTATAAATCCATTAGTATACTTGAATAGGTAGAATCAATTATGTGTATGATGGATAAAAAAAATAGAAATAGAAGATTAGGACTAAATTATAACTCAACAATGATTCATAAGGATGTTAATACAATAAAAATCTAAATAATAAGTGTAGTTAAAGGGTCCCTAAAATATTTTTTCATTGAAGAGTGAGTCAAAAAATTTTAAAGGAAGCAAAGAAGCTCTATAATTAGTGAATTCAATCAATTTTCTAGGTTTTCCTAGAAAATGTACAAATCCATCACCACTAATGCAAAAAGTATTGAAATATTGGATAGTATGAGAAGCTTCTTTTGTTTTGAAAAAAATAAAATAAGAGAAATAGAAGAACAAAATGATAACAGATAGAATTAAAATTACTTGAAGTTATATATCTAAAGCTTAATCTTTTGGTATCCTATAGACTTGAAAGTTTTTTGTTCATTTCTCTAACTAACAAGGTTAGGCTATTTATACTAATTGTTTTTTCTAATTACTACGTAAGTAGTTTTGATTTGAAGAATTAAATTTCTCAACCAACATTAAATTAGCATAATTAGTGCATCAAATTTATTGCGTAATAAAAGTTAGGAACTAAAACATTTAAAATGTGAGTAATTTCAATAGCAGTATTACGAAACACACTAATTGGCAATAATAACTCTAGAAAAACCATAAAGAGTCCAATTATCTCAATTATTAAATTGATACATGTGAGTAAATGATTAACTATGGATCCATTCATGTAGTTTATGATAGTTAGAATTATATTTAAAATGGGCAAAAATAAAAAATGAGGATCAAATTTGAACTCAATTAACAAAGATTTATGAGGATATTAATACAATAAAAACTCAAACGATTGAGTGCAATTAAAGGGTCAAAGAAGCTCTATAATTAATTATTCTAATCTATTATCTAGGTTTCTTCTTTATATATAGATATATAGATATTGATGATTCTATCTTTTTTTCTATGCTTATATATATTTTGTTGCAGTTCTCCATCCACATATAGACAATTCTTTGAATGTGTATGGCATACTAGGCATTAATTCTTAAAATAAAAAATATATCGAAATTTTGGATAGAAGTTAGTATAAATATTTAATATCTAAGATTTTTAAGATATCTATTCTCTTCTTTGAATTCTTTTCTAACTAGTATTCCCTATTAATTAAGAATTTTCTAAGATATTTTTTCATGGCCATTGTTATTTCTTTCAAGTGAAAAAGAAGAAAATTTTGGCCACAATGGATTTTTCACCATTGCTCAAAATTAATACAGGTTGTGCTATATATTCTGATATAACTTGAAATCTTAGTGAACATAGATAGATTTATATCCGAGTAAATCTCTTGCGGACATGTGTCATCTTCATTAATTTTTTTTTTTTTTTGCATAATTGTGATTTCTTCACCTAATACAAATTTATTAAAGTAGTGCCGAAAATTGGTCATAGTAAAACGGAGCACTAAAATTTTATAATAATAAAAAGGTAAATCACTTTGCTGTGTTATCAAATGATGGTAAAACTCATTGGGGCTCAGAATTTTTTTGGGGGGTCATTTCAGGGTCCTCTGCGTCCCAATTAAGGTCTCGTAACTCTAATCCATGTCTCAATATTAGTTAATTATTTAATGTTTTGATTAAGTTGAACGAAAAACATTTATATGAAATAAAATTGAAGCCAGGTTGACGCGGCTCCCTGCCAGATATGTTCGGGAGATGT
This sequence comes from Aquilaria sinensis, assembly GCA_005392925.1. Taxonomy (NCBI): domain Eukaryota; kingdom Viridiplantae; phylum Streptophyta; class Magnoliopsida; order Malvales; family Thymelaeaceae; genus Aquilaria; species Aquilaria sinensis. Next base: position 75,973 of record SMDT01000026.1, on the reverse strand, counting down.
TAAATAATAAGTTATCTAATTTATTATTCTTATTTTTGTTTTCAATCTTCACTTAACTTGTATATTATTAAAACTCTATAATTTAAAAAGCCTAAAAAATATTTTTAAAATTTTTAATTTTCTGTTAAGAATAATTTTACTAGTTTGCTTAGGGAAAAATTTGTAAATAGGTAATTAATTTCTGAATAAAAATTGGAAAAAATTAGCTTTTTTATGAATTTTTTAATCTGAAAATAAAAGAGCCTCCGTGAATCATACTCTTTCAAAAAGATGGCTAATTGAAAAGAGATGATTTTAGTGGGAAAACATTCGAATATTACGTGTTTAACTTTTTAAATGTTTTATGTTTTCAAAATAAGAAATGGAGAAAGGGGCAATTTTGTCATTAAAGTATAGGATGAAAAGTAATTTTACCACTAAAATATTTTTTCAGAGAAATTTGCCACTAACATTTTCAAAATGGTTATATTTGTCATCTGTGTTTTGAAATAGATGGATAATTAAAACTACGGCAATTAATGATGGGAATATTCTTTTATTACAAAGAAAATTGTATTAGGGTGGGGATAAGTTGGATATTCCGCTAGCCACGTCAGCCAATATGTGGCATATTTGCCACCAATGTTTTTGAAACAAACGTATTTATCATCAATCTTTTCAAAAAAAAATTATTTGTGATTAAGTTTTGACACTAATGACGGTAACAACATCAAGGAGGGGTACACAAAGTGGGGGCTTTTCCAATGGGGGCAGATCGCGCACGAGACATGACAAGTAACAATTACCCAGAAATTATGGCCGGCAAATAACAATTACCCAGTAATTATTGTCACTGGAGTTGGGCAAATTCATGGGTTTGGGTTGCTAGGGTTGGGGTTGAGGCCACGGCGATTGTGTAAGCAAGTTGAAGAAAAATTGTGGTGGAAGAATTCATCGATACATTTCTCTGGCCCTTTATTTTTAGCGGGTTGAGGAAAACCAGTTGGAGATGGTGGCTTTGGTGTTAAAGATGAAAGATTAAATTGAAAAATAAAAAAGAAATACAACTTGAGTGATTATACAATAATTTTTTCTTTTTATCATTTCCACCCATACCTCTACATTGGCTCTACATCGACAAAATACTGCTACATCATTGCTCTATCAGCATATCTTATGTTAGTGACAAATTTCTTCTAAAAAATACTTTAGCAGAAAAATTACTCTCTGTCTTATATTTTAATGGAAAAATTGCCTCTTTTGCCAATAAGGAATATATGAAAACTTTAATACATACATACATACATACATACATACATATATATATATATATATATAATAAATTTAATTCTTACTATTAAATTTCTAAATAATCAGTGTTTAAATGATTTGAAGTTTTTCAATTTTAGTAGTATATTCCATGAAGATGAAAGTGAAAATTAATAAAACTTTTTACACCGAGGATAAATTTTGTTTCCTGTTTTCAAGTTTACCCATGAAAAGTCAGTTTGAAATTCTTTGAAGGAAAAAAAATGAAAATTTTGAAAAATTAGAATAAGTTCTAGGGAATTGGATTTCTGTAGGCAGTTAGGCTACTTTAACTCTTTAAATCTTTGCAAGTGCTTTTGCATGTTCTAATACTCTTCTATCTTAATTCCCCATAAAATGCAGTTGTGCCTCAAGAATCACTAGTTTGCACCAAATATATGGTCATTAGCGGAAATTACTGCGATGACCCTGGGTCTGATGTTTGCAACGACGCCTGCACAAATGAGCGAGGGAAATATTTTGGGTGGTGCGAAACTCAAGAAAGCTTGCTGGGAACTTTTGGTGACCACCTGGAAATTGTCCCTGACGATGGTAGCTACGGGATTGCTCCTGCGGATGAGCTATCAGGGGAATCGGGCGATCAAACATTTCAATTGGGTCATCAAACATATCAACTGGATGATGAGACAGACACATCTGCAGAACTATTTGGTGATCCCAATCCAGATTTCTGGAAAGAGGTCGAAAATTCAATGGCAGGTACTGGCCCCATCGTCGGTTATGAGTGCTTTTGTTGCATCCAGAAACTCCGTCGGGAGTGACCCCATGGTCATGCAACCGGCCCCCGCATGTAAGGCAGAGGATGAATAAATAAACATGGCTTTCTAATTCTCAAATAAAGACAGAGAAGATGGGATACTAAAGAATGGGATATTAATTTGCTGGCTCTTTCACTGTTTGAGATGAAAGAAATGAAGAATTGATGAAATATTTGCTACCTTTGTCACTATTAATATGAGATGTATTAGACATTTGCTACCTTCTCAGCTGTTTGGGAAGTGATAATGATGAGACATTTGCTACCTCTTTTGCCGTTTGAGATGATATAATAAATAAATGCAATATACTTGCCCTCTCTTTCACCATTTATATAGTTTGCTTTTTTTATTAATGTATGTGACAAAAATGCCAAATTTGCCACTAAATTTAAAGTTGGGACAATACATGTCACAATTATTTTTAATTTTTTCCAATTTGATACTAATGTTATAGTTAAGTGTGAATATGCCACCCAACTATAGTTTTGAAGTGGATATGTCTGTAACCGTTGAAAACCTAACAAAAAGTGGGTACAGTAAAAAGTTTTTGAGACCATAAGGGGATAATGTAACTTCTCATGAACATTAGGGGCTTTGGATAATTTAACCTTTTCTTTTCTTACATACCAATTGAAAGAGCAATAAAATATGAAAATTTCAGAATGTTTGAGAAGGAAAGAAATTGTAGTCTTATACTTTTAAAAGCTTATATTTAAGGGTAAACTCTACCGGGGGTACCTTAGTTTTTTTGTTATTTCCCTAAATGGATACCTAATCTTTATATTTGTCGTAGCGAGATACCTAATCTCTTCAAGCACATCCCACTGGGATATCTTCAATCAATTCAGTTGTTAACCCAAAAGGAATTCATTGACATGGCCATTGTTTGACACCTACTAGAGCACACAACACATTGTTGGACCACTCTACTCATGGAATACGTTGATGTGCCCTTTTTTAACATCCTACTTGGACAATGAAAAAATAGGCGGGAAAATTGGTCTAAGGTTTATGTGAATCTAGTGAAGAGGAGGGAAAATAAAAGGCAGAGATGAAAAGGGGGATATATATACTTAGAATGGCTAGCTCAAGGAGTTTCTTCTCTAGTATTGAAGCATATTGAGGTGGGGGGCCTTTTTGTAGGTGTGGCATAGCTACTCAATTGAAGACATCATGGACTGAGCAATACCTAGGCAGGAGATTTTTTTTTGTGCAGAAATTATGGGGTATGTGTGTATGTGGTGGTGTTGGTGATCAAGTGTTTGGGTAAAAATGTATAATATTTTTGTTTCTGGTACAAACTCTAAGGTTTTGTCGATTTCATCTTTGGCATGATGAACCAACGCCAGACTAGTTGAAGGTTGTGATATTTGGTCTTTTGAGAAGGTTGGATGAGACAACGAAAGAAGTAAATAGGTAGCAGGCAAGGGAAGATGAAGCAAAGAAGGGCAGTAATGGTGTGGAAGGGGGTGAGTGTCCTTGTTGTGGTTTATGAGGTTGCTTTATTAGTGGAACTTTTGGTGATGGTGGAGATGGTGGCTATGGTGTTGGAGTAAAACATGTTGGAGATGATGGCTTTGATGTTGAAGATAAAAGATTAAGGTGAAAAGTAGGAAAGAAATATAACTTGAGTGACTATACAACAATTTTTACTTTTTACCATTTCTGCATGTGCCTCTACATTGGCTCCACGTCGACAAAATACTATTACATCATCACTTTATCAACATGTCTTGACATGTCACTAACGGCAATAGCAAATATGTCTATTCCAAAAATATTAGTGGCAAATTTTTTTTGAAAAATACTTAAGTGGCAAAATTGCTCTTTACCTTATAACTTAATAGCAAAATTGCCCCCTTTACCAATAACAAATATATATATATAATTTAATTCTTACTATTAAATTTCTAAATAATCAGTGTTGAAATGATTTGCAGTGTTTCAATTTTAGTAGTGTATTCCAAGAGCATAAAAATGAAAATTAATAAAACTTTTTACACCCAAGATAAATTTTGTTTCTTGTTTTCAAGTTTACCCATGAAAAGTCAGTTTGAAATTCTTTGAAGGAAAAAAAAATGAAAATTTTGAAAAATTAGAATAAGTTTTAAAGAATTGGATTTCTGTAGGTAGTTAGGCTACTTTAACTTTTAAATCTTTGTGAGTGCTTTTGTATGTTCTCATACTCTTCTACCTTAATTCCCCCATAAAATGCAATTGATGCCAAAAAGATGGCTTGGTGAAGTTGGGAAAAGTTGTGCATGACAAAGAATTTCAGAGGTTTGGGGTTCAAGGATGTGGGGGCTTTTAATTTAGCCTTATTGGCAATGCAGGCATGGAGAATTGTACATAACCCAGAAGGATTGGTCACAAGGGTATTAATGCGGAAGTATTTTCCCTATTCTGCCTTCACTTGAACGTCAATGCCAAGATATGTTTAATGATCTACAAAGGGCTGAAGGCAGGACGAGACATTCTTATGAAGGGTTCCTTCTAGAGAGTAGGAAATGGGTCTAATATTCATTTGAGGAATGATAACTAGATCCCGAGGGAACATCTAAAACCAATAACTAGTCTCATGCCAAGAACGGACGAATGCAAAGTTGAGCAACTCATCGATCATCACGTTTTTCAGTGGAACCATTCGCTTAGTGATGCATTAATATATCCAACAGATGCTAGTCTAGTGAAATTACTGCCACTGTCCACAAGATGCAAAAATGACGTCTTGACCTAGGGTATGCATGATGATGGGAAATTTTTAGTAAAGTCGGCTTATTTTCTGGCTTTTGTGGCCCTATATGGACATGATCCTATGATAAGGTCAAAATTCTGGGCATGATTCTAGAGTCTGGTACTTCCACCAAGAATCCAGTTGTTTATGTGGCGCTTATTCTTAGAGATATTGCCAACACGCGACAACTTAATGAGTAGAGGCATTGGGACAATAAAGGAATGCCCAATTTGTGGTTCAATCAGCGAATTAATAGCCCACTTGTTGTTCCAGTGCCCATTCTCACAGCGCATATATAGGATGGGGCTATCCTTCTCTATAACACCAACTGAGTAATGTGATGGCCTTAAGGCTTATGCAGAGTCAGCTGAACAGCGTACATTGAAGGTAGCAACAGCAGCATGGTTCATTTGGTCTAACCGTAATAAGGTGGTGCTCAAACATTACTACCAAAGTCTACTGGGGATCTGTGCCGTAATTGAAGCATGGATCGATAATTGGACGAGATTTGGCCAGACTTGGATATCTCACCCAGCCCAGACCACTCAACATCCTCCGATCCCACCCATCCTTGCTACTGGAGTCTACCACTAAAGGGTGTTCATAAGGTAAACGTAGATGCTACTATAGATATTTCTACGAAATGAGGAAGCGTCGGGCTGATATGTAGGAATGAAAGGGGAGGGGTTCAGTTTTTGCCGTTCACTACGGTGTTGAGTACCCAGGTCGAGATGCTCTTCATTTGGAAGCTTTGGCTATCCTTTGGGGTACCAAGGAAGCGAGGAGAGCTGGTCTGCAATGAGCCATTATTGAGTTTGATTCATCCATTCTAATTACTGAACTCACAAAGGGGACTATCCTTTCTTTATATTATTTTGGGCTTTGCTTGATGAGTACCGCTCATTAGGCAATTTATTTGAGTCATGTGTTTTAGTTTTTACCAAGAGAGTAGGGAATGGCGCAGCACATGCCCCCGCTATGAAGGGTTTAGGAAGCCTAGGAAGGTCATCTTATAACTATCCCCTACCGGACTGGTTGATGTATGCTTGCTTTGCATTAGTTTAATGTGAAAGCATACATTTTCAAAAAAACAAAAATTAATAACTTGCACCAAATATATGGTCATTAGCGGAAATGACTGCGATGACCCTCGGTCTAGTGCTCTTTGCGACAACACCCGCACAAATGAGAGGGAAATATTTTGGGTTGTGCAAAGCTCAAGAAAGTTTGCTGGGAGTTTTATTGGTGACGACATGGAAATTGTTCCTGACGATGGTAGCAACGGGATTGCCATTGAAGATCAGCTCGCTTCACTTAGTCTTAACCCATCAGGAGAATTGGAAGATCGAGCATATAAATTGGATGAAGAGACAGATGAATCGGATGATGAAGCAGAGGATTAATAATTTACACCAAATATATGGCCATTGTCGAAGATTTCTACAATGACCATGGGTTTTCTCTTCGCTAGGACAAGTGCGTAGAGGAGTGAGGGGAATATTTTGGATTGTGGGATGACCATGGATCTTCCCTTTACTGGTTGTGTGGACTAGGGTTCTAGCTAGATTTACCTGATTTACTGTACGATTATTTGTTGTAGATTTATATGTTCATAGACTATGCATTTCCTGTTGTCATCGAGAAGGCGACAATCCCCTTCTTCCTCGCGATCTCCAGACCCAAAGCCCTTGAGAGAGAGCTAATCCTGTCTTTCTTAGTCCATAGTAAAACTATGCTCCCATGTCTTAATTTCTTTTTTTTTTTTTTTAAGCTTGTTATTTAAAAAAAAAATCTTGAATCTAGTTAAGGCTCAAGGAGTCTAGATATAAATAAATCCTTCAATTTTCAGACTCGCAAAATTGCAATTAAAGAAGCAGTATGTGGTTTTATGTAAATTTTACCACATTAAACAATTTTCATTAATTGCTTATAGGTCGAAGAATGATGTGTAACAAGATGAAGAGGACATGTCATTTTTGTGAGTTTTCAATAAATTTGTATAGGAAATTACAAAACAATCCGCCACGAATTTCTCAAGGACTGCTCCTATACAAAAATTGCTGCTTAAGGGACCAAATCTTGTCAGCTACTACAGCTCTAAATGCTGATAAAATACAAATATTTTGGGTATGAAAGATCACATATAAAAGTTAGAGGACAACCTATCTATTTCTTGAAATTTAGAGGGTGTCAAGTCACAATTTGATAATATCGGCACACAATGCATCTAGTGGGATTTGATTTCTAAATGGGGTAGTAAGTGTGCTATTTCTTAGCCGTGCAGCTGTAGACAAAATGCATAGATTTATACAACGCTATACAACTGGTTGCAACAATTATTGTCGTCCCCATCATAAAATTTCAGAGCGAGCGTAGATAACAACTTAAAATGCTGAAAAAATAAGAAATACAACTTAAATTGGAATTTTGGGTCGAATATGCTTACCTTATTTTGTTTGTTCTCCGGGAAAAACCACTCACAGCTCTTATATTAGAGACATAGATGAAGTCTAATTATTTCATCATTTCCGATCTTTCCTGATAATAAATTCTAGTTTTTCGTTAATTGGTTTCATACATTCTAGTTTTTTGTTAATTGGTTTCATACTTCATAAGCTGTTGGAACCTGATTCATCACCCACCATCTTGCAAGAGGACACGGATTGGTCGCCGGGACAGATCGAAAGAAGAGCATGGCTAAGTGGTTTTTTACCACCGGCAGCTGGGTCAGCCTTCTTGGTGTTCTGTCTCTGCTTATGCTCGCTCCGAAAGGTTAGTCTTCTATTCATCTGCCTCTGTCTTGTCTTGCTCCTTCTCAACGAAGCTTTTCCATTCTTTTGCTGCTGGATAGGGAAAAAGTGCTCCTCAGATTTTGGAAATCTAATCTTCTAACTTCCTGCACTTCTTCCTCTATCATGGTCTTGAAAAGGGTCGATATGACCTTCAAAGTGGAAGCCTCCAAATCGGTTGCAAATTGGTGGCTATGACCTTCAAAAATGCCAGATTTGCAATCGACAAGGATGGCCGCAAAAAACCCGGTGCCTTTATACTTTTGGGTCCTATTTTTTAACCTTGTAATAATGATGTATTTGCGATCGAAATCTGACCAATACCTTTATATCCCTTTTCTATCGTTTTTGTTAGTTGCTTCCATACAATTTGGTGATCAATTTGGCTTTGTAGGAATGGAGTTAGCTTTAAAAATTATTCTCTAATAATCTTGTCTACTAGTTTTTTCAGTACGATGTATGAGTTTATTTTTTATATATTTTAATTGTATATATAATTTCCTAATATTTATAATAATAATAATAATTAATTATTTATTGAAATTATTTGAAGTGTTTCAATTTTAGTAGTGTATTCCATGAGCATAAAAATAAAAATTAATAAAACTTTTTACACCCAGGATAAATTTTGTTTCTTGTTTTCAAGTTTACCCATGAAAAGTCAGTTTGAAATTCTTTAAAGGAAAAAAAAATGAAAACTTTGAAAAATTAGAGTAAGTTCTAGGGCATTGGATTTCTCTAGGCAGTTAGACTACTTTTTTACTCTTAAATCTTTGCAAGTGCTTTTGCATGTTCTAATACTCTTCTATCTTAATTCCCCATAAAATGCAGTTGTACCTATAGAATCAATAACTTGCACCAAATATATGGTCATTATCGGAAATTACTGCGATGACCCTTACTCTAACGATCTTTGCTACAACACGTGCATAAATGAGCGAGGGAAATATTTTGGGCTGTGCGAAACTCAAGAAAGCTTGCTGGGAGCTTTTGGTAAGGACATGGAAATTGTTCCTGACGATGATAGCATCGGCATTGCCATTGAAGATCAGCTCGCATCACTTAGTCTTAACCCATCAGGAGAATTGGAAGATCAGCTCGCTTCACTTAGTCTTAACCCATCAGGAGAATTGGAAGATCGAACATATCAATTGGGTCATCAAACATATCAACTGGATGATGAGACAGATGAATCGGACGATGAAGCAAAGAATTATGGAAACTATGAATCAGCAGAGGTATTTGGTGATCCCAATCCAAATTTCTGGGACGAAGTCCAACGTTCAACAACTGCAAATACTGTCCCCGTCGTCGATCCGGAGTGCTATTGTTGCATTCGGAAGCTACCCGAGCAGTGACTCCGATGGTCATGCAAACTCCAGAGGCGGAAGATCAATAAATAAATAAATATGGATTATTTCTAATTCTCAAATAAATAGAGAGAATGATGGGATATTTGCCGGCCCTTTTACCGTTTGAGATGAAAGAAATGAAGAAATGATATGGGAGATTTGCTACCTCTTACATATTAATTAAGATGAGATGTATCAGACATTTGCTTTTTTTTTTGTACTGTTTCAGATGTGATAATAATGAGACATTTACCACCTTTTTCATTGTTTGAGATGAGATAAAAGATAAATGTCTTACTTGCATATAGTTTGCTTTTTTGTTAATGCATGTGACAAAAATGCCAAACTTGCCACTAAATTTAAGGTTGGGACAATACAAGCCACAATTATTTTTATTTTATTTTTTCCAATTTGACACTAATGTTGCAGTTTAAGTGTGAATATGCCACCCCAACTAAAGTTTTGAAGCAAATATATACGTTAGTAATTGTTGAAAACCTAGCTAACGAAAAATGGGTAAAGTAAAAGGTTTTTTAGATCTTAGGGTGATAATATATATAACTTCTCATGAACATTAGGGGCTTTGGGTCATTTACCCTTTTCTTTTCTTATATGCCAATTGAAAGAACAATAAAATATGAAAATTGAAGAATGTTTGAGAAGGAAAGAAATTGCAGTCGTATAATTTTAAAATCTGATATTTTAAATTAGAATTTTAACATTTAAAATCCCATTTTTAAATTTTCTCTCCGTAAATTTATCCAAACGAAGAATTTTTCAATTAAAATTCTAAAATTTCAATTTAAAATGAAATTCCACCTAAAATTTCTCTATTCAAAAATAGCTTAAATTTATTACTCTGTTTAATAATTATCCATCAATTTTAGTACATCAGGGCGAGGTCAAAGGCAAAAGTGGATTGGACCTGATAACAACTATAATTCTTAACCAAATTAGGAGCCAATTAACTTGTTTAATTTAAGTTAACTTAATCCAAAATAACTTATTTTTATTTTTGCATCCTTTTTGCCTATAACCAATTAGAAAGTCAATATTTTGTCCATGTTGGTTCTAAAATTTTTAGCGGAATGGTATTTTTAGTCCTAAAACTTTTCAAATTTACCAAAGTAGTCCTAAAACTCATCGAGCTGCCAAATAAGTCTTAAAATATTAAAACCATCAACTCTATTAATCCTAACACTTGTGAATCTACATTTACGTATTAAAACCGAAAATTTATAAAAATTTAATAATTTTATAAAGCTTTCATTTTGAATAAATTATTGTGCTGACATAATATTTGATTTCAAAATAAATTGGTTCCTAGTAAAAAACGTGTAAAAATAAAAATAATTTATTTTTTATTAAGTTAACGTAAATTAAAAAGAATTTGGCGTAAGCTTAATTCTCTCATATCTCTGCAGGTTGAATTGCCTTTAAACATATTCATGGCATTTTGTTTCTCTAATAACAAAACATGAATATTTATTAATAGACGTTCACTTAAGTATACACGTGTGTTTGCTTCTCCTTGTGAGAGATCCTTGGCCTATTCATTTGTGGTTTCTCTTATGTTTGTGGCTAGATGTAGCGTAGTGATGTAGGAGTTGCAAGAGCGTTGGAAAACCCTAGTTCTCATGGAAGAAGAACAAAGTAGCTTGAATTTTGATGAGGAGGCTCAATGAGAGGATGGAGTACCAACGAAGTTCTTCCTAGTTGGCTTGCTTTGGACTTTCAGCCCATTCAATAAAGAAGCCCCAATGAGTACCATTAAAAAAAGGTTGGATGCTAAAGTTTTCAATGGCAATTGATTACTATTCACATTCTTATCCCTGGGGGATGTCTCTTTGGGGTTTTTGACGATGCACCATGGTTGTTTGACAAGCATATTCTGTTACTCAGAGATAGTGGGGTTGAAATCCCTCAACGGATTGACATATTTCAGACAATGTTTTGGGTTAGTGCTTAAGATCTCATGTTAAACTATACATTGGCATATATAGCCAGAATGATAGGCGAGCGAGTAAGGAAGATGGTGCAAATGGATAAGGGTAAGGATGGGAAGGTAGGGAGCATTTTTCAGAATTTCATAACACAGCCCCTAGTGGGCATGCCTAGGAAGCCTATAGGAACGTGTTCTATACTAGTCATAAGTGGTTAATTAATTATATGCACACTAGTTAAAACCTTCGTGCTTCTAGTTCTTTAGCCTACTATACAGTCATGCAGGAGTTATACTTTGACTTAATTAATAAAATAAGCGATACCATATAGTAAAACATAAGTCATAATCCATAAAATGTTGTCTAAGCCTTTCACATAAAACCAACTTCTAAAGCAGTCAAAGCATACAAAAAACATATAGATTTAACTACACATAATCAATTACACACAAGCATCCGTACAAAAAATATAATATACTCACATCCAAGAGTGACTCTAGAGTTCACAACTCACATGATCATAAGGCAAACTAGTGTGTACAAACTATACACCAAGCTAAACTACTGAGACCCAAGACTAGCTCCCACCTTAGATAAAGTCCCAAGTGGCGAGCACTAAGAATCTTTCCTTATGCTTCACTTGTCTCCGTTGGACAAATAAACAACTATAGTTAGCACTGTAATGTTACGAACAAGTAGTCCGTAAACTAGAATCACATTTGTTCAAATAAACAATATATCTACTTGTGAGCCTAGCTTAAGAACCCTTAATGGCTGCCGACTCTACAACTCAAATCTGCACAACAAATACTAAAGGAGTGAAAATCAACAATTCTCAGTAAAGGATCTGTTAACCTACAAGAAAAAAACCTAAGTTCCAAGGAACTCACTACGATATATTAAGCCTGCACATAATTCCTCAAGTCCTTAAACTTGCTTAAGCCACTTGTATACAAAACTTCCAACATGACCCATACTATCAACCAATCAACACCATTCACAATTTCACACAACTTCTACCTCAAGAAAGCTATGAATAGCATTAATCATACATGAAACATAAATCTCTTACCTCAATTGCACAAGAATTAGCAAGCATCAAGCTTCATAGGTGAAGATTTCCAAGCTTAAGGTTCCACTAAGGGTTTTCCTAGGTTCTAAAGCAAATACATGGTTCATAGCACTAAATTAAAACAATCCAGGCAAAACCCAAGCTCCACAAAGCTAAGAAACAAGAAAGCAACATGGGCAAGAGGTAACCTCACGAATCAACCTATGTCCAAGTATAAAAATACCCCCAAAAAAGTTTCAAACCAAGAAAATAAGTGCAAAACAAGCAACTCTTTACTTAGGCACCAAGAAAACCTTCAATGTCCACCAAAAGATCATGATTTTAAGAATATTTGGACAAGATATGAAGAGGGGAAGAAAGGGCTGCAAAAATGGTAGAGAAGGGGTTGAGGAAATAGCAACAAAACAATCTCCCCCTCAAGTTTTAAACAATCCAAGCTTCATTCCTCCAACTTTTTTAAAATTTACAAATTTACGCCACCTCCAAATAGTAACAAGCCTCTAAACACTTGACTAAAACTTGCTTAATTTTGGGTTTATAATTTTTAAAAATGTGATTTTTACTCCTGAGACTCGTATCAAGCCTCTGATGTGTAAAATGACCATTTTATCCCCGAGCAAACCTAGTGCCATGAACGACTTGGAACCAACTAAGCCTTGAGCAACTTACTTGATTTGCTAATTAACCTCTAATTAAAATATTTAAGCTTCGGATTTATGAGCTTACCTTGCTAACTGAGCTTTTTCCATTAGGAGGGCTATAATATTTTAGGGTAGAATTGGGCGTCTACAAGCTACTTCTACAGGTTTTCTGCGGATGAGCAAATCTAGGGATGAGTCATTTGTTCATTTTGCTTATGAGTACCTACAGCAATTTTATTTCATTTGTAGGAGGCTTGGAGATTTTAACAGAGATTGTACGGCTGAGGTAAAAGTTAAGGCGGCCACACAGAATGGTAAGTGTCTGAAGTCATTACCTCTTAACAGTAGGGCAAAGCATTGGCCTAGTGAGGACAAAAATGGGAAATTTGGAAGACAAACTCATCATAGTCTGATTTTAGTATAAGGGTTATGAGTAAATTGAAGGGTTAAAAAACGTTAATCGTTGGATCTCCATTACGGTTTTATGTTGTAAGGGGCTTAATAGAAGGTTTATATGATTTAGGCTTCACTACTAGAAAAACTGCATTTAGCGCGGCTGGCCGTCGCTAAACATGATATAGCTACGGCACACCGTCGCTAAAACGCCCGTCGCTAATTCACTCGCCGCTAATTTTCTAGCGACGGTTACCGTCACTAATTAGCGACAGATAAGCGTCACAAAACAAGCCGTCACTAATTTTCCGGTAACGGTGTCTGCCGGCGCGTTAGCGACGCGTAGCCATCGCTACTTAATGACGCGTAGCCGTCGCTAGTTAGTGCTAGTTAGTGACGCATAGCCGTCGCTAGTTAGTGACGCGCAACCGTCGCTAGTTAGTGCTAGTTAGTGACTTGTGACCGTTGCTAGTTAGTGACGTGTCACCGTCGCTAGTTGGTGAAGTTAGTGACTCGTAGCCGTCGCTAGTTAGTGACTTGTAACCGTCACTATTTATTGTGGTTACTAACTAATGTAGGTCGGTAGTTAGTGACTCACGTACGTCGCTACTTAGTGTAATCAGTTACATTATGCATGTAGCAGTTTCTTGAATGATTTGTTGGAACTTAACCTCTCTTTTATTTTGATAAAAAAACTCCAAGTTAACCTTGTATACTCGATCAGTGATAACAGTAAACTGAAAGAGCCACAGAAAGAGATTACCTTGATTCTTAGAATTATTTTCATGATAAAATTTAATATTAGAACTAAATAGGGTGCTAGAAATTATTTTATTCTGTTGAAGATGATATAAATAAAAAGTGGTGAACACAAGTAGTACCAATTTGGTAACATGGAAAAAATAGTGGCACTTAATAACAAGATCAACACTTCCCACATCGTCATTTACAGCAACATAACAAGATCAAGTATCTATAACGAAAGATAAAATATTGCAACCCTTTCCTTTTGTCTTGCGCGAAGTATGGCACTATACAATGTAAAACAAAAGCCTGCCCTTTTAAAACAAAAATTAATGTTGCAAACTAGCTAGCAATTCGGTACAAATACAATGAACATGCTGCTTACAACTTTTGTTTCAGAGCTTTCCCTGATTCAGTTTGTGCGCTTACATCCCCCTCTTCATCACCTTTTTCCTAAATTAAGAGCAGACAACATAATTCATAAGCTATTTTGATGTATAAACTATAAACCATCAATGCCGTCAGAATTCAGAGCTGTACAGAAGATTTACCTCAATTACGTTGTTATTGTCCCTCAGTGATTCATGGAATGCTTCCCTGAAAATTTCCCCAAAAAGAAGAAATTTTTGTCATTCAAAATTGTTATTGGCCTTCATTGTAACCAGTTGACCACTGACAAGATTATCTTCATTGTATAGCTTACAGGATCGATAATTAATTCCTTTACACCACAAAAAAAGTATCCCAGTTCCTTGTAATGTTCATGTTGTTCTAATTAAGCGTTGGTCATAACTTTGAAGTAAATGAATGTGGTCCAACCGAAAAAGATAAAAAAACAAAGTCACTGTAGGGAAAACGCCTTATCATAACCATGCATAGGTGGTAACAAAGAAATCAAGTACCTTAAAATTAAAAGTCTATTTCCTTCAGGACTTGGCAGGGAATTTTTTTTGTCTTCCCCATCTTCTCCTTGCTTTTCTGTTGATTTTTCACCCTTTTCAACCTGATAATCAAAGAGTTTAGGTAATGAAGGAGAAGCAAGTACATTTACTGAAGGCAATAACGATTCAGATACATTGTAATGGAATTTTTTATAAGTTGCTGCAGCATAATAGAGGACATTGCTTTACCTCTGCTGCACCATTATGTGAGCCAGATTTCTCAGGAGCTGTGCTTGATCTCTGGGAGCTGGATTTAGCAGGCGAATCAAGAATACCAGAGATTTTTCCAGAATGAGACTTAGACTGCATGTTGGAGAAGCTTAAGCTTGATTTAGCAGGTGCCTCATGAGCATTGGGCTTCTTTTCGGACGAATCTTGGGCTTCTGTTTCACAGCTCTCCTTTGCTTTCCCGCTGGCATTTTTCTCAATGCATGTTTTGTGGACTCCTATTTCAGTTGATTTCTCAAATGTTCCACTTCCATTCCCATTTCCGTCATTGGTTAGGTCATCAAGATTCTTTGCATGACAGGTACAAGCACTGCTTCAGCTGGATAGATAAATGTCTTCTCATGTACAGAATGATCCAAGGACCCTCTTTTATCACTGCTGCAAACTCCAGCAGATTCCACTGCATGGTTCTTGGGGAAGTTCCACAGCAGCAGAACCATAACCAAGCTGCAAACAACCAAAAAATTGGTCTTGAAGTTCAACAAGAAAGACATGACAGCAATACCAGAATTGGGAACTAATGCATAACCAAAAAAGGACCTTCAACTCAAGACCCCCTGAAAAGCCAAAAGGTCTTTAAAAGATTTCTTGTGCAAGGAAGTATTTGATACACAGAGATCATCAGCAATGAAGAAAGAATGACAAGTTGTCTAATAGCAACTATGACTTCAAAAGAGAAATGCATGCCAATGCACTAATATAATCAACAATGACCTTCCAAAATGCTGAAATTTTTAAGCTGCCGGGAATAAAAAAACCTGACTATAGAGCACACATCCTTTCCATGTCTCCACTTCCCCCCCCCCCCTCTCTCCCTCACACGCACGCACACATGCACCCTCGCGAAAAAGCAAGAATTTTGGCACTGGCATTACTTTGGCGGATAAAATTTCTATTCGACTTCCTTACAGACCCAAAGAGAAGGGACCACACGTGTGTGTGTGTGTGTGTGTGTGTGTATGTGTGTGTGTGTGTGTGTGTGTGTGTGTGTGTCTCATTAGAGGAACCCAGTCGGTTATCCAATCCACAAAGGAAAAAAAAAATTCCAGTCAACATGCAAAGGAAAAGGCATATACCTGAATGACACACAAAATATCTGGAAGTTGATTTTTGGACTCATCCACAGGGCCTGCACTTACAATTGCAAACATCCGGACCATATTAATTCCACAAAAATCAAAAGGATGGGAAATCACAGGAATTAGATTACCTCCTCTGGGAAATAGACCCCATTTGACTTTTTCATCAATTCAGCCCTGAAAACACAAATATTCAGAAGATAACAAGATATATCAGCTGCAATGGCATAGAATGAAAGCTTCATTAATTGCAAAAAACTACTGTTCGAGACTACAAACTCACATGTCTCCACCTTCACAGTATCCAGTGACAATTCTCACACAGCAGCCCTAGAATAGACAGATGGCCATCACTTGTCATGTGAACTACTTAAGAAGAAAAAAAAAACAGATGGTACTTCCGGAAGAAGCTCGAATTAGTTGCCAATTCTTACTTTCTCAACCCAAGCTTCCTTGAATTCAACAATGTAAGGATGCTTAATTCGCGCAATAAGAGCCATCTATACCATTTAACAGAAAGCAAATTCCACAAATAAGTTAAAAAAAAATAACAAATCCTAGTCTATCCAAAACATAATCAAATTAATCAAACCGACGCCGAAACTTACCTCTTCATGTGCAGATCTTCTGCAGCGCTCCGTCTGCCTCGCCAATCTGATCTTCTTCAACACATACCTATAAATCACATAGAACCAAGTCAAATAACCAAATCAAGAAATACTTGAAAGAAAATGCAGCAGCGAGAGAGGGCGTAAGGGAGCAGTACTTTCTCTTTTCAGCTTTGTGGTGGACCAGAATGGCGGCGCCGAAAGCACCGCAGCCGATCTGCTCCATGATCTCGTACTGATCCATTCTGGACTCCATTCGACCCTTCGAATCAAATCGAAAACAATTACTTTAACATCCGGACCGAAACTGCCGCGCCTTTCAACTGGTGGGGAGGACCGATTACCTTCGATTCGGGCCGACGCAGTAGACGATTAGCAATGGAGGAAACTATGGATTCCCTGGAGGAGGGGAGGCTGAACGACTGGGCATTTTCGGCCAAATGGCTGCCGATTTAGGTAGGGGAAAGGAGGCAGAGAAGATTGGAGCAGGCGAGCCTCAGTTTGAAATGGAGAGATCACTGAAGAAGTCGAAGAGACCATCAGACAAGGAGGCTTCACGCGAAGACTGAAAAGAGAGGTGAAGGAAATATAATGAGCTAAGCGACGGCTGACTGTCGCTTACAAGTAGCGACTACTCGCCCTCGCTACTTGTGTTAATATCACCCCAACAGGCTAATTATAAAATAGTAATAAATTAGTAATAAATGATCAAGCCTCATGTGACAATAAATTAATGGTCCGTTAATTTAATTTTTATTAAATAGATTATTTATTAATTACTAAAAAAATATTTAGAGATTTGTATGCTGAATTAATCAAATTAAAAATTATAATTATACAATTAAATAAGTGACATATAAAACGATAACTGGTTTTATTGAATTAGATTTAACATAAACAATAAGTAAAATAAAATGTGAAAAATTGGAAGTCACATTATAAAGATTAAGTAATTGAAAAGTGACAAATTAGCAATAGTAATGACTAACACATATATTTAAAAAATATATATTTATGTTAAATGAGATGACAAATTAGCAACAAAAATGAGTAACACATAAGAACTATTACTAATTTTTTAGATTTTCTTAAATTTAGTGATGGCTAACCTTCACTAAATTAGTGACGGTAAGACATCACTAAATTTAGTGACTAATAACCATCACTACATTAGCGACGGTAAGCCGTTACTAAATTTAGTGACGCATAACCGTCACTAAATTAGCGACGTTAAGCCATCACTAAATTTAGTGACGTATAACCGTCACTAAATTAGCGACGGTAATACGTTACTAAAATTAGTGACGCATAACCGTCACTAAATTAGCGACGGTAACCCGTCACTAATATTAGCGACGCATACACGTCACTAAATTAGTGACTATAAGGCATCACTAAATTAGGGACGGCAAACCGTCACTAAATTAGAGACGACAAACCGTCACTAATTTTAGCGACGCATAACCGTCACTAAGTAGCGACGGCAAACCGTCACTAATATTAGCGACGAATAACCGTCACTAAATTAGCGATGGTAACCCATCACTAATATTAGCGACGGTAACCTGTCACTAATATTAGTGACGAATAACCGTCACTAAATTAGCGACGTTAAGGCGTCACTAAAATTTAGTGACGCATAACCGTCACTAAATTAGAGATTTTAACTGTCACTTATTTAGCGAAGATAGCCAAACACAAACTTTAGCAATGTTTAACAGTCAGTAAATTTTCAATGGTAAATTATCACGTAAAGCCCGGTGAAACTTTTGCGACGGATATATTCGTTGTGTATTAATATTTTTGTTTTATTATTCTGTTTATTTAAACAAGATTGTTTCACGTAAAGCCCGGTGAAACTTTTGCGACGGATATATTCGTTGTGTATTAATATTTTTGTTTTATTATTCTGTTTATTTAAACAAGATTGTTTGTTGTAATGCTAAAGATACAGCAACTTGTTGGATAGAAGGATCTCAATAACGTAAATAAAATTTGTATAATCTTAATTAAAATTGTTTCGTGAGGAAAAAAATATCTACAATCTAAATACATTTGTATTATATCAACTGAAATAATTTATGTTGTGTGAGAATTTGAGACGTCACACAATTTTCAGCTATAATATTTTCATTTTTCTGGTAGTGTATTCAAAAGTAATTATTTATGTTCAATCACATAACAATTTATCATAAAAAATAACAGCCACAGGAGAACCAAAACTTTTATTTTTTTATTTTTATTAGTTTAGCGACGTGTAACCGTCACTAAGTTAGCGACGGCAACACGTCGCTAAGCTTAGCGACGTGTAACCGTCACTAGTTAGCGACGGTTTGGCGACGTGTAACCGTCACTAAGTTAGCGACGTCGCTTAGCGACATGTAACCGTCACTAGTTAGCGACGGTAAGCCGTCGCTAAGTTTAGCGACGTGTAACCGTCACTAAGTTAGCGACGGCTTTAGCGACTTGTAACCGTCACTAATTAGCGACGGCAAGTCGTCGCTAAAATTTAGCAACTAACAGCCGTCGCTAAATTCTCACCGGAATATTATCGACTATTAAGCAACGGTTTTTGGCCGTCGCTAATTAAACCGTCACTAAATTTGATTTTTCTTGTAGTGCTTGAAGAAAGGCTGAAGAATGTTAGGACTATCCCGAATGAGGTAAGTTCTCATAATGCTAAGGGGGACAATATTAAGGTGAATGGACATAATGCACATGATGCTTCAAAGGTGCCTAAGAATTGCAATGGGGGCCATTCTCCAAACTTTAAGATGAGGATTAATTTGAGCTTGGCCAACAAGCTAGGATTTGTCAACCCTATTGCGCTCATAGGGAATAAATGTGATGAAGTAGGTAGAACGGGCATAAGGAGCAGACTAAGATGAGTTACAGGCTGTAAAAGACTTACTTGTGTTGGTAAGGAAGGGTTGGGAATAGATGGATGTAATACCGATAACAACTTGAACGAGGGCCAGAAAACAAGTGTATAGGGGAAGACCGTTGGTGCAGGGAAGTGATCTCAAAAGAGGGGGACATTATTTCACTATCAACGGACCCTACAAGCCAAGCCCACTAAGCGTACAATGAGTTATGTTTTTGTGAGCTATGGATTTAAGGATGGCTAGTTAGTTTACCTGCATAGGAATCTTCTTTGGAAAGACAGGATAAGGATGGTTTTCTTTACAAAACATGGTTGTCATCAGTAAGAGTAGAGCATGTCAATCATAAGTGTGGCTTTAAATACATTTTTGCAGTAAACAGTAAAGGTAGATCGAATGGCTTGGCTTTTTTATGGAGCTCAAATGTTAGAGCTTGTTTGTTTACTTACTCCCAAATGCACATTGATTTGGTGGTGGAATTAATAGGGAGAACTAGTAAGTGGTGACTGATAGGTTTTGATGGTAAGTCAAATTAAAGAAAAATAGAATAGTCCTAGCTACTCTTAGACAACTCCAAGACAAGTCTAACCGTTTGCGGCTCTATGGAACGGACTTTAAAGAAATTTTGTATCCCATCAAGAAATAGGATGGTAAGCTATGAGAGGACCAATTGATGTAAAATTTCAAGGAGTATTTAGATTATTGTGGTCTAAAAGATTTGGGGTTTATTTACAGGGCCTAAATTTATGTGGTCAAGTGTTCGGTATGGTGGTGAAGTGGTTTGGTGCCAGTTGGATGTGGTTGTGGTGTCAAAAGGATGGATAAATACATTTCTGGGGGCAACTGTGGTGCACCGACATGCATCTTTCTTGGATCATATACTCTTAAGTTATAGAGGCTTACATGGCTAGCCAAGAGAAATTAAATGTTCCGATTTAAAAAAGGTGGGTGTAGTCTGAGGAGTGCTTCGATGTTGTACAGGTTGCATGGAATAATGACCCGAAAGGCCAAGTAAGGAGTGGCTTGACGAATAAGTTAGTATGGGTGACAGAGGCCCTACAAGGGTAAAATTAGACGTGTTTGAGCGTGTGAAAGATTGTATAAAGAGTCTAGAATAGAAGTTTGAGCAAGTCTTAACATTGTCATCATCAAGTGAATTTTTCTATCATGGCTAGGAGGTGTTACAAGATTTTTTAGAGGCAAAGGTCATGAGTGTCATGGCATCATGAAAGGGATAAAAATACAAAATTCTTTTATCAATACGCCACTAGCCATAAGAAGAACAATAGGATTTGGAAGATATAGGACAGCTCGGGGCACTAAGTGGAAATGGATGACAATATTACAAAGGTAAATTTGAATTATTTTAATACGCTTTTCACATCCTCGACTGGTGGGAGTTTAGATTTTTGTGATTTCCCATCATTCGAGCCCTAATCCCAAAGGTTAAGTCCTCCAAGACCATAGTGTAGTATTGACCTGTTAGCTTCTATAATGTCATCTACAAAATTATCTCTAAAATAGTGGTTAATAGGATCAAACTGATTCTTCCAGATATCATGTTGGATGAATATAGTGTTGGAATTCTTGGCGCACCAAGATCCTTTTAAGATAGGATTTGAGCTCATTGAGCTAACTCTAGCTTGAACAGCTATCTAAGGCAGCTAAAAGTAGCTCCCTTTAGCTCAAGTCAACTCACTTCAGCTATAAGTAGCTCAAAGTAGCTGGACTTCAGCTCAAGTTAGCTCAAGTCAGCTCAAGTTAGCTCAAGTCAGCTCACTTCAGCTTCTAGTAGCTGAATGTAGCTGGACTTCAGCTCAAGTCAGCTCACTTCAGTTATAAGTAGCTCAAAGTAGGAGGACTTCAGCTCAAGTTAGCTCAAGTCAGCTCAAGTTAGCTCACTTCAGCTTTTGGTAGCTGAATGTAGCTGGGCTTCAGTTCACTTCAGCTGAGAGTAGCTAACTCCAGCTCAAGGTCAGTTCAGGGAACTAGACCTTAGTTCATGGAGCTTGATTGGAGCTCAGAGGAGCTCAATGGTGCATAAGTAGCATAGTGAGCTAGCTTTGTGCCAGCTCAGCTTGCTTTTAGCTCAAAACCACCAAGAGACACATCTTTTGTGTAAAGGTATGTCTCTTCATCAAAATACATGACTATTGGCTAAAAGAACATGTCCTTTCATCCAAAGGAAGTGTTCCTTGAGTGAATAGACATGTATATTCGGCCATGAGGGTGGTTGGGGTGGTTATTGCACCAAGAGTGATGTCCTATGACTTCAAGGGACATGTATATTCGGCCATAAGGTAGTTATGGGGTGGTTATAGGCCAAAGGAAGTGTTCCTTGGCTAAAAGACATGTATTTTCGCCATAAGGTAGTTATGGGGTGGTTATAGGCCAAAGGAAGTGTTCCTTAGCTAAAAGACATGTATTTTCGCCACCATACATGACCCTTAGCCAAAGGAAGTGTTCTTTGGCTTAAAAGACACCTTTCTTGGTGTAAAGGTGTGCCTTTTGGTCATCTATAAATAGCCTTTAGTGGCTGGCCATTTTAAGCACGAATTTGGCACTCCATTTGCTCCATTTCCTTGAGAGAAAATTATTCTCCTCCTATTTCCTTTAGAGGCCGAAATATTAAACACTTTTTGAGAGCATTGTTGGTGGATTTACATAGAGATTGTTCATCTCTATTTCAAGCTTCAAGGTGCTCCTCTAAGATCAAGTTCTTCCTCAAGTTTTTGCCAAAGATAACCAAGAAGAAAGGTGCACATCTTTTCTTGGTTTAGTAGCATGTTAGGTTTCATTTCTTATGTATGTTCTTAGTAGCATGCTAGGATTTATTTAACACAACATGTATGTGATCTTGATATGTTATATAACATGTTATGCATGCCTATATCCATGTTGAATTCAAATGAACAAATATGCATGTGGCATATACAAGAAGAAAGATAACATAAAAGTATGTTATCATAAGATCCTGAAATCTTCAATTGGTATCAGAGCCTAGGTCATGAAAATGTATATGTTGCATATAGTAAGCATGATTTAGGATCATACATATGTGTATGATTGTGATAAGGCTAATGAAGGATATGTGTATGAAGCAATGAAGGCATGTTTGTGTATTTCTGATTGAATGCTATATGCATCTCTTTTGCCATATATGAGCATGTTAGAAGTTGTTTCATACACATGTTGCTTTGTTGAGTCTTGTTGTGTAAATTGAACTAAAACATGTGAATTGCATCAATGTAGATGGCTTGTAAGAATATAGTTGCAGAATTAAACCGTGACCTCAAATTGGATGGTGAAAACTATTCAATTTGGCAACAGAAGGTCAAATTCATTTTAACTGAGCAAGATACTCTTGATGTGCTCACTCAAGAGATCATGCCTCCTGCTGAGGGATAGGATAGGACTGCCTATGAGGCATTCCTAAAGAAGAACTCTATGTGTAGAGTCACTCTCCTCTCCACTATGGTGGATGAGATTATGGTGGAATTCTCCATGCTTGAGGGGGCTAAGGCCATATGGGACTCAGTCAAGGCCAAGTATGGAGATGTTTCTGTAGAGAAACAACGCTCAATGATTCTCAGGTTTGAGAATTATGTGAAGCGTGCTGATCACTCTATGAGTGCTCACTTGCGTGAGATGTCACGCATGATCCACCAACTCAAGACAGCATGTGCTCACTGATGAGCAACAAGTGCAAGCAATAATCCGTTCCTTGCCTGATGAGGAATGGCAGTTGATGAAGGTCAACTTACGCCATAACCCTCAAACATTGTCATTTGATGACATTGCACGTCACCTCCTCCTTGAGGCTGAGGTGATGGCCCTCAAGGACCATTCTAGGCCATATGTTGCCTCATCCTCTATCCAGAAGGGATGGAAGAAGAATGGTGGCAAAGGAGGGCTGAGGAAGGGCAAGGGCAAAGGTCCTGCTTCCAAGAATAAGTTCAAGAAGAAGCTGGACATAAGCAAGCTGAAGTGCTTCAACTGTGCGTATAAAGGACACTTTGCAAATGATTGCAAGGGTCCACCCAAGGTACATACATGCCCTTCTACTTCCATTGTACATGTTGTGTCATGTACATTACTAACTGAGTGCAATTCTTTGTGGATTGTAGACTCAGGAGCAACAGACCAAATAGTCCGGGACAGGTCTTGGTTTGTGGCCTACAGGAAGCTCTCAAAAGGAGCTAAGCATGTTTCAGTGGGAAATGATGCCAGGCTGGAAGTAGAAGGCATAGGAACATGTAAAATTCCTGTGAATATTGGATACTTGTATCTAATAGATGTATTGTATGTACCAAACATTTGTAGAAATTTGATTTCTATAAGTTCTATGTTGAAGTACAATTATTGGTTTAACTTCTTTAATAATAATGTGTCTACTATGAAAGATAATAAGATACTATGCACTTGCTCAGTTAATAATGGGCTTTATGAGTTAAAGCCAACTGACCATTCTGTTACAAATCCTAGTTGCTATGTGACAGAGGTCACAAATGAAATAAGATGGCATGAGAGGTTGGGTCATATTGGTCAAGATAGAATGGACAAGCTAGCCAAGAGTGGCTTGCTAGGTTCCTTGACCAAGGTTGTCCTTCCAAGTTGCCAATCATGCTTAGAGGGCAAAGCCACAAGAAAGCCTTTTGGCAAAGCAACTAGGAGAAGTGAGGCACTAAGTTTAGTTCACTCTGACCTGTGTGGGCCAATGAGGGTTGAATCTAGAAATGGATTCAAGTACTTCATCACTTTCACGGATGATTATACTCGATTCACCCACATCTACTTACTGAGAAACAAGGCAGAGGCCTTGGCATGCTTTGAGAAGTATGTACACTTGGTTGAGAACCAAGTAGGTAAGAAGGTTAAGTCCTTGAGGACAGATAGGGGTGGAGAGTATACATCAAATGCATTCAAGGCATTTTGTGACTTGAAGGGTATTGAAAGGGAGTTCACTCTTCCTTGGACACCCCAACAGAATGGAGTGTCTGAGAGGAAGAATAGAACTCTTATGGACATGGTACGTTCCATGATGGCAAAGGCCAACTTAGACATCACTTATTGGAGTGATGCACTGCTGTGTGCAGTTCATGTCCTTAATAGAGTACCCACCAAGAATGTGAACTCTTCTCCATATGAGTTATGGAAGAAGAAAACTCCTAACCTAAGCTATTTATGCCCTTGGGGTTGTTTAGCTTATGTTCACATAACGGACCACCCTTTGGGAAAGTTGGGTCCAAGAGGGAGGAGGTGTGCCTTCCTTGGTTATGCTGAACAATCTAGGGGTTATGTGTTCTTGGATATAAGTCACAAAACTGGGAACATCTTTGATGCAAGGAATGCTAACTTTGTGGAGGATGAGTTCCCCAAAGTTGGTGAGCGTGGTGACTTAACCTCATTAAGCCAGATCCTAGATGAGGATCAACCAAGTGTCATAAGGACACCTGGGACACATGCACCTACTCTAGAGGGAGTACCTCAACCACATGGAGCAATGGCTCCAGAAATGCCTGTTGTTGTGGACCAACATGAGCAAGACCTCCAAGAGGAAGGTTTTGTTCAAGAGGGAGTTGAGGATACTCAAGAGCAAAATGTTGAGCCTCAAGAGATGGAGCATGAGTTGCCTCCATCTCAGCCTACATTGAGAAGATCAATGAGGAAATTTGGACCACCTAAAGAATGGTGGATCTTGGATAGTGAGGCAAATTTGGTTGCATCTGAGATAGATGAGCCAAGTAACATTAAGGAGGCTCTTGAGGGTGCACAGAGGGAAGAGTGGCTAAATGCAATGAAGGATGAGTTGCATTCAATGCATCTCAATGGGGTTTGGGAGCTAAGTGATCTTCCTCCAGGCCGTAAGGCAATTGGGAACAAGTGGGTTCTCAAGATCAAGGTGAACTCTGATGGAAGTATCGAAAGATACAAGGCCCGTTTGGTGGCCAAGGGTTTTACACAGAATGAGGGTGTTGATTTCAAAGACACCTTCTCTCCTGTTGTAAAATTCACTTCCATCAGGATATTACTTGCCATCGTGGCAAATCTAGACCTAGAGTTACATCAGATGGATGTAAAGACCGCCTTTCTCAATGGTGATTTGAGTGAGGAGATATATATGAGACAACCTGAGGGGTTTGTCCAAAAGGGTCAAGAGGACAAGGTATGTAGACTAAAGAAGTCTATCTATGGTCTTAAGCAAGCTTCAAGACAGTGGTACTTGAAGTTTCACCATGCAATCACAAGCTATGGCTTTGTGATGATGCATGAAGACCATTGTGTATACTTGTACTCTTCTGGGTCTAGTTTTGCAGTATTGACTCTATATGTAGATGATATACTGATTGCAAGTAATGGGCTTGCATTGTTAAGTACCATCAAGGGATGGTTGTCTTCCACCTTTGACATGAAGGACATGGGAGAGGCTGCCTTTATCCTAGGGGTTAAAATCCTGAGGGATAGAAAGGCAAGGTTGTTGGCCCTTTCTCAAGAACCTTATATTGATAAGATTCTTGCAAGGTTCAACTTAACAAACGCAAAGCCCATGAGTACACCTCTTGCATATGGTTGCAAGATTGGAGAGGACTTGTGTCCTAAGACTCCAAAGGAGAAGGAAGAGATGGCTCAGGTCCCCTACCTAAGTGCCATTGGTAGCTTGATGTATGCCATGTTATGTACAAGGCCAGACATCAGCCAAGCGGTTGGACTTCTAGCAAGATATTCTTCCAACCCTGGTCTGGAGCATTGGAAGAGTGTCAAGAGGATCCTAAGGTACCTCAAGGGTACTAAGGATTATTGGCTTTGTTACCAAGGTAAAGACCTTGGTTTACGTGGAGCTATTCTGATGCTGATTGGGGAGGAGATAGAGACTCCCAAGGTAAAGTCCTTGGTTTACGTGGCTATTCTGATGCTGATTGGGGAGGAGATAGAGACTCCAGCAAGTCTACATTGGTTATCTTTTCATGCTAAATGGTGGGGCTACTACTTGGTGTAGTAAGAAGCAAACTTGTACAGCATTGTCCACAATGGAGGCTGAATTTGTTTCATGTGCCTCAGCTGTACAAGAAGCCCTTTGGCTAGGTTATTTCCTTAAGAATTTGGAGTCCAGGGTTTCTATTGAGAAACCTATTACTATCTACAGTGATAGTATGGCAGCCATGGCTTATACCAAGGACCCCAAATACCATGGAAAGACCAAGCACATTAGCATGAAATATAACTTTGTGCGGGATGCAATTGAAGAGGGTGAAGTTAGGATTGAGTACATTTCTACAGACCTGATGGTGGCAGATCCTCTCACTAAGCCATTGGCACCACTTGTATTTGCTCGACATGTTAGAGCAATGGGTCTTAGAAGAATGTAAATGTTGGATATACTTCACCTCTTTGGTGTCACACATGTTATGTATTTCTTTGAAATAATACAGATTATTTTTTGAAATACTCAGTTCAATTTTATGAATCACAACGAACAAATGAACATGTCAAACATAGGCAGAGGATGACTTTCTCACACCAGTCATTCGCCCTGTGTAAGATTAAGGATGAGACTGGCTAAAGACTTAAATGAAACTTAAGTGAATGATACATTTAAGTGGGAGTCATGCTCCAACACATGACACTTTAGCTTTTATGGTCGCCTTGATTATAAGTAATCAAGATTCAATGCTTTGGTGCATTTAGTTTGTATGACCATTCATAAATCCTAGCCTATGTTAAATGTAAGCTAAGGCTTACATGGAGAAATTTCATGGTTATTGACGTGTCCTCCTTTTATATGTTAAGAGGAGTACACTTCATGGTGTTTTAAGAGGGAGAAATGACACACTCCTCAATTGGAATGGAGATCACTCCAAGTGGGAGTGACATGAGTAAAACACCTTAGAAGTGTATTATGGAACTTTAATGGATGTGTTTCCAAGTGTTCCATGACCATGAAATATGACCAGAGAAGAATTTAAGCAAGTTGTCTCTGTTCTTGCTTAGTGTGAGATTCTTCGAATCAGACTCTTAGTGACTATGGCTTGCTATTAGGAAGTTGAGTTAATTATGATTACTTTGATTGGTTGTCGAAGGTCTTAGAGAAATGAGACTGGAGTATCCTCCTTTTGGGTAATCATGTTAACTCATTGACCTAAGTAGTTGAAGCTAAAAGGAAAGACATTAAGATGATACACGTTCACTAAATTCAATCTTGGGCCCACATATTACTGTGAGTAGTATGCTAGATTGAATGACAAGTGATTGAAATGAGTACTCAATGCTTAATACAATCATGGATTTCAAGGAGTTGAAATTCTAAGAAAGAGACTGATTGTGATTAAGAAGTGTATCATATGTCTGGGGTCTGAAAGGCATAACTTGATGTGTTCAAGCAAGCTTGATGTGTTTAAGCAACACACTTGAATTTGATGTGTTCAAAGGAAAGTTTGAAGAAGTTCAAACTATGAGGAGAGGACAATCTTCTATTGAGAGTCTAACAACCTCAATAGAAGAGACTTAGTGTGTGTGCCTGAGGTCGCACCCACAACTCTATATATGTAGAAGTGTTTGGATTATTTCGGCTATTAGGATTAAGGAGTTTGTTTTGAGTGGGAGCTGGAAGCTTAAAAGCATCTTAGTGCGAGTGGGAGTTTGTTGGAATTCTTGGCGCACCAAGATCCTTTTAAGATAGGATTTGAGCTCATTGAGCTAACTCTAGCTTGAACAGCTATCTAAGGCAGCTAAAAGTAGCTCCCTTTAGCTCAAGTCAGCTCACTTCAGCTATAAGTAGCTCAAAGTAGCTGGACTTCAGCTCAAGTTAGCTCAAGTCAGCTCAAGTCAGCTCACTTCAGCTTTTGGTAGCTGAATGTAGCTGGGCTTCAGTTCACTTCAGCTGAGAGTAGCTAACTCCAGCTCAAGGTCAGTTCAGGGAACTAGACCTTAGTTCATGGAGCTTGATTGGAGCTCAGAGGAGCTCAATGGTGCATAAGTAGCATAGTGAGCTAGCTTTGTGCCAGCTCACCTTGCTTTTAGCTCAAAACCACCAAGAGACACATCTTTTATGTAAAGGTATGTCTCTTCATCAAAAGAGATGACTATTGGCTAAAAGAACATGTCCTTTCATCCAAAGGAAGTGTTCCTTGAGTGAATAGACATGTATATTCGCCCATGAGGTGGTTGGGGTGGTTATTGCACCAAGAATGATGTCTTTTGACATCAAGAGACATGTATATTCGCCCATAAGGTAGTTATGGGGTGGTTATAGGCCAAAGGAAGTGTTCCTTGGCTAAAAGACATGTATTTTCGCCATAAGGTAGTTATGGGGTGGTTATAGGCCAAAGGAAGTGTTCCTTGGCTAAAAGACATGTATTTTCGCCACCATACATGACCCTTAGCCAAAGGAAGTGTTCTTTGGCTTAAAAGACACCTTTCTTGGTGTAAAGGTGTGCCTTTTGGTCATCTATAAATAGCCTTTAGTGGCTGGCCATTTTAAGCACGAATTTGGCACTCCATTTGCTCCATTTTCTTGAGAGAAAATTATTCTCCTCCTATTTCCTTTAGAGGCCGAAATATTAAACACTTTTTGAGAGCATTGTGGGTGGATTTACATATAGATTGTTCATCTCTATTTCAAGGTGCTCCTCTAAGATCAAGTTCTCCCTCAAGTTTCAAGGTGCTCCTCTAAGATCAAGTTCTCCCTCAAGTTTTCGCCAAAGATAAACCAAGAAAAAAGGTGCACATCTTTTCTTGGTTCAGTAGCATGTTAGGTTTCATTTCTTATGTATGTTCTTAGTAACATGCTAGGATTTATTTAACACAATATGTATGTGATCTTGATATGTTATATAACATGTTATGCATGCCTATATCCATGTTGAATTCAAATGAACAAATATGCATGTGGCATATACAAGAAGAAAGATAACATAAAAGTATGTTATCATAAGATCCTGAAATCTTCATATAGTGCATTTATCAAAGGCAAGTTGATCTAGGACAACATTCTAGTCGCATATGAGCTGCTTCACAGTTTAAAAGGTAGGAGCCAAGGGAAAAATGATTTCTGTGCACTGAAACTTGATATGTCGAAAGCTTATGACCAGATGGAGCATAGTTTTGTCGAGCATATGTTACGGAGCTTCAGTTTCCAGAAAAAGCTGCTCGGGTTGACTATGGACTATATTTCTACTATAACTTATTCTATGTCAACAAATGGGCAGCAGTATAGGAGTCTAAAGCTGGGCTGTGGGCTTCGATAATGTGACCTACTCTCACCTTATCTTTTTTATTTTATGTACAGAAACCTTATCCTAACTGCTAAAGCAACACATGGTGAATGGACATATCTCAAGCATTCGAAGAAATAGATGGGGTCCTCAATTATCACATTTATTTATTTGTAGAAAATAGTCAAATCTTTTATAAGGCTAACATGTAGGATGAGATTACAGGCTTAATATCCTAAAGGTGTAAGAGAACACCTTTAGGCAATGCATCAATTTCAACAAGTATGGTATATTCGTCAGCCCAAACACCCCTAAGACTGTTGCAATTAGTTTGTGTTCATTTTTAGAGTTGGGGAGTGTAGGAATATGAAGAAATATTTGGGGCTTCCCATGTGTGTCAGCCAAAAGAGGAATGACACTCTCAGATTTATTAAGAGACATATCTGCAAGCGTATGTCTTTATAAAGGCACTCGCCCATCACCAAGGACAGAGCTGTTTAGGGACAAGGAGGGGCTACCCCCTGCTCCCTAGATTTTTCAAAATTATTTATTAGTAGTAATAATATTATATAAAATTATAAAAGTTTTAAACTTGGATACTTATATGTAAATTATAAAAGTAATGATGGGCTTTGGTGGATTTTATCCTTTTTAAATATTTTATGCAAAATCAAAAACTTTAGTAAAAAATTACAAAAAACCCCCTATGATTTGGTCTAACCTACACTTTGTCCCCTCTATTTTCAGAAACCTACACTTTACATCCCCATTCCTTTACAGCATCTGATAATAACTTCTGAAATCCTAATTTAAACTGGCTAATATTTATATTCCAGAAATTTCAAGATTTTTGATATATTTTTTTTACAGCTAACTAACCATAAAAAAATACTGATATGTATTTATAAGAAGGAAAATGGATTTAAAAAATGAAAAAACTAATAATTTATAATATCTATTAATTACAAAAAAAATATTTAAAAAATTGAAATTATTGGAAGATGACTATCATATAGTTTAATTACAATTTTAGAAGTTGTTATTGAATAGTGTAAAGGAAACAGGGTAAAGTGTAGGTTTTTAAAAATAAAAGGAGGCAAATTATAGATTAGAGTAAACCTCAAGAGGGTAATTGTAAATTTCTCAAACTTTAATAGAGTGAATGATGAACAAACAAATGCTCACAACCACGCATTCGTCCTGCCTTCCCTAGGCACAATTGCTGGCAACGTCCCTACCCATCACCTTGCCCATCTTGGTTTATCTTGTGATGATTTTTCTTTGTGGATGGAGAATTTACTGTCTCAACTTCTCGCAATTGTAGCATCGGGTCATTTGGTTGAATGAGATTGATAACTAATGCCTTTATCAAATATATAAGATGTTTCAAAACGCAATCCAGATTTTATATTTTAGAATAATACATTTTAGCATAGTCCATTAATCTATCTAAATATTTCCTTTTAATCACATTAAACATAATTTAATTTTAGCCTCAAAATTCTGTCACTCTAACAATATTTTCCCTGAATTTTTTCCTTTTCCATCTTTCAATCAAGGACCTCCATTTAAAGGAGCCTTTACGATCTATTCCTACCTCTTTGATGTCCTCCAGACCAGTTCCCATCTCCAACAGAACTTCTTCTACTAATTGGCATCAATGTCTCGGACATCCTGCACCTTAGATTCTTTGGTTGGAAATTTTATTTAGCAAATACAGGGTCTCAATCAAATGAAAATGAAGGTGAAAAAATCTCTACACCCAATCACCAGAAGCTTACACACAGATCCAAACACTTGCAAACAGAGAACAGAACTTAGAAGAGACAGAGACTTTGTGTTCCTATCAATGGCTGTCTTTCAACCTAATCGATCTTAACCTCCGCTTAGAGTTGTTGATACTAACAGATGCCTGTGGATTGGAGAAATCGCTGTACATGTCCGTGAAGAAGCTGTCAACAATGTCAAGGTAGACTGGGCTTTTGAGCCGAGAATAGTAATGTAGTGCCTCCTCTACATCCAATACATGTTCCATGTCTCCAACATCCATCATCTCCAACTCCTTCATCTTTTTCGCCAGGGCATTATTCCCTTGTTTCTTGTTCTGCTTACGTTTTGATTTGCCATCAACGGGGCCCAAGCTTCCTGTAATCATTTTCTTTTCCTGTCCTCCTTTTTCATCCACTTCCTCTACCGGACTTTGTTTCAGATTAATCTGTGTGCAGCCTCCACTGCATGATGCTTGATCCTCGACAGGCGCTTTTGATGGCAGAAAAGCATCAACTTCAGTTCTCATGCTTCCCACATCGAAGTCCCACTTGCTGCAGAAATCGTCGTAGAAGTGGTGATCTGTCTGATGCCCTTCTGTTCTGCTACGACTGCAAGTGAAGAGGTTGCAGAGAAGTTGTTTTGGGAGCTGCTGGTACCTTCTCAAGCAGAATGATCTGAACCTTTGAAGCGTTCTTCTGCAGAGATTCTTACTCTTCTGAATGGAATCTCTGAGCTCCATCCTTTCTGTGCCTCCTGTTGGACTAATGTCAGCCTCTGCAAATATGTTCGTCTAGATGCTTCAACTTCTAATATATGCAGCTGAGGGAAGCAGACAAAGGCAATGGAAGACAAAAGGAAAGTTTGTACTTACTAGGTTCACACTTTCCCTTCTGTTTTTGTTCACTGTTCATTTTCTCCCATTTTTCTTTCCTATATTTCCCTCAATTTCTGCTCTAAAAGTAAACATTATTCTGACCAATTGTCTAATAAGATCCTAGTAAATTTATTGCCAGGAATAATTTGTTTTGTTCTTTGACATGAGTATTCGGTAGTTACAAGATAAGGTATTCAAAAATACATATATACCTTATAATATAACAGGTTACTAAGAATGTTAGATATTTATCAAAAAGAACTTTTTGTTTTTGACTGCTTTGTTTCATAAAGAGCTGCTGCATTGATTAAGATGCAAAGCTAAAGCCTAAAGCAGTTGGTTGGTGAGTTTGTTACTTGGATGTGTATCTGTATTTCGAATTTGTACTGCTTTACATTTTTTCTGGTCATGTAGAGCCATCCCAAAGGACCCACAAATGGGGCAATGCCCAATTGCTCTCTACCCACAAAATAAGCTAATTTTCGGTTTTGGATGCCTTGGGGATCATACTGTTGAATGGATCAAAGCATGTTGAGAAATGAGAAGAAGACATTCTTTATCTTAAAATCAAGGATGTTAGGATTACAAACTCTTTTAGAAAAAGAAAAACAAAAGAAAGCCTATCAACTTATATAGACAGATTGATATTTGATATATTAAATCTAAATGAACATTATACACAATTTTATGAATATGGTCTCATGTTGCCAGCTCAGTCAGCAAAAGTAAAAGAACATAGAAACCAATGTCTCATGTTCATCCCCTATCGATTTTCCCCAATTCTATAATGATGTCATGAGTGCTATTTTGGCTGTTTTTCAAGATTCCAGATATACACCAGACATATCTTTTTTATAATATAGACACCTTCCTACATTATATAGCTGATTTTGTGTACAAAAGAAAATAATAAATTTTGATGTATTATCTTATTGACACATAAATTTATACCTTCGAGCTTTTTTGTACAAAAAGTCCAAGTCACAATGTTTATTAGATTTTTTTTATCTTTGATTGTCGTTTGGAAGGTTGGCATGTGAACTTAATTAATTATCATGTACCTAAAAAATTATCCATGCATTATTGATAAGGGGCTCAAATGGTCCCGTTTCTCTAGGGCTACAGCTCTCCAAAACCCAATTTTTATTTTTGGACAAGTGTCCGTTAATGCTTTGGCATGTGCCGTCGCTTTCTCAAAATTTGTAGTTTTAAAATCCTCTCCCAACTAATTAACTTCTTTTCAATCTAAATCATATATATATGTATGTATATATTCTACTCAAGGGCATTTTATTCTGCAAGTGAATCATTAATCTCCTTCAAAATCTACTTAAGGTAGTTGAATCTCTTTGGCGATTAATACTCATTTTATTTGAAATGAGAAGTGTCCCTAATTTTTGGAGGTTTATATGTTACTACCTTTTCCAATTTCCCTAAACCCCATAATTCTAAATAATTGGAACTCCGGTCATTCATGTACTCATTAAAAGCGAAATCATATAGCCTTGTCGTCCTTAAAGTAAATCACTCAGTTTGATATGGATTAGGGGACTTAATTAAGACTTTCGAAAATTAAATTATAAATTAAAAAAAGTTATGTAGGTTTCATTTTGTTTCAGAGGTGGAAACCTTGTACATGTATGTTCGGGGAACAATATAAAATCTATCACCAATGTTTGGGCTGAGTTTTCCATCAAAATTTTATTTAATACCAGTATGTAATTAGTTTGGGACCAGACTTTTGACTAATGTTATAGTCTAAGGGAGGTAGCAGAGGTGCGGATGGTGTGATCAGAGGAGTCGAAAGCCAGGACGAGGGTTTCCTCTTCTCTTCCTATTAGCGCTGTGGTCACTGAGTCACGGTGTGGTGAAAAAACAAGGCACTGTCAAATTTACAACAAAAAAATAAAACATAAATAGTAGAAGTATACTTGATGAGTTATATGCTTAATAGTAAACTTTCAGGCTGATAAAATAGTAATGAAAAATCTACCCCTTTTGGTAAATCTCTGGTGGCAATGGTAGAACTTGTTTAACTTTAACTTTCCTTGTCTTTTCACTTTTTCTTTAATTGACAGATCAATGTCTCTTCACTTTGTCAATCAACTGCCTTGTTTTCAGTCCTCCGATATTAATCTTTTGATAGATATGTTTGGTAATTATTATTATTTTTATTTAGAATAGTTGTTTAAAATGTATATTTATATCTAAATGGTACGAGTAAATACTTGTTTTTTTCAGGATGTAAATCGGTTTTTTTAGGTAATGTATGCATGAGGCTAAAGTTGAACTCTAGATCTATCCCTAGATGTTCCTTAACCTACTCACCTGAGCAAGCTAGGACATTGTTTGGTAATTATGAGCTTATATTACCATCTCATAAACTTTTCACAAAGGCTGAATTCTATTAAGTGTCCTTAAACTATACTCTCTATTGCAATCTATCCCAAAGCTAAGAAAAGCTGCAAATTTATCCCTAGACTACCATCCGATTGCATGAACCGTCCCTCCGGCTCCTCCCAGCCAATAGGCATTCAAGGGGCAGTTCATTTAGAATTAATTCAATTAATCTGGGTCTATTATTCCTTTACTGAACAGTTCCATGAGTACCATTGAGTAAGTAAAAACAAAAGTGTCTTCTCTCTCCTCACTCTAGACAATTCCATGAGGCATACTTTCGTGCAATTGCTCACCTCTCTAGTCTGGCCACCTTTCTTATTTCCTTGCATCTAAATGGCTGAGGTTCCCAAATAGTAGGTTTGATTATGTATAACTGGATCTGAGGCCGTCACTCACCAGCTGTGGTGAAACATGAATGACCGGTAAGATAGATTACAATGAGGAGGTTGCATGATTTATTCCTAATGCTCATTTGTCTAAGAATGAGCAAATAGAAGAATCATTTAATCAATGGTAATAGCTTCTAAATTAGATGAACACCGACCCTTAGTTTTATTTCTTTAGTTTGACCCACCGAATAATGAGGATCATTAATGGGTTTAATATGAAAAGAACTGATCTTTTGCTTTAGTTTTATTTAATTTTGTTTGATTTGGTCCCATATTTTGAAGTATAACTGAACAATTGAACTATGTAAAATACATCAATATTCTCGTAGCTTCTTATTTAGTCCAACCAGGTCCCCTACTACAACTTTTTCAATTCATCCCATAAGAGCACACAGCCATAGCCAAAAGGATTTATCTACCAAGTTCCTAGCTCTCTAATGTTCAAGCAAGTCATCATTCTCCTGGTGATTGGCAAAAGCTTCTCATTGATTCCTTTTTCCATATGACAATGCCTTCGCCAAACTCACTACTAAAATAACGTTATTCCCTAACTACCATTACTAATAGTCTCACAAGATTGTTAGCAATAGGCCCTTGATAATAAATGCATTGAAAATTATCTTACCAATAGTTAAATGTTAAGCAATTGATAATTTTCAACGTTTGGTCGATGGAAAATGAGCAATTGGTAATTACCAACAATCTAAAATTGAACACTTAATAGCAACGGTCAAACTTTAACAAAAGCGTTTGACTGTTGGTAAATTACCAATATGTTTTGTAGCAAAATAGGGCCCCAATGCCCTAAATGCAACCACTAGTAGGCTCTTAGGGAACTATGATCCCATTTAGGTTACAATTGGCTAGCTATTATTCGTACAGTAATTTAAATCATTACAAGCAACTAGTTACTTAGCCTGCCCTACACAGAAAATATGCATGTGTCATACTGGCTATGCAATAACCTGTAAATAAAACTATAAAGGAAACCATGGCACTCAAGTTAATAAAACATAAGTTAAAACAAGCCAAGACGCGAAAACTGTAGTTGCTTTAACTTCAAGTAACAACTGTGTGCATATATCTTAATCTTATATACACCCAAATGTAACCCTAGTGTTATACACACAAATGGACACTAGTAGAGGCAACACTTAGTGTGAAGAAATTTCATACATACAATAGTGACAACGATATCTACTAAGATCCACCCTTAGCTTTCCACCCAAAAAACCTGACTTCAAGTGGCAAGCCTCATTTTCCTTGTGCATACTTAGCTTTTGAAAGCTGAAAAGACAACTCTTTGGTCAATACTAACTTACATTATAAGTATTCATTAACTACAAGATTCACACATAGAAAGTACCTTCAAACAAATAAAACTTAGCACTAACAGTCACTCCTCATCAACTGTTAGGTCCGACTAGCCTTCTAAATACCTACACAACACTTAAGGGGTGAGTACTTGAAAGTAATCAGTAAGGGATTTGGCACCTGCAAGGAAAATATATGCAACCATGCAAAGCATTATATATATATACAAACAAACCAAGCAATCAAACAACACAGCAAACAATAAGCAAAAATAATTAATAAAAAACAATAATAATGCAATGTAATGTACGGATGGTGAGTGAATGCACATATTTATGCACGTAGTACTTTCTTACACCTGAAGGTGTTTTTAACCTCCGTGAGCTCATACATCTAGGGTACTTGGATACTAGCCCTCGTATCCGATTCTAGAACTTGATTAAACCTTATGAAGTTCTCTTAATGGGTGCTTAAGTAAGTCATCACTTACTTGACCTTGCTTGCATTTTACGTGCTACTTAGAGTAAATCGTCACTTACTTACCTTTTACACATTCCCCTTACTTATTATGTCAGGTAATTGATCTTAATGGCCAAACTTTGTCAAGTTCCCTTGAACTCAACTCCGGCAACTTAGTGGATTCGATTATTAAGCCCGTCGACTCGATTGGGACCTCTTGGGCAACGTTCAATGCCCGTAGGCACTTGGCCTCTGCCTTTGCGTCATTAAGGGTCCTGGACCCGTCTCGAGTCCTTTGCCAATCCCAGAGGTTCATGATCTCACCCCTTGGCCATTGGATGACTCATACAATACTAGGTCCCTTATTAGTACCCTATTTGTTACTTAAGGTACCTCATTTATCCACTTTTCCTTAGCCGTTTTAACCACCCACTTATTACCTACTTATTGATGCATACTTAAATCTTAAGAGCATTTTTTAGCCTTGTTAGGATGCCACCTAAACCTTAGGAATTAATTTGGGACACTTAAAAACAAGGTTGGCACAATTCAGGCACAATGCTATAGCGTTACATGTTGTGGTGCGACAACATTGTGATATTATGGAGGTTGCTGGAAATGATGCGATAGTACCTTCATCGTTGGTGCAACAGTATTACACATATCAGGTAGCCTTTTCTTCCTTTTGAGCCCAATCCGATTGCATCAAAATAATCAGTACGACCGCATTAACCCCTGAAGTTACTTTTCTTCACTCCTTTCTAGGCCAATCTTGCTCCAAACCTTACCCAAACCAATTCCAATCACTTTTGGCTCATTTCAACTCACTCCCAGATATTCTAAAACTACTTATGCATTATTTAATCATGCCATAACATAAATCCCTTACCTCAAATCGTCCATAAAGCAAGAAGTAAGCAACAAGCACCCATGAGCTCAATGGAGTTCCTTTAAGTTCCAAGCTTGAATTCAACCAAATTCGACACAAAGGGCATGAAATTAAGGCCATTTCTAACCAATTAATAATCTTGGAACTAACCCACAAGGATCAAATATGCTTACTTTAGGGTTTGAACCAAAAACCTACAAAACCAAGCTCAAATGCACCAATTCCATGAAAAATAAGCTAAGGATTTGTTGGGATGGCTTCAGGACTTTCAAGTTTCATGGAATTTATGGTGATTTAGGATGTTTGGAGATGGAGAGCTATGGAAGAGAGGCAGCCATAAAATTTCCAAATGAATGAGATGATTAATAGTGTCATCCTCCCTCCTAAAAATAACCCAACTACTCCACTAAACCCATTTCTCCTCTACTTGACACTTTGGTCCTCAAACTTAGTTTTGATTCATTTAAGCCACTAAAACTCTTCCTACACCATCACTCCTTGGTACCATAGAAAGGTTTTTTTTATCCACATACTTTGCCCTTAAGCCACTTAAGCTATTATAAGACATAATACTCAATTTCTCACTTAGTACATTTTTAACCCTTAAATCCCACTTTTGGTTCAAATGGCTTGAAACATTTATCATCTTAACATACTTATCTCAAAATACTTGCATGAACCTAATTTCACTAAAATTATGGTCATGCCATTGACTTGGGCCAAAATTATCATTTTGTCCTTTTTACCCTTTAGGCGCCAATTACACTTCGAAACTTAGCTTAACCTTACTTAGCTTGCTTTTCTTGCTTAATAAAACTTATTTGAGAAAAATATAACTTGGGATTTACTTACCTTAGCTCCAAACTATGGGAAGTATTTGGGGAGCCTTTACATGTTTAATTGTTGGTAAATTACTAATGCTTTTGACCAATGGTAATCTACTAACAGTCTAAGTCATTGGTAACTACTAACACATTTGACCATTGGTAAATTTACCAATGTGTTTAACCATTAGTAAATTTCTTAGTATTTTAAAAATTAAAGTAGTTTCCATGAAGGCATTCAAAACTGCCCTTTTTTAGAAAAAAAATTATATAAGAAAAAATTAAAATAGTTTTTTTTTAAAAAAAATATCAAAATGTTTTCAGTATATTAAGATGTGGCAGGATCACTTTTCCTACTCTCAAATTATTTGAGATAATTGGGATCACCTTAGGGAGGGGGATCTTACTTGGAAAAATATTCTTCATAACCTCAGATGTGTCAAACCAACTTTGAGAGAGTTGAATAAGCAACATTTCTCAGATATTTCAAGTCATGCTAAGCAAAAAAAGTCAGAGCTTCTAACTTGTCATAAGAATCTCATGCTTAATGCTGGAAATTGATACTTGGTTGAGTCAGGCAGCTATTGATTGGCTTAAATTAGGAGATGGAAATACTAAGTTTATCCATTCAAAGATGAAAGAAAGACATACAAAAGCTTGCATTTCTTGTTTATACTCCCATGGTGGGTGTAGACTAACAAATTACTAGGAGATTCAAAATGAGCTTCTTACCTTTTTTTTTAATATTCTTGGTGTCTATAATGCTTCTGTCCTTGAGGTTAATGACAATATTATTTTTAATGGTCCCGGGGTCTAAAGATTGCAACAGATTACTCTTGAAAAAGAGACTTCCAGATCTGAAGTTAAAGGTACAATTCATGAGATTGGTGCAAATAAGGCTCCGAGACTAAATGGGTTCACAGCTGCCTTTTTCCATCATAATTGGAATGTGACTAGTAATGATATCATTACTGTTGCGCTCTCTTTCTTTATGTCTGGTAAGCTCTCTAAAGCTTTAATAGCAATTGCTGTTTACTTGATCCTTAAGACCATAAAGACCTCATATGCTAAAGACTTCATGCCTATTGCTTGTTACTTAGTTCTTTATAAAATGATTGCTAAAATCCTAGCTGCTAGGTTGCAACAATTCCTTCCTAATCTTGTTCATGAGATTCAAGGAGCTTTTATCAGAGGTCGTTATATTACTGATAATGTGCTTATTTGTCATGAGCTGGTCCGTGCATGCTTAAAAAATGACCTCCGGAAGGCCTTTGATATGCTAGATTGGGGTTTTTTTAAAGCATCTCTTGCTAAAACTTGAGTTTTCTGTTATTTTTGTGGAGTGGATAACGGCCTATGTTGAATCTCCTTATTTTTCCCTTGTCGTTAATGGGTCTCTGTGTGGCTCTTTCAAAGGGATGAGGGGTTTAAGACAGGGAGATCCCTTATCTACTCTTCCATTTGTCCTTGCTATGGATTATTTATGTAGAGCTCTTGGTAAGATGTTTGATGAAGGTTACATTGACTTTCATCCTAAATGTAAAAGGATTAATTTCTCCCACTTTCTCTTTGCTGATGATATCATTATCTTTGCCAAAGGCTCAATCAAATCAGCTCAAGCTTTTAGATATTGTTTGCATCTTTTCTCTAAAACTATTAGTTTAATTATTAATGAGGAAAATAGTCAAATCTTCTTCGGTGGTATGCATCCTTCTATTAAGAATGAGATCTTGGCTAAGTTAAGAATGGCTAAAGGGACGTTCCCTATTAAATACTTAGGGGTGCCCCTTGTAGACCATAGACTTCAGATTATGCACTTCAAGCCCTTAGAAGAGAAAATTTTTCAACATTTGAATTGTTAGGCTGGTAGATTTTTGTCTTATGCTGGCAGACTCCAATTGATTAAAGTTGTCATCTTCAATATTCAATCTTATTGGTCTATAATTTTTCCTACCCCAAAATCTATCATGAATCACCTTGAAAAAACTTATAGAGCCTTCTATTGG
Organism: Aquilaria sinensis; assembly: GCA_005392925.1. Lineage (NCBI taxonomy): Eukaryota > Viridiplantae > Streptophyta > Magnoliopsida > Malvales > Thymelaeaceae > Aquilaria > Aquilaria sinensis. The sequence goes on along the minus strand of SMDT01000026.1, from coordinate 35,365 downwards.
TCTGGTTCTATTTCAAGAAAAAGATATTTGGTGGCTTAGGCTAAAGTTTGCATCCCTAAAAATTAGGGGGGGCTAGGCATTTTTAGTTTGGATGCCTAGAATATTGCTAGTCTTGGTAAAAAGTTATGATGGCTCCTTATTGACAAAGAGAGCCTTTAGGTGAAATGGATGCATGCCTACTATCTGAAAGATAATGATATCTAGTAGGTAAGAGTTGCTAATGGTTCTTCCATTTTTTGGAAACACATTCTTAAAGTTAGATATCTTTTTGTGGATATGATTCCTGCTGGAGCTTAAGATTGTGTTAAAAGTGGTAAATTTATCATAAATTTGGCTTACTTGCATGTGATTGAAAACTATGACAATATTGCTTGGCATAAAATCCTCTAGAATTCTAGAAATGTTCCAAGACACTCTGTGATATGCTGGTTTGCGCTTTTGGATTGTCTACCTACTGCTGACAGAATCAGCAAATTTGCTCCTGGTTTGTCTAGTCTCTATTTTCTTTGTCTGCAAGCTAATGAATCCAAAAATCACCTCTTCTTTAAGTGTGCTTACTCAAAGATGGTTTGGATAGGTATTATGATCAAGTTAAAGCTTAGGGATGCTCCTTTTAAATGGAACTGCTTCTGGTCTTGGATGATTAGATCCGTCAAAGGAAAAAGCTTAAAATCTTGCATGAGGAAAGCTTGTGTGGTTGGTATGGTATACTTCATTTGGTAGGAAAGGAATAGAAGATTCCACAAGAAAGGGACTTGGCTTCCTGAAGATCTCATGCGGCTTATTATATCTAATGTGCAAACTAGAATAGATTTTGACATATCTGATATTCTTTCCTAGTTTGTATACATATGATTTTGCTATGTATCACATATAATAGAATTTATTTTTAGTTCTTTTTGGATCAGGTTTTTCCTTTTCTTGTTATTAGCCCCTGATCTTCTTATGTAAGTATCGCTAGGCTTTTTTTTAGCAATGAAATTATACACCCAACATGGAGCTTCCCTAAAAAAATCTAAATGATTTTATAGCAAATATTACAAGAATTAAAAAAAAATTAAACAACTTTAAATTATACAAAAAAACTTATCTATCATTTGAATCATAAAAATAATATGTTACATAAAAATTTCTTAAGTTAATCTTGAATAATAAAAAATTCAAAAATTCCAACTGAAACCACATAACAAAAGCAGCAAAGAAGAATATTAACTGAAAAACATTTTATGTCTCACTGTGGGACAGAACACCAGGGTTTTGTACCCTAAACTAAAACAATTAACAGATATTAAAAGTAAAAAATTATATTAAATATTAATACAAGAGGCATGATCAAGGGTAACAATGAAGTGTTAGGACCGATGGAGTAGCTGGTTGCACTTCATGTTTACTTCAAAGAGCCAAAGCAACCTCCTAGGATTAGCCCCTGTAGTTTGATGCTCGCCCACACTTATCGCTGTTTTTTTTAGGTAAAACACATGCCTCCATGTGAGCACACACATATATAAACAACCCCTTGGTAATATGCCCATCTAGACCCTTCCAGACCACGCAGACCGTTTACCAATGGTCATGCATTGGTAACCATTAAATTTCTTACGAACAGTCTAATGTGTTGGTAATTACAAACGGTCTGAATGTTGGTAAAAAAGCAATTATAAATTCCCCTTATTTTAGTAATGACTTTATCACATATATGTTTTAATGGGAAATCATATCGATACCATGCATTGTTAAAGAACTAAGTATTGAAATGATAAACAAGCAAAGATTGACTTATAAATTTACATATTTCTCAATTGATGTAACACGTGTACCTTTATAAACCAATAAAAATGAAAAGGCATTGAATACTGAAATGAGGCCACTTAAATCAGTAATGGGCAGCCATATAAAATGCCTCACGTCGATTGCAGGTTTAATTGCATGTTTAGGGACAAGGACAGGAAAGTCATGGATAAAGTCATCAAGATAGTGGAAGCAAAGTCGAGATTAAGGAAGATATAAGATGGAAGCAAAAAAGTCACTAATGTTCTAGTCACTTTTCAGTTAAAAAAGGCACCTTTGGGCGATTCAATCGCTTTCCACCTAGTCACTTTTAAAAAGTGACTGAAAAGTGACTAAAGCTATCAATCACTCAACATAGTAACTAAAGTTTCAGTCACTCAATCCATTTTCTTTTTTTTTTAAAAAATCAATTTTTAGTATTAAAATTCACATGAAATTAAATTATTTTAATTATTTTAAATAGAATAATTATTTAATAAATGTAAATTGAAATGATTTGTTTAGTGTTAATACAATGTTGGCATTTGCAGCAATTTTAAAGATGTTTACACTGCCTCCATTAGCATTGTGATCAACTTCCTTACTAGATTTCTTGTTCCAACAAAATCTGGAAAGATGCCTTTTCTTACCATAATAATCACATGCCAAACCTTTTCTCATTGAATCTACTTCTTTTCACTTGTGTTGAATGAAAGACTTCTTCATATTCGTAGCCCTCAGTCCATAATTCTTAGCAGCATAAACAATTGTGTTCCTACATTCCCCCCATTTGTATCTCTTTTAGGCCTCTTCCTCAACCCTTATATAATCCATCAACATCCAGAAAGGCAGATACTCCTTAGGCAAAAGCTTGGGACAAAAGTTCTTCCAGGAAGGTAGAGGATAAAAAGATGAGTTGAGATCACAAATTGAAACTTGAGAATGCTTTAATCAAGTTGACCTAGGTTTAAAGAGAAATGGAAAACTAGCAACTGATAAGCAACTAAGATATTTATTCACTAGCTGTAAAAAAGCCAAAACTTCCATGGTAAGTGATTGAAAGATGACTAAAGGGTAAATACTCCAACCCGTTGGCAACTAAAAATAGATTGAAGTATGGGCAACTAAAATGTTCAATCATTTTTTAGTTAGGAGTTTTACTTTCCCCTTAACCTAGCAACTGAAAAGCAACCAAACTACAAAGTAATTGTTGTTCAGTGGCTTCTATCAATCTCTTTCTTGAATCTCTCTTGTAGTGACCTTAACTGAAATTCTCTAAAAGGTGTAGCTAAGGGAATGACGATGGGTTTGAATATTAAAGAGCCAATAATAGGCCAAAGAAATCTTTCCACTAGTTGTTGCGGACTCTTGGGGACTCTAATTGGATGAAAATAAAATTATACGGTTGAATCGATACATTTTACATATAGTTTAATTATTTGGTTGTTAAATTTTAAAATTTAAGGACTAAACAAAAGAACTTAATAAAATTAAGGATGAACAAAGATATTTCCATCAACGCCCAACTAATGGAAAGAGATGAAGGTTAGTCCGTGCAACTAGATGATAATGCAGGGATAGATTTGCAATATTTTTTAGTTCAAGGATAGATTTCCAATATATTGCATAGTTGACGGACAAGCGACATATTTCAACCCAAAATTTAATGAATTTTGAATGCATAATTTATGTTGAAGGTCCACACATTTATTTGTATGCAACTATCATACCAATACTACACTGTTAGTGCAAATTCACCATTTTAGTATTGACGTGGACAGTTGATGATGGTGAAGATGAGGTTGCTGTAAAGGAAGAGGTGTTGTGGTGTCTAAAAAGCAAGAGGGGTGATAGAAATGGACAAATCCTTAGGAAGGCTGAGAAAGGCAGTGGATGAAAGGTTTTTGCAATGGCGGTGTTGGCCTCAATGGCTGTCAATGACCCCAAGGAGTAAGTGATGGTGGTGGAGGTTGAACAATGAGTGATGGTACAAGCGGCATGATGACTTTTACAATAATCATACTATCGTGACCCTTAATTTTTCATTGGCCATTGGTTGAGTAAAATACAGAGAATAAAGGCTTGGGAAGCAAGGTAGTGAGGAGTTAGAGCTATAAAAAAAAAAAGAGTTTTTTAGGTTATTTGGAGAGGATGGGAAATCTTAACTGAACTGAAGTTAAGAAAATGTATGGGCAAAAAAGTCATTTATCATGCTCGAGGAATTTGAGAAGTGTAGGATCCAATTAATCAAAAATAAAAAGATAATTAGGTGAAGAAATTGAACAAAATTTGGTCAAACCAAAACCTTATGCACCATGCAAATAAGTAGGCTCACTAGGGCTAGCATTTGAGCCAAATTAGTGCCATATGGCTTAGCTCAGATTTTTGCATGGTTTTACTTCTAATTGTGTTTGATTCGGGTCATAAAGGCTCCATTTTCAACCAAAGCTATTCTTGGCAAGTTTCATAATGGGTTCTAGCCAAATTGAGTGTGGAAAAGAGGAAAGAGGTGAATCTTGTGTAAGGCAAGTGCATTAGAGGTTGCTTCGACCTCAAGGAAAGTGGTGTTAAGCTTGAAAGGCTTAAAAGCTGTTGCCAAAAGGTCTTACAGTGGGTGAGGATCATTATGTTTTATTTCACTTTGAATCTATGGTACATTATGTGATTCAGGTGAAGAGGTAGGCCTTAGGTGATGACTTGGTAGTCAAATGAACCTAAGAGTTATTAAGAGCTAGGATTTCCTTCAGATAAATAAGTATTTGCTAGCTAGTTATGGTATGGGCAAGTAGTAGGAATCATATTTAGGTTAGGCTAGCTCAATTCTAGTTTCTGGAGCTCTAAGTGTAGGTTAGTAATCATTAAATGGTATAATTAAAAGGATAAAGAATAAGGTTATGCTTGCTAGGCCTTGGAGGCTGCCTAAGGTAGCTGGTGTTGTGGAATGTGTGTTCTGTGTGCTTGGTTGATCTTGGTTGTGCATGATAACTCTTTGTTTAAATATATATATATGTGTGTGTGTGTGTGTGTGTGTGTGTGTGTGTGTGTGTTTGTATAGCTCATGTTTCCTATGTCTTTGTGTTTTCTATGTAGGGGCTTGGAGAGGCCAAGTGCTTAATGCATATGATTGTGTGAATGTAGGCTATTAAGCTATATGATCCTTAAAGAGTTGCAAAACATACACCCTGTCTTTATTCTTTCCAGGGGAAGGCATGATTGACTGACTTGGTGATTGTATTTATATTAGTTGTGGTTTCAAGTACTTAACCAAATTTTACTTGATTTACGTTGTTGATGCTCAATATTTATGAAACCTAAGTTAATTGATAAAGTCAAGCTTATGGATCACTTGGCTTACAGGCACTTAGTTGTTGTTTGTGTGGGAACGTGCTGCATATGAACTTAGTTTAGTGCCTAAGTGGTTATGTAATGGAGTTAAAGACCTACTAGTATGTATCGAGCCCAAGTGTGGGCAAGGGTAGGCACTAGTAGGGCTATCTTGTTATATAAACCTCTTGAATATGTAGAACTTGCATGGTTTTCCAAACCAGAATCCGCTGATTTTATTGTCCATGCATATTTTGTTGAGTAATTTGCTTTAATGTTACATGTTGGCACTTAAAAAGACTAAGTTAGCTAGCTCAAGGAACCTAAATTGATTTCACAAGATAAACTGAGACTTGAGCTAGTGTACATGTCCTTGGGCACATGCCCATCGTGTCATAGCACTAGTGTAATGCTCCCTGGTAGTGTCATGGACATAAGTACTGGGTGTTTTCCTAGTGTCTTGGACACATAGTGATAATGTCCTAGGTAGCCCCTGCGATATTACCTTAGTGTCGCAATATAACACATGGGCTACGGCCAGTTTAGGGCATGAAACATACAAGGTTAGGTGGTAAGGACTACAACAATATGACCTAGCTAAAGTAGTGGCTAAAAGCCAAGGGACTACAATGGCTAATGACTGAGCTACAATGGCAAAGAAACAAGTATGCTATGTTTCAATGTTTTTTTTTTTTTTACTCAGAAATATCTACAAGTGTATAAGGTTGAGAAAGTGCATAGATATCGGAGGAATGAGATGTTTGCCTTTTCAGGACCTCGAAAGCCACCAACCCAGCATATGCAGCCAACCTCTAGTGGTGTCCCTCACGCCTTAACCATTAAACAAGGTACTCAAGACTTTAATGGAAAATTGAATTTATTATAGAAAAGATGTCCATTTGCACCCAAAAAAATTGATGGTAAAATTGCACTAAATTAAAAAATTTTATGAGAAATTTAGGTAGATGAAAACATTTTTCTACACATTTGGTAATCTTTGGATGGCAAATTTATTACTTTAGCCTTCACAATAAATCACATAAAAGAACAGTGGCAAAGGGAATATGGGGCTAGGAGGTGCCCCCTAGCAACCCTCACCCAAATTTCTTGCAAACTATGTATGTTGTTCATGTGTATATGTAAAGATAAATCTCCATAAACCTCATTATTTCTACTGTAGCCCCCTAATCTTTTAATAATTTTAAAATAAAGTCTAACCCTCTAACTTAAATACCTAACTTCACCCCCAAGGAAGAACAAATCTAAAACCCTATTATAACGATGATAGAACCAACCATTCTGAACTCTAATATTATGTTAAAAATTCAAATTAAAATCAATTTGTAACAAAGTGTAGATGCCAAACAGAATATAGATCACTATTGAAAACTTAAACTACATAAAATTACACTGCACAAATGTAACTAATTTTATGTTGCCGATCCAATAACTAGAATTGAGGTTGAGAAGAAGGCCCTAATGGTTAAGATCAATGACAATGTTGTCAAATTAATGCAGGAGTGGCCATAAGACAAGCAACAATTGAAGCAGCATTCACTCTAATCCAAAGTTCTGAACTTCATAAGTTGCTGCCAAACTCACATGGTTGAGTACAAGTTTTATGTGTATCTGGCTCTGTACCAGGTAAATCCCAAATTCCTTGGGATGCAAGGAATACCTGGAAGATGGAAGCAGTGCCTGAATCTATGCGATGCTCCAGCAACTCATACAGTTCAATCCAGTAATCCAACACATATACAGAATAATGCTGGTATCCATACACTGCTCAATGAACTTTTATGGACACCCTCTCTGTTTGAGCTTGAAGAAATGATGCAGCAACTTGTGGGCTTCGCCATAATTAGTTGCAGAAGAAAGATGATGTTTTATCCAGTTCGGCAGCTTGTTACTTGGGTGAAAAGAGGTTCTTAACGGGTCAAATGTGTAGCGGGCATCAACCAACAAAATTGCAGCGTAGTCATTTATGTGGCGAATTGCTCTACCTGAAAATATGTTAACAAATAAAAGATTAGAGATACCAACATTTTCATTTCAAAAACAGGCAACACAATATGTGCTACAAACTACTGCACCTATAGAAAGATAGAAAATCATTTGAGTGGCTTGCTATCTTACAGTTCTCAAAATTGAAGAAAACAGGGTTTTCCATATTGAAGGCAAAAAAAACTTATGTAAACCGGTACTATAAACTACTGCACTTGGTAATTATGACTTACCAATGGATTGATTTACAGCTTTCATGCATAGATTTTCATAGTACTCTTTTCCTCTGCACCTGCAGCTCCTTAGTATGCTGAATCCTGCCTGAACATCCCCACCAGAATTTTCATGACTGGGTGAAAGTTTGGCATTTTCACTGGAAGTTGAACATTCCAAACCATCAATATGTTTTATCCTCTCTACCAACTCAATGTCCGAAGGGCTTGGATAGGGCAAACCGACCATGACTATACATCGACCCATCCCATCACTGAAGTTGATGCCTTCTGAAATTTTCCCACCAACAACTGCTAGTAGAATTGCACCATTTTGAGGTTCTGCATTTTCTTTTGATCCAACGGAGAATCTATCAATTATTTCCTTGTACTCCCTCAGGATTGCTTCAACATCTGTGTTTCCCTTGGGTTCCCTAAAGACATGTTTTCTCTTCTTAATCCTTTCTAGTATCCCTGAATTCTTCCATGAGTTGAAGACTTGTCCTTCATATTCAAATGAAGAGAAGAAAACAACAATTCCTTCGGGTACCACTGTGGCCAAATTGCAGAGAAAAAGCCCAAGCTCTTCTATCTGCAAAGAGAAGAAAACATTTCCAGATAAGCTTACATGCTATTTTGTCAGTGAATATATTCGAAAGGAAGTTATTTAATCAGTGAACAGCACATAAATAAGAAGCTAGAGATATCTCATTATGAGGAACATAAATAGTTTAAAACATAGAGTATGAAAGCCATCAACTTTGTGGGATTATAAAACTTAACATGCCTCTTCATGTATGAGCCGAATGAGACAACTGGGAATGGAGACATCATATAGATCAGCATTATCGAGTCAACAACAAACAAATGAGGCAATGGCCAATGAAAACCTAGGCTCTACTACAATATAAAAACATTAGACTCAAATAAATTGTCAATGAGTGGAGATTTAGCAATCACAAACCCACATAAAAGAGCACAGCTTAACTATCACTTAACAGTGTTATCCAAAAGCTTCTACTTGCTCACCACGGTCAATGAACTTCTAGAGCTATAGCTGAAATCAAAAGTACGACCAGTTGGTCCACGAGAAACTGCAATAGGAAGTATATTTTCAGGGGGGATGATATGACCACATGAAAAGAAGTGAAACTGTTCTGATGGTATCCACGGAAAGAGTCGCTCCCTTGCCTCTTCTATGGGTTGCAGAGTTCCCCCTGCAAGCACAACAGCACGCGCTTCATCCACAATCTGCAAAAAATTGAAATACAACTTCACCATGATGGATATCAAAACTTAGGTATTGCACATAGATCTTTAATGATTCATGTGATTTTCATAGTAAGTTAATAAGAAATATTAGCCTATGGTGAAGCTGATCTTCATGAGATAAATAGAAATATTTATGAGAAGAAAGAAATCCTAAACTTAAGAAAATAATACACTACCTCAGAGAAAATCTTCTGCCCTGTAAGCATAACATATTTCAGGTATCCACTTTCTAGTCCTAAGTCTGCTGGCCTCTTCCTAGAGATTATTATCCGCCCATCACCATCACTATTTGTCAGTGACAATAACAAATCTGTCAATGCACGGAAACCAGTCAGAGCACTTGCATCCTCACGGATTTCCCTATTTTCCTTTGTTGGATTATTCTTTTGGAGGCCAGTTATTTTTTGTCCATACCCGCTAACCTGGGAAGCCAAAATAAAGGCAGAAGTATGAGAAGAACTGGATAAATGATATTAGGCCTGTGACAAGCTAGTTATAGCTAGAATCTACCTTATGGATGATGTTGCTTTCTTTTATAAAAGAAAGCAATTTGAACATATTAATGTTGTCAATATTGAGAGAAAACAAAAAGTCATTGATGGCCATGGATGAGTCAAATAATTGCTTTGTTCCAGTAACTGTCTCAACATCCTGAACCGCAGTTTTGTTTCCAACACCCTCATTTAGCACCTGGAGAAAAGCCCGAATAAGGACTATCAGAGTCTGAATGTGCCTTCTGTTTCCAGGTCCTAAGAGATTGCAGAATCTTGCAAAGTACCCCTTTATGTGACAGTGAAGAGCCTCCAACTGCAAATAGGCACAAAAATCAGTCCTTTTAGATAGGTTCTTCCATATAACTACCAAATGCTTCATCTTTTCCCTAGGATCAGAATGAATAGAAGTTTCAATCCTTAGACAGCAATACTATACTAGAGAACTTTTTCCTAAGACAAAAAGGATGTAAAACAGTTATCAACCAGAGTAACCAGTTTAGCTAAAAAGGTGATTTTTTTTTTTTACTTTATTTTTTTTCTTTTTTTTTTTACAGTAAAGCCTAAAAGGTGTTCTTGGAACAGCAGAAGTGTATTTGAGGAACATTTCCTTTTGAAAATTCAGCCTTACCAAGAATAGTGAAAATGAGAGTAAATGTTCACCTGTAACAGAGTAATTTTTGCATCATACATGTTGATGAGGGAGTCAGCTAGATTGTGAGCCTCATCTATTATGATAATGTTATTCTTCAAATTCAGTCCAAGTGACTCACGAGATGATTTCAGTAGAAGAGACTGATACGGTAGAACCACAAGATCAGCTAATGGGGCCATTCTTCTTGTTCCGTAATAGGGACATGTCACCATAGTTCTTCCAAGTTGGACAAGATCTTCAATGTCAAATGCTTCGTGTTGGGAAATCTTACTGTTAAACTCATGTTGCAGATTATGTTTTCTAAGCATTGGACAACCAGAGGAAGCTTTAGCTTTAGTTCTACGTGTTCTTCCTTCTGTGCCTAGATTCTGCGAATAATAAACCTCAGTCAAGAAACATTTTATTGACTTTCACCAAAAAAAGTCATCAGTATTTCTCAGTCAATATATGAAGCTGACAGGGAACTGATTTCAGAGGACAAAAGTAGGATGCGGCTTTGGGGTAAACAGGCTCAGAATTATACATATAAGTTTTACCATGATATAACTCTTCTTAGGTGTCGCTGTCCTACACTGTTAAGAGGCATATTAAGCTTTACATGGTGGTGGGGCCTCTCCACCCATTGCAAATGGTTTTGTGTTTGATGCTTTAACATAACATCAAAGCAAAGTTTGTCATTGTCCTTTCTGTCAGTTCCTAGCGCCATTGTATTGAATTCTGAATCATGTCATAATCAGAAACTAGCAGTCAAGGCTGTAAGTCGAAGAACCTCGAGTATCAGAGGACATGTGGGCTGGAAATCAACTGCTTTTGCTTCTGAGTCAAACAAAGCTCATTGATGTGATGAAACTACTGGATTATGGTATCAGCAAGAAGAAACTTGGTACCATAGTTTTAGAAGCTTCTTTCTTCTTGTATTGTTGAAGCTCTAAGCAGCGTTCATTTATACGAGTTGAACTCCCAAGTTTTAGAACATCTGAAATCCAAAAACTAGATGGTGAGACAATAAATTTTATAAGTAAACTGAGTCTCAAGACAAAATTCCAATATGTGTACCTTCATTGATGCACAAGTTCTTCCTGGACCCCAAACAAACCACGTTTATATCATTCCCAAAATTTGTCTTCCTTAGCTCCTTTATAAATTGTGAAAGCTGAGAATGTGTTCGACTGCAAAAGTAAACCTTCACTCTCTTCTTTTCATCCCCAACAGTCCCATCATCATCCTCTTCCTCATCACTTGATGAATAAAGTGGAATTCCAGCTTTCCTCTTTGATTTCCTGCTGCCAAGTGCCACTTCCCCTTCACTTTCATATTCTTCCAACAAAAACTCATTCTCATCCAGTTCAACCTCATCATCCTTCTTTACTGTTCTTTTGCATTCATATCTTGCAGGGGAACAGCACTCCTCCTGACGAGACGAGAACAAAACCTTGTTGTCTTCTTTATTCTTACTGCATTCAAGTTGTTTCACTGCAAATCCAGATTTCTTCTTGCCCTTACTGTCACAAGTGCGGCTCTCTTTTTTGACAACAAAGTTCTTGATCCAGTCTGGTTCGTCATCTGCAGTGATTGAAGCACCATTGTCCTTGCTGCCACCAGACTCATCCTTTGTTTCAGATGCCCCCTTTTGCCTCTGGTCAAGCACCCACTGCAAAGCACTACAGATGATGCTTAGAGTTTTTCCAGTTCCTGTTTTGTCAAGTTAAGATAACCCAAAAACAATAAATTATTAGATGATTTCTCAGAAATCAGTTCAAGGATTAGATTTTTATGCAAACAAAGTAAAGTTAGATGTGCCATCTATCCACTTCGTCAAATTACATTCAACATTTATTATCTAAACGCAAATCTAAAAAACCATTCCACAATGCAGATTCTATGATCAAGCTAAACTATTAAGTTTCTGCATAGCATCAGATTTATAAAACAAAATTCATCAATTTCTAAAGAGATCAGCATCAATGGAATTGAACGATAAGTGGGATTCACCAGGAACTAGATATTATAATCCCATTTTGCTCCAAACTACATCCGGTTCTTGTTTTCGCGCTCATTCTCAGAAATCAAATTTAAGAAGATGAAGAAGCACGAATTACCGGTAGGGCTTTCGAGCATGGAGACGCCGCCTTTGTCAAGCGAATGATAGAGGGCTCTCATGAAATCGATCTGGATTGGGTAGGGTTTATACGGAAAGGCTGGGAATTCCGCCGCTCTTCGTTCCCCCATTTTCTCTGATTCCTCAAATTTCACTTCGCTTTTACGAGACTCTGATCTTCGCTCTGCTAATTTCTGCACTCACTTCCACCTGGCGCCTTGCTTCTTGCTGTGAAAAATTTGCTGATTTTTGGATCTGACTGCATTTTCCCGCCAAAAGAGAATAAAAAAGAAGCGCGAGGCTTGTCCTGTGATTGATCAAAGGCGCTGCTCAAAACAACAAAAAGAAAGTGGTTGATCGAAGGCATCGACTTTGGTCCCTGAACGTTATTGGTTCTGACAATTCGCTCCTTTGATGTTGGCGTGGATCGATTCGTACCTCAGACTATGAAAATTGAGTTACTTTATCCTCGGGCCCTGAACGCTGAAATACTTACAACTTGGTTACGAAACTTTAGGAGTGAATATGGGTTGGATAAATCCGAACAACCCCCAATGAGTTGAGTTAGGTAAAAATAGACCATGATCTACTGATTGATTCCACTTTCATATATAGGAGAATCACGGTTTTTTAGTCCGTTTTTTTTTTATATGGAATCAATCTGAGATAAAACCGAACCCAAGATATATATATATATAATTATATAATAAAAATTATAGTATTGCTAACATATCCATATATAAGTATATTTCTTTGAAAAATTATAATCATTATCTTATGTTTTTATATTAAACCATTAAACTGGTGTCTCAAATTGAAATAACATGAAAGTTGTGAGATCATTTATGAAATTTCTCCATTCACTTGACTCACTTTGTTTCCTATATTAACTACTCATGAGTTATTTTACTTTTAATCTCTCCACTTTAGACTACTCTCTATGATGCAATCATTATATTTTTTTCATTTATGAGCCATGCGAAATTTGAAATTTATGACATCAACATATTTCAGGTTTTAATACTGAAAAAGATCACCTTAAAGGCCCATCTTTTCATGTTGAATGTCATGCTAATGTTGGGATTATTGGAGGAAAGAAAATTATTTGAAATAGAAGATACTCCACAATCAACTCTTTTGAATTATTTTGGTAATAACAGCATTTTAAACTCTTTTGAAATGTGTCTAAGTACATGTATTTAAATGTTATTTTAATTGTATGTTATGTTGAATATTTCATAAACTGGTTATAGATGTAATTTTATTGAATTTTGATATTATTATAGGTATATGGTATAAATTGAAAAACCCAAGAACCAGAACTGAAAAACCTAGAACTATAGTTCTGATTTTGTTCGATTTTCAGTTCTCGGGTTAAGTAGAAAAATTTTGGAATAGAAACCATTTCGGGTTGGTTCGGTTCCCCTATAAAACCGAACTAACCCGAACCATGCTCACCCCTACTAAACTTTTATCCCTTTCAGCCCAAAACTTTTAAAGCATTTGGTTTGGCACCAAAATTAAGAAAAAGGAAAAATTTTGTGTTCCATTTTTAGTTTTGCTCTTCATTTTCTTGCAAATAAATTAAAAAAAATAGAAAAAATTAATATTAAAATAAGTGTTTAAAGGATAATATGATAAAGTAATTTATTAACTAAGAAAATATTGCAAAAATTTAGAACTATCCAAAATAGATTTTTTTAAAATATCTTGGCATAGAGGGATTATATAATTTAGAAATATGCTACTAAAATTTGAAATTAATATTTTAGTGTTAAAGAAAGAAATTGACAAAATACTTTAATTAGGTATGACAATTGGGTGGATGAAATTCGTGATCTTCGAATATCCGCCTATAATAGGCGAGTAAATAGATAAAAATTTCCTATGATGGGGCAGACACGGGTGACAAATCACATTTGTCTGATGGGTATAGGTTAGTGGTAGGCAGGGAATATCTATCATGGATAAATCTACTCTGTCTATCTACACAAACCGCTAGTGTAAATTTCTTACTCTGTAATTATAATGGAATGCAACACCTATACTTAACTAATATTTTATACTAATTCTGATCATATATTTTCTTGTATGTATGTTATGATTTTGTGTCTTTTATTATTATATTGTATTATATGTAGCCAATAACTTTGTATGTATTTCTCATCTTTTATTTCTAGAAAATTAAAGAAACATAATTTAAACTTCAAGTTGTAGGTGTAAGTGAGATTTTTCACCTACTTACATATACCCGCAAAGTCACGAGTACTAAAAAAACAATGGACATAGATGACGAGTATAGGGTATCTGTGTCCGATCCATCCCGGTTGTCATCCCTAACCTTAATCAAATCTTGAAAAGCTACTCGGTTCATTGTTTTTGAAAAATAAACCAAATAGAAAAGTTAAGATTATGAGTCAATTCGTTTTAACTTAAGCCAACTTAATTCAAAATAATTTATTTTTATGTTTACATCTTTTTTACTTGAAACCAATTTTATTTGAAATTCAATATTATTTAGGTGAAATAATCTATTGATTGTAAACTTTTTACAGTACTATTAATTTTTTTATGAATTTTTCTTTTTTAAACATTAAAAAGAAAATTTTCATAGAAATTTAATAACATGATAAAAATTTTGTTTCAAATGGATTATTACACCTATATAATATTGGTTTTTAAATGAAATTGGTTCTAGATGAAAAATATTTAAAAATAAAAATAAGTCATTTTAGATTAAGTTGATTTAAGTTAAAACAAATTGGGTGTATATCTTTAGGGGAAGTTGGTCCTAATTTCTTTTTAACATTTTGCCAACTTAGTAAAAAAAGCTCCTTGACTTAGCAAACCATTCCTAAATGTTTAAATGGTTAACTCTAATTATCCTAACACTAATGAAATTTCAGCTAGCCGATAGAAAATGTTGATATGACACTTAACGTCATTTATTATAGTGACCTTATTGACACTTCTCAAAACTTAGTTACCTTGTAATGTTTAAAAAAAATTGAGGAGTAAACTAAAAGTTTTCAAAAATATAGGAAACATATTATAATTTCTTAGGAGCTTTTACCGTGACTTTCCCAAATTCTGCTCCATCACTAATGGATCGGCTAAAAATTCACATAGCGTATTGAATCAAGAGGGCAGGTCATATGCCTATTGATAAAAAAAAAATCATGTGACATCTAAGGGAATATGATGATGTGACCATTGTTAGCACCGAGACGTAGCGAGAGAAAAAAAAATGTTATATTGCCTTGTATTTATTTCTTTGATAAATTTTCATCTAGGAGAGTCACTATTAAAAATTTTTCGTCTTGCATGACCACTACCCTCTCAGGATCCTTTTTTTTCTTTTTAGCTGAGCACCAGCAATGCAACAGAGTTGGATTTTTTTTTAATTAATTTTTGAAACTGCTGATTCAACTCATTCTATAGAGAGGATTCTTTTTCTGATTCACCATTGGTAGAAGTGGGTGAGATTAGCTTTTTTGTATTTTAAATAGCAATTTAAACATCTTAGGGCTAGTTTGCGAGTTGAAGGCTTGAGGACTAATTTGGTTCAATGGAAACTGTAGATCGCCATGTTTTTATATATTCTTATTATTTTGCATAAATCTTACTTTCCTGTAAACATTTTTTTCCAAGAATAAGAGAATTTTCAAACCAAGCGTTCCCAAGGTTCATTTTGTTTCATAAATCCAATTGAGTCATGATAAATATTTAGCTACAAAGGAGAACAGGCAATAACTACAGACTATAGAATGCTCAGCGTACAAAATATACATCCATGTTCGAGGACCACCATCTATAGCAGCAAGACTTTGAATTCTGTATACGATATTTTTTATTGACCACATTCTGGAGACGAGATGAACGTAACAAAATTCATGAAGGATGAGCTTTGGCTGGGATTTTATGTATTCCACTTGTAGGAAGTCAAGAGGCAACTGCTTCTACGCAGATCCTCAGAAATCCGATTGTGAACTCCGGCATTAGCGTGAATTGTGATGATTCAGGGAAGAGTTGGAAAGCAGTAGGCACGGAATGTGAATGGTCTGTGCTTCACCTGGATGCTAGATTCACTTGACAGATATTAGGGGTCTTTGAACTCCCTGAAGAAATTACCAGCCGATTGATTGCTTTACGCCTGTCGGAGCAGCAGCTCTGTATGAAGTCCTCACAGGCATATGCTTCTAAACTCCAATATCATCTTTCTGGCCATTAGGAATAAACTGAATTAGAATGTCACAGCTGCTAGAGCAACTACTTAAAATGGTAGGGAAATGGTATCTGCTATTTTGAAATGTTAATAGTTTGGACAAGAATCCGGTCGCTTACTTGGAGTGCCAAGCATTTCTTTGTTGCTTTCAAGACACTGCTCGTATAGTGAACGATACTTAGCTGGCACATAATCCCTGAATCTGTAACAAAACAACTGAGACTGAGGTTCATGATGTCACAGTTGAAAAACGAAATGGAAGAGGAAAATGAGTAGACCCTCCAATTCATAAGACTTTTTGCTCTATTAAAAGGCCTCATTCAAATCCTAAACCTATGGAAGAAACCTAAATATCAACACCAACGCTCAGCTCAACCTCAGTGAAAAAATCCAAGGCCATCATGTACACCTATCCTATTAGACTTCCAACTTTTCCAACCAGGTTCCATCGATGCTTTTCTTCCTGCTAAGAACTATCATGAACCCTGAGTAACTGTCCCAGCTAGTCCTTTAAGGTATTGATGTTAGAAATTTCACCCATATTGAAGTCAATGATTGCTTGCCAATATACAGATGACAAAATTGCCGTTTTCACTACCTTCTAACCATCATTAAGATGGACCCATACTGTTGCTAAAGTGACAAGTTGAATTTTCAGAGGAATTGTCTATAAAAAATTCATGCTCATACTCGATGTCAAGGTAAAGACTATAGAACAAAAAACACACCTTTCAAGCAGACAACGCCTCTCAGGTCCTGAAAATAGTTTCACAATAGATTGCAGAACAGAACCTATTTGCATTGCTTTTGATTTAAGTGCCCTCATGAAACCCACAAATTCTTTATATTCAGCAGCATTGAGTTTGTCTTTAACCTGTAGGAAACAAAGTCACAAGGGATTCCTGACAGCATTTCAAATCCATAGAGATTATCCTGTATTTCAGAAATACATATGCAGCCAATTTTTTAACATAGAACAACATAATATACAGGGCAGTCTTCCATTGCATATGGAATGTCACTTTATCATTCAATCCAAGTGCAACTTATGAAAGAATAGCCATTGATAAAAAAAAAACAACAAAACTGACCACTATAAAAGGGAAAGGAAAACCTGATGGTTATAGCAGTTAGCGTTTTTAGAAGAGTTTTTATGGACTGAAACTGATGCCGTGACCAAGTTTCATTTCCTATTCCTATGCCTAAAAATATGTTTCCCAAAGGATTTAGGCGCAGCATCAGACACAATCCTTTTTCTTGTATTTAGCCACCAGGAAAGTTAAGTTCATGAGATTAATCCGAAACTAAGAAATGGCACCTACTGCATAATTTAACTGTACAAAGGAGTGGGGTTGAAGTGACAGCAGAAGGGAAAGCCACCAATTCTACCTGAATAAGAAACGCGGATCCCTTTGCCTCATCACCGCAGGCTGTGTCCCTAGTATCCTTGTGCACTACATGGGTTTTAGCATTTAGCGTACTTCTTGCATCAGAAATCTGGAGATTGTCATTCTTTGCTGTATCAACCAGGAAGGGAAGCGAGCTTGACTCCGACAATTGGGAATCAGAGGCATGATTGCAGGAACTTTTATCACATTGTCCTGCTTTGCACTCTATATTATTCACTTTACGTTTCTTTGAAGGATAGGGCATCAGAAATTGCTCCCTGCTTGGTTTTATATCCAGAGAAGAATCATCAGTTAGGTCAACTGTCTCATGATTTTGATTTGGCCTACTTGTCCTCTGGGGAATGAAATTATATTTGTGATTCACTACTGTATCACTTGACTGTCCTGATTTCAGAGCCCCAGACACACAAGAATTAAGAAATGAGCGATTTGCAGGAAGAATCCCTTCAAACTGGCTAGAACTGCTTCTTTTTTGCCCTTCTAGTGGAGAAGAAAATGACTTGGTGATGCTAACTTGATCAATGGGTGTGTACTAAAACACAAATTATATTACAAAAAACCTGTCAGACAAAAAAGTGAAATGACACCTTATAATAAATAAGAATATCACTTGAAGCCATTGACTTACTGAAGGTGCAAAGTCTTCTGTGATTGATCTTGCCAGAGGAGTACTCTTCCTTCCTTCCCCGCTTCCTGTATGAAGTATCCTAGCTTAATCAGGACTTCCACAAGACCTAAGTTGTTATTTACAAGGATAAGAATAAAATCACGCAACCACTGTTTTGGCTAGAAAGCAATAACACGTCAGGGATCAAAGACAGATCATATATAATTCACACCTTGTCTTTAGGTTCTGGAACAAATTTTCATGATCGACAGCATTAAGTGAGGTTATCCCCCACTGTTAAGTCAGGGATTTTTAGTGTTTCCTATTGTTGAGAAGCCTTTGGCCATCACGAACAGGTTCAGGTTGGATGCCTAGACTTGGTATTAGAATACAAGGTTTGTCGTTGCCCCACATGACAAGCCTGATTTGTCTCACCCACCTAAATGTGAGGGCCATGTTTAGTGAGGACATCCCACAATTTTGGGTCAAAGGATTTCTTGGTGCTTTACAATGTGGCTAGGCCTCCACCACCAATTACAAGTTGGTTTTGGGCTGGGTGCTTCTACAAGCATGGCAAAAATTTGTAAATCAACCAGCTAATTTAGTCACAATCAACAGATGCCATTTTAATTTTGCGCCTTATAATATAAAGCCCATTTTAATTTTGCGTCTTATAATATAAAACAAATCAATCTCATTTCCAAACCAGAGAAAACAAGTTGGTTCTTACTTGGGTGCAAACTTTAAGTGTGTTTCCAGTAGTCTTGATGCATGATCACTGAAGAGAAAAAAGCAGGATGAGTTTGAATTATCTCCCTTCGCATTTCCTGAAGTTCCTTATGAGGAAAGTATTTTTATGTAAAAACCATGGCCAACTGCATTTGAAAGGAGAAGAAATACAAGGATCTTCACAAAAGTAGGAAGCAAGCCTGAGATGACAGTGAAGATTAGATGTTAATATCTCCTCTTTAATGGTGATTCCGCCTGGGAGCATTAACTCTAAGTACTTTGCCATTAGTTTTACCTTAAATCACTATCCTGCTAAAGGCAAAGTCAATACGCTCCAACTGCTGAATATCATTTTCCCACATATATACGTGGAAGAAGAGAAAATAAAGAAAAGGAGCTGTTTGCAAATTTAATCTCAGTAAAAGCTAGAAAACTACACTAGCTCCATCCCAAGAAGGAAGTCATAATTCAGCTTCTCAAAGAAATTTAGTGTTGTTGAGCCAAATCACTGTAGTTAGTGTTATATTCCGATAACCCCAACTGAGAAGTACTTGAGTTTTATGTCAATTTCATTTATTTCGAAGATACTGAAGATTTGAAATCATTTTATTTTCTCCAAGACTGATAAGATATCTATTTTTTTGAGTCAGAGGTCTACCTAGCACTCATCCCTGACCCACAAAACCTACGCATAATACTCCACAAGCACGATTATATAACCATTACTGGTGAATTTGCAGAACTCTACTGAGACTTCTTTTCTCTTTCTTCTTTCAGCAGTTTGAGGTAATTTGGGAAAGTTACCACCAATACAGCTCTAGATAATTCATATGATTAAAGGGGGAAAAAACCAAATTACATTCACAAATCACCTATGTTCTATGTTTTCTTCATAGAGTTTCAATGCATTGATCTAGCGAATTGGAATTTGGATTAGGGAACTCTATTTCAAGGCATTGTATCAAGCAGCATAGGTTAATCACATATTTACCCAGGTACAAAATCATACTAGATGTAGTCTCTTTTTTTTTTTTTTTTTGGTTCTTTTGGTCGTATGTTGGGATACAAGGAAACACCCTCCTGCAGATCTACACTTGAAACAATTGAAATAAATTCATCTACCATCAGGAGAGAGAGAGAGAAAGAGAGAGAGATCATCCACTGTCTTGAACAAGACGGTGAGAGAGAACAATCAAGAGACTCATAAGTGGTTTGTGTTAGTTTTTCATTTTTTAAGGAAAATGGAAATGCTGCAAGAAAAAGGAGGAACAGAACAGAAGAATCTAAAACAGGAAAGAAACTGAGTAAAATCCAATTATTCTAAATAAATATATAAAAAGAAAATCAGAGTTATTATAAGGCTCAAAGCTAGGCAAGATGGTGAAGTAACTACGCATGCTACCCTTTGCCCGTTTTAGATATGGATTTACTTTGACTTCTTCACTGAGTTGAGTTTGGTGCATTGGCCAGCTGAATTAAAGAGAAAATGAAAACAGCTTCAAATTTTAGAGAACGCAGAGTTCTGTTAATAAACATGTGGTGACTGTTATGTAAGTTCTTAGATAAATTTATCCAAAACATGATTAATCATAACACCTAGCATTTTCTGAGCTTATTTAGGTCTTTTATGTACATAAAGATCCGCAGAAACTTGCAAATCAAGGAACACAGCAAATCAAACCAGAAATTGTATCTAAATAGCTTTCACTCGGAACTAACACTGGTGTTGCTAGAGGAACTTAACAGAGTACGGTAATCCAAAAGAAAGAACACTGTTTCAGTAACAAACCTAGCAAAAACAAAGTTCATTAACATTTAGGAAATTATTAGCATTAGACATGAATGATGCAACACCATAGATAGGCCCCTCTCAACTCAGAACATAGAAAGAAGACGTGCACGAAAACTGAATCAAAAACTAATGAAACAACATTAGCATCAAGTGGAGTAATCGTGAATGGTTTGGTTGCTTCAGTTTCCTGTCAGTTGTTTATTTGCTGTTAGCCTTATTTTCAGCGGTCATGTGGCAGACCTGTCCTCAGTTTTTCAAACAAGACTGCTTTGTGCAGAAACTTATGTGCTAAAGTTGAGAGGCTTCCTACAGCCTCTGAGTTTGGTTTAAGCCTCTCCAGCCACTTCCAATTTATCTAAGTTGGATTGTTGATGTTGAACCATGCAATACAAAACAAATTGGTAGTAGGTAAAGACACCTCATCACAATATAAAGCTCTAACAAAGCCCTTTACTTAACCATGTTACGTAACTAAACTTAAACACACTAAACCTTACAGGCTGGTGAAGCAACTTAAATTATGGGCCTCTCACGCGTACCATGAGAATGTGACTGACAACAGATAAATAGAGCAACAACAACCTGACTCAAAAATAATTTGCAACAGTTGGGAAGGTCCATCAAAATATAAAGCTCTAAAAAAACCCTTAGCTGAAGCATCTAACAATTGATAAACATGATGAAAATAGACATATATCTAGGCTCAACAAAATGAATTTACCAGTTAGTTGTGAGGGATACCACTTAACAATTGATAGCATCAAAGAAATTTTTTTAAAAAAATGGCTAAACAAAATGGAATTTATATGTTCATTTTATGACAGGACCATTTACCAATATCTTTCTCTGCAATTGGCATACAGCTAGCAGGAGTACGCAAGCCACCATCTCGGAAGAAACGGGTCATCGAGAAAACAACATCTCCAAATTTGGAGTAACACTGTAAAATTCGACATAAATATGCATAAGAATCATGAAAACGTTCACCAAACCCAAAAATCGAGACATACCTTGAGATGAGGTTGAATCCAAAGTGATATTTGAGATTGACGATTTGAATAGGCAAACCTGTTAAAATCTTCAAATTTCAACTAATGAAAGGAATAATAAAAAATGAGTAGCTAAATTAAAGGAGACAGAACATATAGTAGAAAAGTTCTTAGTTAGCACCTAAGTATGCACTTTTTAAATTTATGAATATTACAAAACTCATTGCCAACAGCAACATGAGAAACTTATTTGAGGTATCTAGTACAGGTGCGAAAGTGTCATTCAAGCATGTTCACAGCACATTGCCCAACATGTTCCATCCAAAACCAAGACTACAGTGCACTTAACTTGGAATGACACGGCAATGCACGGTTTAAACCCATGTTTTTTTTCCTCCCTTTTTAAATACGTGCTAACTTTGGTACGTTCATACAACATATGGCACAAAACAAGACATTTTCACCACTAACATCTTCCAATTAAGAAAACAAAAATCTGTTGGAAAGCGTGAAATTGGAAGATCTTTAGTTGGTAGTTATGTAAATATAGGATTGTGTAAATAATCCCTGATTTACAGGGATTACTATAGCTGGTAGAATTCCTTAATTATAGGGATTGAATCCCTAAATTATAGGGATTGATTTACAGGGATTTTTTTCCTTGTAAATCCCTAAGCAACTTGTATAAATTCGCTTACTGAATTGGAATAGTACAGAACAGATTTTACCAAAAGCTGAAATGGTATCAAAGCTTTAGGTTTGCCTTGAGATTGTCTTTTCTTCTGGCCTTTGTTGCCGAATCATTGCTCTGTTTTTTCCTGGTCTTCATTGCCAAGTCTTTTTTCCCTTCCGGCCTCTAGTGCTGATCTATAACCAATACTAGTTCCTCATTCTTTATTTTCCTTACCCACTATCCTGACAATGGCTGGCGAGACTGTGACAAGTGCTCCTGCCCAAGTTGATTCCCATCTGCCCACAGGCGACCTGCAGACTATTCAGGCCGCCTACAGACTCAATGGCCAGAACTATTTGAAGTGGTCACAACTGGTGCGTACCTATTTGAAGGAAAAGGAAAAATCAGCCATATTCTTGGATCAGGGCCTGAGTTGGACGACCCAAGTTTTGATGCTTGGGATGAAGAGGACTCCATGATTATGTCATGGTTGTGGAGTTCAATGACACCATAAATCAGTGACACTTGCAAGTTCCTCCCTTCTGCAAGGGGCATCTGGGATGCTGTCCAACAAACATATTCCAGAGCCCATGATGCTGCCCGTGTCTATGAGGTCAAAGTAAAGACACTAGCAGCCAAACAAGAGAGCAGGAGTGTTACTGAGTATGCAAATCTGCTGCAGAACCTATGGCATGAACTTGATCATTATTGAGTTCTTGAGCCTAAGTGCTCAGATGATGCTGTGATCTTGAAGAATTTCATTGAAAGAGATAGGGTTTATGATTTTTTGGTCGGGCTGAATACTGAGTTTGATCAAGTCCGAATACAAATCCTTGGCAAAGAAGAGGTGTCTCCATTGAACGAAGTTATAGCTCTTGTCAGAGCTGAGGAAAGCCGCCGTGGGATCATGCTTGAGCCTAAAGATCTCAAAGGATTTGCTATGGTGGCAAGGGAATGAAATTATAGTGCCCCAAAAGGTTGACTCTAAAGACAACCTCTGGTGCACCTATTGCAAGAGGCCTAGACACACAAAAGATCGCTGCTGGAAACTCCATGGGAAGCCTTCTACATCCAGCAAGGAATGGGGCAATCGAGGAGATCCAAGAGCAGTTCAACAGGCCCACAATGTCTCCACAATTTCACAGCAAAGCCAGGGGCCATTTAATGAAGAAGAAATTGAAAGGCTGAGAGGTTTGTTGGGAACCTTGAAACCAGAAAGTGGCTCTGCCTCTGTTGCTCTCTCAGGTGAATCTCTACCCCTAGGATTACATGCCTCGGCTAGTGTTTTTCCATGGATTCTTGACTCTGGAGCCACTAATCACATGACACCCTCTTCACTACACTTCATTACATATACACCCTGTCCTAGCAACAGGAAAATTTTTGTTGCTGATGGTTCTCTCGTCACAGTAGCAGGAATTGGAAATATACAGATTACTCCATCACTGTTGCTAAAAATGTCCTTCATGTTCCCAAGTTATCTACTAGCCTTATTTCTATAAACAAACTTACCCAATACATGAACTATCATGTTGTGTTCTTCCTTTCTTACTGTGTATTTCAGGACCAGGCTTTGGGGAAGAAGATTGGACTTGCTAAGGAAAGGAATGGGCTTTACTATCTTGAAGAAACCAGCAAACCATCTTAGAATATTATGCATGTCACACATGCGTCATTCCTTACTGCCTCCGATAAAGATTTAATTTGGCATCAGCATTTTCGTTTTGGCCATCCTTCTTTTTCTGTTTTGAAAACCATGTTTCCTTCCCTATTTAAGAGTATTGATATTAAGACCTTTCATTGTGATGTTTGTGAGTTTGCTAAACACAAAAGAGTGTCATTTCCATCCAGCAATAAAAAATCATCAACCTCTTTTTATTTGATTCATTCAGATATATAGGGCCCTTCTCCAATTCCCAACATTACTGGTTCTAGATGGTTTGTCACATTTATTGATGACTGCACAAGGGTCACATGGGTTTTTCTTCTTAAATCAAAATCAGATTTAAGCAACATTCTTCCCAATTTTCACAATATGATAAAAAATTAGTTTGGTGTGAGAATCAAAAGGTTTCGGTCTGATAATGCAACAGATTATTTCAATCAGACCTTGTCATCATTTTTCCAAAAAGAAGGAATTGTGCATGACTCTTCCTGTGTTAACACACCCCAACAAAATGGGGTGGCTGAAAGGAAGAATGGTCATTTACTGCAGACCACACGAGCCTTTCTCTTTCAAAACCAGGTTCCAAAATAATATTGGGGAGAAGCTGTCCTTACCGCTGCATACACAATAAATAGACTGCCATCTAAAGCCCTTGACAATCAAACCCCAATGCAAACTCTCTCTCAGTTTTACCCTGATATTCGAACCTCAAATAATCTCACACCAAGAATCTTCGGTTGCCCTGCCTTTGTTCATGTTCACAATAAGGGAAAATTAGACCCACGAGCAATAAAATGTGTTTTCTTGGGATATTCTCCAACCCAAAAAGGTTATAAATGTTATCATCCAGTCACAAAAAAATTCTACACCTCTGTTGATGTCACATTTGAGGAAGGACTATCCTTTTTTTCTCAACCTTCTCTTCCGAGGGACACCATTCCAAATTTACTTCCTCTGGAAATATTACCCTCTTTACCACCGCCTAACCACCAGCAATCACAACCTTCTGATGCCTCAGAATCTTGCACTTCCGAGCCTCAAAAAAATTCAAGTGATGTGCATGATAATATGAGATATATGCAGGTTTACTCAAGGAGAAAAAATCCAGATTCTGAACTTAAGCAAGTCCAAGATTCAGCTCTTAATCCTGGAACTGAGGTACATCCAGAACCTATTTCTTCTATTGATAAAGATGAACTGCCTATTGCCCTGAGAAAGGGAACCAGAGAATGTACTAAACATCCACTCTATCCCCTAGCAAAATCAGTAACATTCCAAAGATTCTCCCAATCTCATAGGAGTTTTCTAGCCAGCCTTGACACCATTCCAATTCCTGAAACACTAGCCAAGGCACTTTCCAATAAGGAGTGGAGAGAAGCCATGAGAGTGGAAATGGAGGCGCTGGAAAAAAACAGAACGTGGGAACTTGTGGATCTGCCCAAAAATAAGAAGGCAGTTGGCTGTAAATGGGTATTTACAATTAAATACAGATTTGATGGGTCAGTAGAAAGGTACAAAGCGAGGCTAGTAGCCAAGGGATATACACAAACTTATGGGGTAGATTATCGGGAGGCTTGCTCCAGTAACAAAAATGAACAAAGTAAGGGTGCTGCTGTCTTTGGCTGCCAATTACAGTTGGGATTTGCAACAGTTTGATGTAAAAAATGCGTTCCTCCAAGGTGATTTAGAAGAGGAGATATACATGGACATTCCACCAGGTTTTGGAGAAGGCATTAAGGGGAACAAAGTGTGCAAGTTGAAGAAAGCATTGTATGGTAATCTCCAAGGGCATGGTTCGGTAGGTTTACAAATGTGATGCTGAATTCAGGCTACAAGCAAAGCCAAGGTGACCACACTTTATTTATTAAACACACAGCCTCAGGGGGAGTTACTGCTTTGCTAGTCTATGTGGATGATATAATTGTTACTGGGAATGATGAAAAAGAGAAAGAAGCATTAAAGAACTGCCTTGCCAGAGAATTTGAGATAAAAGAGTTGGGGAGACTGAAGTATTTCCTTGGAATTGAAGTTGCGCATTCCAAACAAGGCATTTTTTATCTCTCAACAAAAATATGTGATTGATCTTCTGAGAGAAACAGGAAAAATGACCTGTAAACCAACCTCTATGCCTATAGATCCGAATCATAAACTTGGAGAAGCCAGTGAAGATGCAAGTGTAAATAAGGAGATGTTCCAGAGACTTGTTGGAAAACTGATTTATCTTGCACATACACGACCAGATATCGCATATGCTGTAAGTATAATAAGTCAGTTCATGCATGACCCTAAAGAAGTTCATTTGCAAGCTGCCCATCAAATTCTTCACTATTTAAAGGCCAATCCAGGAAAAGGAATTTTATTTAGAAGAAATGGGGGGCTGGTTCTTGAAGCATATACAGATGTAGATTATGCAGGATCCCCAATAGACAGACGGTCCACCTCTGGCTATTGCACCTTCTTGGGAGGAAACTTAGTGACTTGGAGGAGTAAGAAGCAGAATGTAGTTGCTTGGTCAAGTGCGGAAGCAGAATTCAGGGCTATGGCACAAAGGGTGTGTGAACTACTTTGGCTGAAGATAATTTTAGAAGACTTGAAGATTCCACAAGAGGGATCTATAAGACTATATTGTGACAACAAATCAGCCATCAGTATTGCCCATAATCTAGTTCAACATGACAGGACGAAGCACATCGAAATTGATCAACACTTCATTAAAGAGAAACTGGACAGCAAGGTGATTTGCACTCCTTATGTATCTACAAAAGGACAGCTAGCGGATATATTTACTAAAGGACTCAACAGTACAAACTTTCATAGAATTGTAGCCAAGCTGGGAATGGAAGATCTCTATTCACCAGCTTGAGGGGGAGTGTTGGAAAGCGTGAAATTGGAAGATCTTTAGTTGGTAGTTATGTAAATATAGGATTGTGTAAATAATCCCTGATTTACAGGGATTACTATAGCTGGTAGAATTCCTTAATTATAGGGATTGAATCCCTAAATTATAGGGATTGATTTACAGGGATTTTTTTCCTTGTAAATCCCTAAGCAACTTGTATAAATTCGCTTACTGTATTGGAATAGTACAGAACAGATTTTACCAAAAGCTGACAAAATCAAGTATTTTATTTCTATAAAGAAGGGAACAAAGAAACTCATAAATACAAACATCATTCTACATTCTCATAGAAGTGGAGCTAAAACATTTAAGCTGTCTTTCAACTGTAACAAGAATATTGCAGTACTCTCCCATAACTGTAGCTCAAATAAAAATCACATCATGCTGAAGGTGCATTGTTGACAGATTAATCTAGACTGTCCAATGGTGGTGGGCCCACTGAAATTCAGGGGCCCTCTGGTGCGTCTGCCTTCCCTCCTTTTCCCTCAAATAATATCAGTTTAGAGAATGGGATAACACGACTTCAGTAAAAGAACTGCATGCAATTTTGAAGTAGCACGCCAGCCCGAAAGCCAACGGCATGTCTACAGTTTGACACCAAGAAAGGTCCTTTTTACTAGGCATCACAGTTTCCTAAGTTCTGCACACTTTGTTGCTTTTCACAGTGGTTTCATGCTAGTTGTCTTGTTATTTATTTATTTATTTATTTGATCAGCAAAATAATTCCTCTTCACTGCATCAGAAAGTACTTACAAGCTTTCCCAAGGCATACCCAAGGAGTTACATCAAAGAGTGAATCCAACATGATACATGTAAGTAACTTTTGACAGTGCAAACATCCTTACCCAAGTATCTCTCTCTATAAAATGAATGAATAAATAAATAAATAAATTTTGAAGCCCTACCAGCAGTTGGAGGTGTCATATGACCAATTTTTGGGGGAATAATAAGTGATTCAGAGAAGTCTTTGATAGATCCCTAATGGTTGCCTCTTGTGCAATAAAATTTTTTCTTACAAGGTAGAGGCGTGGATGAGAAGTTTTATATTAGTGAATCAAGGAAAATATGGAAGCTTAACTAGTTCACCAAGTTTAAGGATCTTCTTGCCACCAACTCATTAATAAAATTGAATTTGTAATACAAACCTCTCATCACAAAACACAATAGCTCCATAATCATCACGATGACGGATAACACGCCCAACTGCTTGATTTACAGCTCTTGATGCTTGTTGATTATACCAGTCTTCACCAGTCAGCAACTTCAGCATCTAATTATATTACCACAAAGTTCACACCTTAGAGAGGGAAAAACTTCTAATTTCAACAAGTATCTTTTGCAAAGGACTGCCTGCCTCACCTTAAATTCTTCCTTTGTTGATATCACCTGTTCATCTAAGAACTCGCGTTTAAGTCGAACCTGTATGAAAGCGGTTTCAAGAAAGTATTAGAAAAAATCAACTTGCAAGAAACTGTATAAGTTATTGTCAATCCAGATCAATTGACTACTATAGAAACAAAGTACTCACAAGAACAAAAGGCATTAATGTTGAATTTAAATTTTAAGAACCTATTTACAGAAGATGTTTTGCAGCTGTAAATTTTTAAACATCAAGGCACTGATCAAGGATTTTCTTTCGTTCTTTTTTAGTTAAAAATCCCACTGTCTTGAAAATAGAACTCAAAGTGAAGTCGAAAGAGAAGTCAAACAGGTCCTTGCAGTGCATGACACAACTAAGAGAAATGAGAGAAACTATAAACAACTGGAAGAAACTAGACCAATCACTTCTCTCTTCTCCACAAAGCCCTAACTACTTGATCACTCCCAAATCTGAATTTTAACAAGACTTGAAGCCGCCCAACAACCAACAATCATGAGGTACCAGAAGGGTGAAGGCCAAGTTTGATAAATCTTTTACTTGTAGAGAATAACTGAACCTGCTATGCAATTACCAAGAAGACAACTGCTAACTAATGCTACTTCTGTACTATAGATGATCTACAGTGGTATTCTTCACCAGTTAACCACCTAAGCAAAGAAAGTGATTGAAGTGTGCAAATTGGTGTTACTGCTATTCAAGTTAAAGGGTCACTTGTGACATTACATTGTGTAGTCTCCACTCATTGCCAATTGTTTTTTAAGTTGTGTGCTCTAACAATGTTAAGTGATGAACACTTGATGAAGGTTGTAAAACAGAAGTGGAAGAATATGCACTGCAGCAACAGCAGAATAACCCAAAAGGAATTGCAAATGAAACAAGAATAAGTGTTTACTATGACACTATCAATGGAGTGCAGGGACTATTAATTTTCCTCATCCCTAGCTCCCCAGCAAGATAACCCACTTCAAAGACACTTCTCCTTATCTCCCCCCTTTTGTTCTAAGGTTCCTGATTGGCCATTAAGGGTCGTGATCTATATCTATATATGGAAACATAAATGAGTTCAGGAATTACCAGGACTTGGGGTCGCATATAAGCATTGGTCATACACCAACACCTCAAGAACCTACTCTGCTAATGTTACAGATGAATAGGAGAATGCATTGAGTGGCTACGCCCTAAGGACAGGACAGTTTTCTCTATCATTAATGGAGTATGAGTAATTACAATACAAAGTCACAAATAGGAATGGAAACGGATCTAGGTTTCCTAAAATATACTTCAAGATTCTAAAAGTACTTTCAGGCATTCACTACTACCAGTAAACCCTTATAAAACAGGAAAATCCTGTAGATGGCACTCATCTTGTCCTTAAATTAGAGAACCATCAGGAAGGGATTCATATTATCATTACTATAAGGGATAGTCAAACCTTTGGGTCATTCCTTGTGGCAAAAGGCATGCCAGTAACAATAACAGCTCTGCCAGCATGATCAGCAAAATCTAATCCTTCACTGACCTGAAGAAAAAGAAAGTTAATTGAGAGACAAAGATGACATGTCATTTATCAATCGAACCATATCAACCAACTTCTAGAATAAGACAGGTCATTATACAGCTTAAGCTATTCAACACTTCTATTAGGTTTGCCACTCCACATATAAATGGTAGAAATAGCTAGATCATCCACATGAATTGACTTATTCTCTATACATTTATGGAGAAAAAATGTTCTTAGGGCTAATGACTTTTCAAACATCACAAATAGTGTTAGCTAAGAGAGCATTAAGGTACATTTTCAATTGTCCGCAAGAACAAATTGTTTCATGCCACTTGTCCTACCCAAAGTTAAGTAACGAGAACCATAGTACAGTCCCATACGTCAGGGAGGACCATTTGCCCTCCAAGAGACATACTCTCACAGATTTTAGAGGTTTACAATGCAGAGGTTCTAGAGAATATTTGCCACATCCAGAATACAGATTGATATGTAAGCACAAAGATTATCTGCCCCCACTTTTAAAGCATTCATTAAAAATGAGCAAGATATAAGGATCACACAACATAGGACCAAACTCAAAGCAAGAGACCAGCATCTCCCATGGTTAGAAACATGTGCTACTGAAAACTAGGGCCATAAACTCTCACAAACTCTGCTTCTTTTTGTTTTTCCTTGTGACACAAAATTTTCGAAAGTGAAGAAAATGAGGTAAAAAGAGCTGATAGAACAGAAAAATAGCAAAAAGTCCATCACATCCCATCCTCCATGTCTGCCATGCATGAAAAAAGAAAGCTCTTTGAAAGGCACTTCAGGAGGTAAGAAGGTCTTAAGTCTCTTCCAGGTGGAAAACAAATCTACCACAAGTTTTATAGCTCATTTGGATATAGTTTAGGTATAAAGTAGTCTATTTCATGAACTCCAGTTTCTAGCCAAACACATTTTAGCATAAAACCAAACATAATAAGCATAGATTAATAGGGAAAAAAAAGGGCATATACAACATCAACTTACGACATGATTCTGGCAATTTAACATGGTCGAAAATCTTATAAAGCATTAGGTGTCAATAACCTGATATAGTAAAGTCTACTATTGGCTGTAGTAAAGGAATCAAGCATATCAATATTGGATCATTGAATTTTAAGATTTCCCAAGAGGAAGCTGTGGTACATAATTCTCAGACTCTATTACATATTTTTAGAACTCAATGAATAATCTAATGATCCTGACTCGTCATGATTGTTATGTGAAGTTGAGGCATATATATTACAGCCACCCTTAAAAATTCCTGTTGATGCTTAAGGAGATGCTTCTGGTGGAGGTAAAGTAGATATGAAAAGATAATTACAATAAAAATTACATAGTATTTCAACCAACTCATGTTTGCAAAACATTCCATTTTTTATTTCTTAAAACAGAGCAACCACTTGTCTTCATCTTAACTACAAAACTCCCAAAACTGTTCAAAGCCGTCCTGCTATGTACAATCCAAATTATTCAACAAATAGAAAAAGGAATTAAAGAAAAAAATAGACCAGCATGCACATCCATTCTCCTAGCAAAATGACAAAAAAATTAGGAGGAAGGTGACAGTTAATTTATTCGTTGTTTTAAAAACTAAGAAAATACTTGATATGGAAACACGTTTGTCTTTAACACCAAGGTAATTGCATGGAAAGCCTGGAAAAGTACTTTATTTAAGTTTTAAATGACCACCGGAAAACATGACTCATATTTATTTTACAAAAAAGATCATTTTCAGTTCCTGAAAGTGAAATTATAATAGGATAATGAAGGAAATTGAAGTTCAGTCAAAAGTTTGGACGGGTACATACCTTACCACGACAAACAGCAAAAAATATTGCTCCAGAAGTTGAAGTGTCCTGCAATTTAGCCATATAGTCCTGCAAGGAAAACATATTTACTCTGTAATGGATCAAGTTTTAAGTTTTCACTTTTGATACATTTTGATCTACTGTGTGTGTTCTATTTGGTACCTCAATCGCAAGAGAAAACAGAGAAGACTGTCTAGGTTCAACAACAGGCTTCTTGTGTTTGCAGATTCTTTCCCATACGCTCTGCAAACAGTAGAATCAAGGTGTATAAGTAAAAGTAAATGGACTTTTTATTTCATTATTTTTTATTTTTGGCCAAAGAACAATTGAAGCTAAAATTAAAATGAATCAAGGAAAAGCAAATGGACTTCAACCTTATACTTAACCAAAATTTAAGCCTTACTGTGTTCTTCCAACACCCAATGCACTGATCTAAAAGGTAGTAAGATGGAAAGAATACAAGCACTCCATCAGGTACTAATCGAGCAAAGTTGACTGGAAAAGCAAAACAATAAAAGAAATATCAAATGATTATAATCAACAATCAGCGATGTCATTCAATTTGGGTTTCTGATAAGTGTTATATTAGAGGTAAAAAATGTGCCAGCTTAATGTGTGCTGCAAAGTACAGACCAAGTCCAGATTGAAGGAGGAAAGAAACTGGTTTCTTCCTTGAAAGTGCATCATTCGGTTTTTGGATCCTATAGTGCTAGAAATTTTGATGGAGCTTCAGTTTTGACTCATTTGATGTCTGCAAACATTCATCAGTTCATCTACTTAAAATTATCTGACACATGTCCTAAAATAAACACTTCCCCATTAAATTCATGTGGATAAATTGGACCATCATTCCTTGATAGATACAAAAATTATCTCATAATAGAAAAATGTATCACATACCAATAGCATTGCCAAGTTCTTGTTTGTAGTCTATGGAATCACGATTGCGGTAAGACGAATTGAATGCACAACCTGATGGACCAACTGGAACAACTCCTGCCCAGATCTGGTTTGAGGATATCACATGAGGATTCTCTAGCCGAATAGGAAAATCTCTGACGTAAGAAGAGAAAAAAGATGTTTTATTTTAAAGGGAAAAGGCCACAACATTTACAGATGGAGTTAATTTGTGCCAGCTTACAGTTTCAATTCTTGTGCAAATGAATCCATTGGAGATAATGTGCCAGATGTCAATATGATAGAGCCCACACCCAGTTTCACAAACTCTTGCATTGCTATTCCAGGATTGAAGCACCACCAGCTGAGTGTTCTGCATTTCTTACCTGCAAATGTGGCATACGTATACATTAGTTTGCAGGGAAAGCAGTGTAGGAGCAAAATCCTGGTTTCTTTGACCAGTGCAATAGAGCCCAGTGCTATTAGAACTGCAATTCAACTGGTAGAATCATAGAAGTTTATGACTTTGCACTGGACAGATTCGCTGACTGTTGAGTAATTGGGAGTCAAATTAATAATCAGTGGGATTCTACTGACCCCATTTTGTATACAAATTTCCTTGTAGTTTGTTCTTCTGATCTAAGTTTTAACTGGAGACCTTTTATCTTCTGGCCTATTTAACGCAGAAAGACCCAAGTCAATGCAAACATTTAATTGTAATAAAAATTGCAACAGTTTTAATGAACTTTGTCTACATGGTTCTAGGCCAACAATTTCCAGCATAATCAATTATGAATTACTCAGTCCTAGTTGAATTTTCTGGAAAGAAATATTAAAATAATGGCATATAACTTCTGGAACTAAAGGAAAAATTAATTTACCTTTTTTTGGCTACTTTTCTTTGCTTATTACTGAATAGGTTTCTTAATTTCTTTTTATTTATTATTTCTTTTATTTGAAACAAAAAAACCTCACCTAGTGCAAATTGGACTTCACCAAAGCTGACTGCACAATAATGATATAAAGGCCTTGAAACATTAACCGTCATCTTTTCAAAGGCGTACCCAATCAGGGGATAAGAATACAAAAAGGAGGAGGCGAAGTACTTTTATTTCCTAAAAATGTGTCAATTTTGGCTATTACCAATTCAGCCATACATATACATCTTTCCCCATAGCATGCATATAACAGCCAAAACAGCATTTAAAACAAATATGTAATAGGATATTGAAAACCAAAACCCATAACTTAATAAGCTCAAAATTATGTAGATATAATAAGCTCCTATAGCGCTGAAGCAACTATCAACATTCTTTTCTCTGGAGGGTGGTGGAGGTCAACATTCATAACCTAATTCAATGTTTTGAATATTCATTTCACAAATGAACATGTCAGAATGGTTCTTCATCATTTATCACACATAAGCCATTGTTTGCTTTAAGAGACTTAAAAATGTGCTTCTGCCATTTTTTGTGCATAACTTCAATGGTTTGTGTAGTTTACAGGATGCATCTCATAACGGTAATTGCTATTGTTTTGCAAGGTTGAGTTCAAGAAATATCACAAATTTTTTTTCAATAAGAAAAGAAGCTCATTGAAAAATGCGATGAAATATCACATAGTAGTTAAATCTCTCTCTCTCTCTCTCTCTCTCTCTCTCTCTCTCTCTCTCTCTCTCTCTCTCTCTCTCATAAACTTGTAGCTAATAGAATATCTTCTAAATACCAGCCATAGGTCCAACTAGACCAGAAAGATGTTCCCTCAAGGAGTGCTGATGGCTGACTTTGGTCATTCATGACAAGATGTGTTAATAAGCAAATAAATAATGGAAGTCAAAATGATAGGTCAAATAAAAAGCTTGGGAGATCAAATGGAGACCTTTCCATCCAACAATCCAAAAGAAATTAAAAAGCACAGACATACAAGAAAAATTTATGCCTCACCAAATGTAGACACCTAAAAACTGCTTACAGTTACCTTTTAACACATCTATAGCATTTGCCTCGGTCTCTTGCACATGAACCTGAAATTACCTGAGGATAAATTAGAATGTCTGGTGCGGGTAATGAACAGATTAAAAACAAAAAATCCTGCCAAGTCTAAAAAATAAAAAGATAAACTGCCCCTCCACTAAATTATAAAAAGTTTCAGGCTTACACGATAGTAATCTGCATGTCCATTGCCCTTATCCCTAAAGACTATCTTAAGTATATCACTGATGGTTTCAAGCCTGCAGCCACCTCCCTTTGCTTGCGGCTCCTTATCTTCCTCAATCAGCACAATAGCCTCCTCCATAATATCGACAAGCTTTGGGGCAGTTTCCCAAGTGATGTTAAGTTCAGCAAGAAACTCATATATGTAATGCCCAGGCTTGCTAAAACCCATTTCCTTAGATTCAATGGGAACTTCACCTATGTGCTTTTCAAGCTTCAAAAGAAGAGCTGCAAGTTCAGAACTTAGCTATAAGTAAATTCTTGAAAATGAAAAAACAAAGTCAAGTAAGAAACTAAAATAATGGCAAAGCAACAGAAGCCATTACTATAAGAACTTAACATTACCATAATTCCATGGGAAAAAAAAAAGCACTGCACTCAATATTTTTAGCTGTTGGGTTTATTTCTTTAAGATTGTAAAACTACCAAATGCTTCACCTCTTAGGGTAGATTATAAAGTGGACTGCTTGTGCAGTATTTCACAAATTTACCAATCAACTTACCTCTCAGGATCGCAAAATTATCCGGATTTGATGATTTTTCATTGGATTTTTCCCTCCTAGCAACAGCTAAATCAATACAAGTTTTTGCTTCAGAAATACAAGCTGTCAGAAGTCCAGAAGGCAAATCAAAAGAGGCTGCATCCGCACACAAGCTTTCCTGCATTTGTGTGCCTATTATCAGTAACTCAGTTTACGTAAACATGTAGATCATTGGATCTCCTAT